>CAWUFW010006258.1:0-552500 GCA_963921515.1 Calotriton arnoldi | reverse complement strand
AATGGGTCCGGAGCAGCCCATCAATTGACTTTCCAAAAAACACGATGAGGCCCAATACCGGAGTCAAAGTATTTTTCAAAGACTGTCATGTGACTTTTTAAATAAATAGGCGCGCACAAATGCACTTTGCACTTTAAACTCCACCTGTGATCAAGACATTGCTGTCGAAACGCGTAAGGAAAAGGAGAAACTTACTGCGCTGCTGAGCCTGCAATTAAAATGCTTTGACTCCGGTATTGGGCCTCATCGTGTTTTTGGAAAGTCAATTGATGGGCTGCTCCGGACCCATTGTTCTGAGGCCGCCCTGTAGGGTCGGGGCCCCTTGCCTGGAGACTGTTTGTGGATTCAAATCTGGGGCATGACCCACTCGCCTGCACAAGCCCACGAGAGGAAATGCTAATTAGCAAAGTTGTGACGGCGCAGGAAGGGATTCAGAAAGGGATGATTCCCTGTTCTGATCGTGCCGGAGGACAGGCATTGTTGTAAGGCCACAATGAAAACGAGCACCTGGCATGTTAAGCAGCACAAGACATCGTGAGTAAATAAGCCCACTATGAAATGCAATGCATGTACGAAAAAATCGAACTTTTCACTGAAAAAGCATATGGATGCAATTAGACTCCATGCATTACTTCACAACCACCAAGTAACATGCATTATGGGGACTGTATTTTTCAAAGACTGTCATGTGACTTTTAAATAAATAGGCGCGCACAAATGCACTTTGCACTTTAAACTCCACCTGTGATCAAGACATTGCTGTCGAAACGCGTAGGAAAAGGAGAAACTTACTGCGCTGCTGAGCCTGCAATTAAAATGCTTTGACTCCGGTATTGGCCTCATCGTGTTTTTGGAAAGTCAATTGATGGGCTGCTCCAGACCCATTGTTCTGAGGCCGCCCTGTAGGGTCGGGGGCCCCTTGCCTGGAGACTGTTTGTGGATTCAAATCTGGGGCATGACCCACTCGCCTGCACAAGCCCACGAGAGGAAATGCTAATTAGCAAAGTTGTGACGGCGCAGGAAGGGATTCAGAAAGGGATGATTCCCTGTTCTGATCGTGCCAGAGGACAGGCATTGTTGTAAGGCCACAATGAAAAACGAGCACCTGGCATGTTAAGCAGCACAAGACATCGTGAGTAAATAAGCCCACTATGAAATACAATGCATGTACGAAAAAATCGAACTTTTCACTGAAAAAGCATATGGATGCAATTAGACTCCATGCATTACTTCACAACCACCAAGTAACATGCATTATGGGGACTGTATTTTTCAAAGACTGTCATGTGACTTTTAAATAAATAGGCGCGCACAAATGCACTTTGCACTTTAAACTCCACCTGTGATCAAGACATTGCTGTCGAAACGCGTAAGGAAAAGGAGAAACTTACAGCGCTGCTGAGCCTGCAATTAAAATGCTTTGACTCCGGTATTGGGCCTCATCGTGTTTTTTGGAAAGTCAATTGATGGGCTGCTCCGGACCCATTGTTCTGAGGCCGCCCTGTAGGGTCGTGGGCCCCTTTGCCTGGAGACTGTTTGTGGATTCAAATCTGGGGCATGACCCACTCGCCTGCACAAGCCCACGAGAGGAAATGCTAATTAGCAAAGTTGTGACGGCGCAGGAAGGGATTCAGAAAGGGATGATTCCCTGTTCTGATCGTGCCGGAGGACAGGCATTGTTGTAAGGCCACAATGAAAAACGAGCACCTGGCATGTTAAGCAGCACAAGACATCGTGAGTAAATAAGCCCACTATGAAATACAATGCATGTACGAAAAAATCGAACTTTTCACTGAAAAAGCATATGGATGCAATTAGACTCCATGCATTACTTCACAACCACCAAGTAACATGCATTATGGGGACTGTATTTTTCAAAGACTGTCATGTGACTTTTTAAATAAATAGGCGCGCACAAATGCACTTTGCACTTTAAACTCCACCTGTGATCAAGACATTGCTGTCGAAACGCGTAAGGAAAAGGAGAAACTTACTGCGCTGCTGAGCCTGCAATTAAAATGCTTTGACTCCGGTATTGGGCCTCATCGTGTTTTTTGGAAAGTCAATTGATGGGCTGCTCCGGACCCATTGTTCTGAGGCCGCCCTGTAGGGTCGGGGGCCCTTTGCCTGGAGACTGTTTGTGGATTCAAATCTGGGGCATGACCCACTCGCCTGCACAAGCCCACGAGAGGAAATGCTAATTAGCAAAGTTGTGACGGCGCAGGAAGGGATTCAGAAAGGGATGATTCCCTGTTCTGATCGTGCCGGAGGACAGGCATTGTTGTAAGGCCACAATGAAAAACGAGCACCTGGCATGTTAAGCAGCACAAGACATCGTGAGTAAATAAGCCCACTATGAAATACAATGCATGTACGAAAAAATCGAACTTTTCACTGAAAAAGCATATGGATGCAATTAGACTTCATGCATTACTTCACAACCACCAAGTAACATGCATTATGGGGACTGTATTTTTCAAAGACTGTCATGTGACTTTTTAAATAAATAGGCGCGCACAAATGCACTTTGCACTTTAAACTCCACCTGTGATCAAGACATTGCTGTCGAAACGCGTAAGGAAAAGGAGAAACTTACTGCGCTGCTGAGCCTGCAATTAAAATGCTTTGACTCCGGTATTGGGCCTCATCGTGTTTTTGGAAAGTCAATTGATGGGCTGCTCCGGACCCATTGTTCTGAGGCCGCCCTGTAGGGTCGGGGGCCCCTTTGCCTGGAGACTGTTTGTGGATATATATATATATATATAGCTTGTTTTATTCCTAACCTCCATTTACCTCTTCCCTCCCCTGAAGCCTAAAATTACTTTTATCTCCCTTTACCCACCCCTAGACCCTATAATTACCCTTAACTCTCCCTCTACCTCTACCCTCGCCTAAGCCCTAATATTATGAACACCTAACTTTACCTCTACCCACCCCTAAACCCTAAAATCACCCTTACCTCCCTTTACTTCTTGCTGCCCCTAAAATGATCCTTACCTCCCTTTACTTACTCCTTTACCCCCTTTTTTTTTTACATACCATAAAAAAATTACTTTAAAATAAAAAACTTACCTGCGTGGTAAAGCACTACCTGCTAAAAGTTAAAAACACTACCTGCTTGTTAAAGACCACATGGTAAAGGCTGCCTTGTTAAGGCTGTTTTTCTCAAAGCACATCTGTTTAATTAGTTTGGGTGTTGCAGCCTCTTTAGGTCCTGCTTAGTCATATTTTTTTTAGGTTTCCACCAAGAGACGATTGGATGGTGTATGGACGCTGTACGCTGTATAATCAATCAATTTTCCTATGTAAAAATTTAGTTTCTAAACACCTAGCATCTTCTTCACTTTATACACATTTCCCATCACTGGTAGTATATGTGCTGTAGTCACATGTTCTAGGAATATGCAGTTTGTCGTGGACCAAAACATTTCTCGGTTAAACTAAGATGATTGCACGAAGGCTGCAAAAAAAGGTGGTCTTCTATGAAAGATAGTTTTAAAATGATTTGTTTTATTATTTTTTCAACTGTAAAACAGTATAAGATAAAGTTGAGTTTACATCCATCTATTCAAGGCAATATATTATCAATATAGATTTAAGAACTGTACAGGTGTGGGAGTGGCAATTTAAGAAGGCACTCCCCTGAGATAGACCTTAACTGTTCCATATCGCCATATCTTTGTTGATTCGAGCTTAATTATTGCAACATTGCCTTTGATTAGCAAGCTTATATTTCCATTGAGGAGAATTCCTAGATAAACTGTTTCATATATAACTGTTGGTTGAAAATGGCATAATATTAGATTCTAAGCAGTATATTTTATATATATTGCACATACCCTATTTGTTAATCAGGAGTGCAATTGAGCGAAGAGAGAAAGACTAAAAATGCAATTAGCTATAGTAGTGAAACTCCAAAGTCTATTTATCAAAATGTATGTTTTGGTGGTTTTTATAGCGCGCTAATCACCCTTGAGGGTATCCAGGCGCTCTGTAGAACATGTGTGAGTCCAGATTCGGGGGCTAATTTGAAAAGCCAGGTCTTCAGCTTCTTGCAAAAATCAAGAAGAGAGGAGGAGACTCTGATGTGTTGTTGAAAGTTGGCTTTAGGGGCCGGGTACAAGGAGGCGCAGCCCCCTGCTCTGCTTTTGTGTTTTTGCGTGAATTGTGTGCTTGTGAGAGACCGGCACAGAGTATGTGTCTGGAAGTTTGGTGGAAGTGAATGCAGCTGTTCAAGTAGTCAGGGCAAATGCTGTAGAAAGCTTTGTAGATATGGGCGAGGAGTTCAAACTATGTGCGCTTGTGTATCAAGATCCTGTGGTGTTCCCTAAGGTGTGGTGTGATGTGATGTGGGCTTGGCCTGGGATGCTGCATTTGAGATGGTCTGCAGTCTTCTGGTGAGCTGGTAGGTAATCCCAGGTAATCCCTATGTACAGTGTTTCCATAGTCTAGTCTGCTCGTGATGAGGGCCTGGGTGTTAGTTTTCCTAGTGTTGTCTGGTAGCCATTTAAAGATTTTCTTCAGCATCCTTATTGTGTTGAAGGAGGCCGGGACCCCTGCATTGACTTGGGCGATCATGTCCAGTTTGTTTTCTATGATGATTATGAGGTTTCTTATTTACATGAAGGCCATGGGGGTGGGTTGAAGGTCTGTGTGCCACCGGTTGAGTCCCATGGCGAGGCGTTCTTCCCGAAGACTACCACCTCTGTCTTGTCCGATTTCAATCTGAGCTAATTGGATTTCATACAGGTGGCTACTTCTCTCATGCATGTGGTGTACTTGTTCTTGGTGTTGGGTGTTTGGTCCGAGAGGGACAGTATCAGTTGTGTGTTGTCGGTGTAAGTGAGGATGTTTATGTTTGAGCTCGTACGAATTTGGCCAGCAGCGTCATTTAGACGTTGAAGATCATTGGGCTGAGCGAGGAGCCCTGCAGGACTCTATAAATAAGATCTTATGCTTCAGAGGCATATGAGGATCAATTTAGGGCCTGATTTAGAGTTTGGTGGACTGGGTTTTTTGTCACAAACATGACAGATATCCCGTCAGCCTTACAAGTCCATTCCATTCTATGGCACTTGTAATATGGCAGATGGGATGTCCATCACAATTGTGATGGAGTACCTGTCCGCCAAACTCTAAATCAGGCCCTTAATACCTTATTCATTAAATATCTCCTGATGACAATGTCCAGAAGCTCCAGAGCAAGGATAAAGACAAAAGGACACAGGACACAATCGTGTCTTGTTCCTCTTGGAGTGATAACATCATGCTATTTGGGCAGGTGAATGATGTTGAAGATTGTTAAAGCGATACCAAAGGGGATGATGGACGGAGCGTTTGAGCAAATCAAACACTCACCCCCAGTCAACTGATCTGGGTTTAATCCATCATCATTCTTTAGCTCACTCCACCACCCCAGTTCAGACATGGCCATATGCAAATCAGTCTGACCCTGTGCCTCATGGGAACAGTCCAGCCCGAACTGCCAAGCCATGTTTTCCCTGGACCGGAAACGAGCATCCTGGGACCGGTTTCTGGCTATTCAGCCATCATCAGCCAGGCTAGCTTGAATCCAGTGGCAAAGTGAGCAAGGGACCCACGTCTGGGCATACCCTGCAAACTTAGGGCGAACAAAGCGATACCAAAGGGGATGATGGACGGAGCGTTTGAGATTGAAGATTGTTAAAGGGCATAAATAACATCTAGTATACATGTTCAAAATATTCTTTTTATTGGTGAGGCTCAGTAGGATGCAGAAAGTGTGATGAAGCATAGCTGTAATGCTGTTGACTAAGTGACAAATGCTGTGGTATCTCAAGCTGTCATATGACATAAAAAAATGTGTCAACTGATTAAGTGATTTGAAGAAAATATTACTCATCAATATTTTGGTCAAAATATTGTAATCATTTTTTTATTAGGGTGACGGGTCTATAATTCTCTTTTTCTTCAGGTCATTGCCTTCTTTATGGATAAAAATAAATTTGCAATTTGTCATAGCAGAAAGAAATGGTTTTCTTGCAGTGTTTGTTTATATGACAATAGGGAAGCCCGTTTGCCTGTCACTGGTTACTCCAGTTGCTGCCACAGTTCCTCACGTCATCGGGGGCCAGGACCGCAGGAACCAGCCTGCTTTGCGGTCCCACGCGTCACCTGTGGCGCCAGGAGGTGCTAGAAAAGCTGTCGCGGGCTCCCGCAGCGTGGGAAGCCTGTCTGCCTGTCACTGGTTGCTCCAGTTGCTGCCACAGTTCCTCACGTCATCGGGGGCCAGGACCGCAGGAACCAGCCTGCTTTGCGGTCCCATGCGTCACCTGCAGCGCCAGGAGGCGCTAGAAAAGCTGTTGTGGGCTCCCGCAGCGCGGGACGTGGGCAGGCAGCGCCCGGGCCAAGGGCGGGCCCGTCCTTGCCCGTCATCGCCAGGAAGAGGCAGGGCTGGGCCACCCCTCTTCCATTTGATTCCCGGATTGTCATTGTTGAATATCACCTGCGGCAATGGACTAAAGACATAAGTAATTAAGTTACTTACTTTCCTGCAACGCGGGGCAACAAACCGGTGAAACGGTGTGCCTAGTGAACCAAGCCAGAACTATTGTACTCTGTGTATCCTTGATGGCAGGGAGATTGTTAGTCGTGTATTTACTCCACTGGCAGTCTGCGTTGGTATGATCATTGGCGTATTGTTCCACCGTAGCCCTTGTAGAACCTGTGCCGGTAACTAAGCATAAGCGCAACATCTAGGGAACAGTAATCCACCATTTTCAACAGGTAGCACTCTATAAAATCTACAGAGGGTTTTAAAGACAAACAGGAACTTTGCCTCAAACCGAGTACCAAGCATCTAGGGACTTATCGCTTGTAGCACATTTATATCGAACCACTGTTTGCTGGCCGATTGAAATGACATGGGCAAGAGAAAGCAGTCTATGCCAGGGCCTGGAGGGGGGGCGGCGGTGACAACCCTTGACTCATTTTTGGCTAGGGCAGCTAACGTTTTGACAAATGAAATAGCCCTGACCGAAAGGAGACTTTCTCTGGAACTGAATAATCTGCCCCCGAGTCCGGCACCATCCAATACCCCAGTCCATGCAGCACAAAGCGAGTCTGTGCCTTCTCTGTTGGCGGTCACCGACCTATTAAATGAGGTCGAGGGCAACCAAGGAGAAGGCGCATCTATGCTGGAACCCCCAGTAAAGAAGAAAAGAGGCGGATGCAAGAGAACGGCGCAGCAGCCAAAAAAACAAGCGGAACCAGCCATCCCCGATCAAGTTAACGGGGGCTTGAGTCAAATTATAAATAGTCTTTCATTAAAAATAGAAGAAATTCTAAAGACACACCTATCTCCTATGATCATACGGTTGGACAAGCTTGAATTATTACTGTGTCAGTCAAATGAGCGCTTTGTTAACCACACAATGGATAGTTTGGGGGCAGAACTGGTGGGGCTGAAGTGTCCTTCAGCGTCGGTGGGCCTTGACGCTAAAGGACGCTCACATAGTATGGGGACGGCAACTAGTAAAAGCATGCTTACGGCACATAGAATGACTAAGCAGTCCGCTATTAGACCCAGTACACAAACCCCAGATAGGGCAGGCCCGCAGGGAAGAATGAGTCACCCTAAAAACAGTAGGGCTGAAGGAGTTACCCGAGATGAAGCCATGCACGAACCACTAGGGGCTGTGCCAAAAGAAACTCGGGTGACCCACGTGACTGAGCACATTGGCTTGAAACCCCCTAACCCAATTAGCCTGTTGGAACAGAGAACCGATGTTTTACACTTGCCCCCCCCAATCAGGCCCTTTTGTGACTGTCCTAGTAGGTGTTCCTCCCTTGCAGGAGAATTCCAAAGAGACAACAATGGATCTAATCCATAAGGTAACACACTGGTTGGACAAATCACTAATAAATGGTCGATCTTTTGCCCCCCATGTTATCATGGCCAGAAGAGTGGGTTGGGTGGGGAAAGCCATAAGTAAAGACAGGCGCTGGGATTGTATTGTGGTTAATGTCACTCACTCCTTACACGCAAGAGCCATGGTACAAGGCCAGATGAGAGCAGATTCGTATACAGGAATCCAGGTTCTTCCTCTCTCCTTTTTCTACCCAGGTGGGCTGTTATATTCTAGTATTAGGGGCACTAGATATAGTCGGCCTCAAGGGATGTTGTTACAAGCACAACAAGTGTGTACTACTATGAATACAACTATTCCCCATGCAAATAGATTTGCTCCATTAAGGGATCTTGATAGTATTGACTGACAGCCAGCCCTTATTGACACTGTGATTAGTACTAGCCCTCCTTCAACAGTGCAAACGACCACCCCGACTCCACTAGATCGTGACCATAAAGTGACAGATCCTTCTGTGTGTACCCTCATGTCATGGAATATTGCAGGGTTGAAGGCGAAAAAAGATGATGAGCAGTGGGTAGCGATAATAAAAGCGGGTCATATCATCGCACTGCAAGAAACTTGGGACACGTCAGATTCCTTTGCTATGGATGGTTATGCTACATTTTTTAAATCTGCATCTCCCTCAGCTATAGGGCGAGCAAAGGGTGGACTGCTCACTTTAATATCGCTCAAACTGTCATGTACTATTAAGGGTTTGCCTAGCTCCTCTCCCCACCTGTTAGCAGTAGAATTAATTTTTCCGAGTAGTACAAACTTGGTGATTGTAAATTTGTATAATTCTTTTCGTAGGGAAAACGATAGTGATCATTTAATTGCTCTTGAAAATTTTATAGAGGACCTTGCCCAGGACAGACACACCCCCTATGAAATGGTCATAATGGGGGATTTTAATATACATCGTTGCCTCTTAAAATGTTTTTTTAGAGAGGGGGACATTTGACAAGCTACCCCCCATGGCCCATTTTGAACATTCCACTCAAGGTGCCCGGCTAGAAAGCCTATTTGCTAGTAATAATTTACACTGCTTAGAGTCTATGGATGACGCAGAGTTAATACCTTCCTTTTTTGGGAGAGGGAGCTGCTCAACTATAGACTATATCGCGATATCTGCCCCACTACTCCAAAATATAAGGGAAGTGAGATCGGCCTGGACTGGCTTTATTTATTTATTTATTTATTTATTTATGTCATTTATAAAGCGCATGAATCACCCCGGATGAGGTATCTCCGCGCTAAGGGCGACTAGAAGAGGCACGAAAAGCTAAAAGAGTGATGTTTTAAGTTTTTTCCTAAAAATCAGATAATTAGTGCATTGGCGGATATCCAGAGATAACTGGTTCCATATTTGTGGGGCTAGGTAGGAGAACGCTTTGCCTCCTAATCTGGTTTGTTTTATGCGCGGGACGGTGAGAAAACCCTTATCTTTTGATCGAAGGGTACGCGAAGGTGTATATCTAACCAATTTGTCCGCTAGATATTTTGGTCCCATTTTGTTAAGGCCTTTGAATACCAAACAGCCAATTTTGAATTCAATTCTTTTACGTATGGGCAACCAGTGTAATTTATGTAACAGGGGACCTGAGGGAGTTCGGGAGGGAGCACTGGTTACCCGACGGGCCGCCGTGTTCTGGACCACTTGTAAACTGCTCAAGGCGGTTGTCTTAGCAGAGATCAGCAGGGCATTGCTGTAATCCAGTCGGCTAAGGACCATAGCATGTACCAAGGTTTTTCGTGTGGAAGAAGGGAGAAGATGGAAAACTTTACGGAGCAAGCTGAGAGCGTGGAAGCATGTCCGTTTAGTTGTAGCTATATGTTCATCCAGATTAAGTTTGCTATCAATTAGCACGCCCAGATTCTTAACCACTAATTTAGGGGATGGTGCAGGACCCAGTTCTTCTGGCCACCAGCAAGGTGACCACAACCCGATTATTGCAGAATCTAAGGGTTTAATGGTCTTCCGGGGTGTTGAGTTAAGAACCCTTGCAAATGGGGATTTTCAGCCTACGGATAAGGACCGGAAAATAAAATGGGGGAAAATTGTCCCTGAGCTCTTTTTAGCCAAGTTATATACAGAGGGCAAAGAAGATATTGAGCAGTGCCTCAACTTACACAATGAGCCCAAGGAAATTCTAGAGGCATTTGACAAATTGGCAAAGCGGATTGTAAAAAAGTTAACTGGTAAAAGAAACTTAGCGGGTCCAAAAGAGGCTAAATGGTTCAATGCTGATTGTTCTAAAACTCACAAATGTCTTATGGCTGCATTAAAAAGTACACCTAGGGACCCTGAATTGATAAAAACCCAAATGAAAGCATATGAAAAGGCTTTAAAACTAAGGAAGGATGCTCTAAGGGAACATGCATGGGAGGATTTGACTCAGGCTAGTGCCCATGCCGATAGTGCTAAATTTTGGAAGGTAGTTAATAGTCCCTTTTTTAAGAACAATAATATGACAAGAACAGAGTGTGTAATTCCTGCTGATCGGTGGGTTAGTCACTTTGAGCAGATTTATGCAGAGGTGGCTAAAGAACAAACAGATTCCCTCTGGGAACCTAGTACTGCACCACTTTCATTAGGGTTTGGGGTAAATGAGGTACAGAAAGCGATTGAGGATATGTCCGCACGGAAAGCTCCAGGTCCCGACGGGATACCTGTGGACCTTTATAAATCAGATTTTGGTACATGGGCAAAAATTTTAACTATGGTGTTTAATACCGCTACAATGGTAGGTTCACCTTATTTATTTATTTACGGATTTATACAGCGCATAGCTGCCCCAGCAACGGGGCGTCCCAGCGCTACCCAAAGAACAGGTGCCAATAAACCACTCTAACAAACACAAACAGTTATACCGGAAAGAGCCAGGTCTTTAAAGCCTTTCGAAAAGTCAGATGATTCTGGAGTCCTCTGATAGAGATCGGAAGGGAGTTCCAAAGATGGGCCGTCTGAACCTTAAAAGATCGACCACCAGCTCTGACTCTTTGAAATCGGGGGGTACACACCAATCCCGAGTTGGCAGAGCGAAAGGGACGATTCGGGATATACTAAACTAGCAGGTCCTTTAAGATCGGAGGGCCTTGTTGTGACAGAATTTTGTGGGCTACACACAGGGACTTAAACTGGATTCTTTTGGCTATTGGCAGCCAGTGCAGCTTAGGTAAAAGATTAGATACCGAGCAGAACTTAGGCAGTGCCAGCAAAGCACGTGCCGCGGCATTCTGAATTCTTTGGAGGCGTAAAATACAAGATTTATTAGCGCCTAGGTACAGGGAGTTACCATAATCCAACCTGGCTAGAATTGTAGCCTGGAGAATAGTTTGGCGGATTTTTGGTTCAAAACATCCAAGCAAAGGTTTTAACCCCCTCAAGATTCCAAAACAGACCCCTGCGAGAACTTTAGATCGGGTATCAAAAGAAAGATTCTCTTTGGGCGGTGGCGCTGGTTTGAGTTTATCCGGCCACCACTGTTCTGACCAAAGAGCACTATCTCTCCCCAATACAAGAATTTCAGACTTAGCAGCATTGAGCTGCAAGCAATTGGCTGTCATCCAGTCTGCAATCGCCAACAGGTCCTCCTTAAATTTAAAGAGGTTGTTTTTACACTTTTTTGAAAAGGCAATGACTAGCTGGGTGTCATCGGCATAAGATACCAATGACATCCCTCTACTTTTTGCTACCAGAGCTAGAGGTTGAACATAGAGGTTGAACAACGCAGGACTCAATATTGAACCCTGTGGGACCCCAGGCTTAATGGCATACACCTGCGAATGGTGCGGTGGTACAGCAACTTGGAAGGTTCTTCCTTCCAAGAAAGAGCGAAACCAAGCCAGGGCCAGCCCCCTGACCCCAATATCATGCAGCCTACATAACAAGATGTCATGGGAGACAGTGTCAAAGGCGGTACTTAAATCCAACAGAATCAAGACCTTATTGTTGGTCAACGGCGGTGATCTTGCCCATTTCTAAAAAGGGTGCCAGGGACGATCCAGCTTGTTACCGCCCAATTTCTTTATTAGACTCCGCAGCAAAATTAATGGGCAAGGTAATCCTGGACCGTCTAAGTGTTTGGTTGGAAGAAAATTATGTGTTATCTGAATTGCAATTTGGCTTTCGAAAATGTAGGGGTATAGTGGAACAATGTATGAATCTACTTATGATAACTAACAAATACACCCTAGCTAAGAAAGGTCGCATGTTCCTGGCTTTCATGGACTTAACGTCCGCTTTCGATAGGGTGAATAGATCTAAATTATGGAAATTGCTTTTAAAAATAGGGATGGATACAAATTTAGTATGTTTTTTGCACTGATCCCATCTTAACTTAACTGCCTCTGCCAGATATAATGAAAATGGCTCCTTAACAAAATCTTGGAAAGTAAAAAGAGGAGTGAGGCAGGGATGCATTCTCGCACCGGTTTTATTTACTCTTTATATAAACAAGTTAGGGGCAGTGTTATCTGATGCAAGCTTAGACATCCCGAGAGCAGGCTCTAAACCAATTCCAGCCCTTTTATATGCAGATGATGCAGTTTTACTCGCCAGGACTCCGATTGCTTTGAAACATTTAGTTAATACTTTTATTGATTTTATGGTAGCTCTTGACCTTTTGGTCAATTTTACTAAATCGCATATAATGTCAACTGGTAAGCTAAAGCGGGAGAAAAAATCCCTCACATGTAAAGGTGGGGTGCTGTCCAATGTAGTAACCTACCCATATTTGGGTGTGCTATTCGATGAAAATGGCACATGGGTGGTACAGCGTGCACTTAAGAAAAACATTTTAGCAAGAGCCGCAGGAGCGACATTGGATTTTGCAAGAAGATTAGGGAGCAAACCTCTGCTACCGTTACTGACGATTTATAACGAGAAATGCGTCTCAATGACAGTGTATGGTAGAGTGGTATGGGGCTATAAGGAATGTACTGAAATACAAGGGGCTGAGAATAAACACCTGCAAAAAATGTTTGCTGCTCCCTCAAGCATACCAGCTTTTATGGTGCACGAGGAATTAAGGCAGGGCTACATCACAGATAATATTGCGGCGGCCCCCTTGATATGGTGGCTAAAAATATGGTCCAGACCTGAGCCCAACCTAAATCAAATTATTTTAGAAGACTGCATGAAGCTAGATAGAGCTGCAGATATTCTCTGGTTAAGTTATGTTTCTCAGCAACTTTCAGCTCTAGAGCGTCCTGAGCTATTTGATCAACCAAGAAAGTTGTACCCTGAAGAGATGAAAGCTATAAAAACTCAATTCTTAACTAGGAGATATCTGGAAAGGGAATCCAATGAACTTAAGAAACCTACATGCAGACATTTTATGATTATAAGTCCTGGGGTTTTAGATCAACCTTTTGGTCTTTTATTAATAATTTGCATCATCGTTTTATTTTATCTAGATTTAGATTTAATTGTATTCACTGGTAAATCAATGTACCCAAAGGTTTCTCAAAGTTAGGAACTTTACAGCCTTGTGCATGTGATAATTTTTCTGACCAAGATCTGCTGCACTTTATGTTTTTCTGTGGTTTTTATAGTGATCCGCGATCAAAATATATTTTACCTCTCTTAAGAAATTGCTATTTTGCACAAGTAAGACCTGCCTTGATTTATCTGCAAACGCTATCGTCCCCACTCATTTGTTATGAGGTAGCGAGCTTCTTATCAGGGGCAATACGCAGAAGGAAAAATATGGATTGTCCTTAGTATTGACTTGGGTGTTATTGGTCTGATTTGGAAATGTTTTTCCTTTTATTACTTTGATGAATTTTATCTGTGTTTCCAATTGCATTGTACTGTAGTTCTAGATTTAATATGTATGGGTCTTTTTCAGTGCAATGTACTTTTATGGCCAGACGTGGCCGAATAAAGTTTTATTGAACTGAATTGAACTGACAATAGGCTTGCAATTTCAGCTTCAACAGGTTTGAAGAATTTGTTAGAGAAACCATCAATACTGGTGCTTTTCTCCAACTGAAATATTTTTTTAGTGTCAACAACTTAATTCTCTTTCATCTCCTTTAATTCATTGCTTAACAACTCAAAAAATGTATTTTCAAAGCACAGGTTCACACCTTAGGGCATCTGGGCACATTTTATTGAACTCGGAAGGGTGAAAGGTAAATTGTCCCAGATTTCAAACATTTTGGTCATACACAGATTCCTGGAGTGGTTGCATTAGTCCTCTGAGCATTTAGACCCACCTTAGTGCACTAATGCTTTCCTCATCTGATAACCTTGGTGGCAGTATATCTCTCAGGGGTATGGTTGTTTTATATTAAGAGAATGTTGCATAAAAGCAAACTTGTAAATAGTCATCATTGTCTCGAAGGATGTTGGTAACATACTGGAGTAATCTTGACACTCGACATTGGTTATTAAATTATTCGCTAGACATTTGCCGCCTATTTAACCACCATACCAAAACATTTGTTAACGATGAAGAGGGCAAATCCCCTGTTTCCTATTTGTGATGTTGTTTGCATCATACTTAGCATTTTTCTCCGCATAACCTCCTTGAGACTAGTAGATATGTCAGTTGGTTCTAAATTATTTAGGTCTTTTTTGAAAGATTGAAGCTCTTTTTCTTTTACGTATAAGCTGTGAAATGTTCTCCTCTTATACAATGTTTGAACGATTGCAAAATTACACTCACATTGTGAATTTTATGAGCATTAGTATTAGTGTCCATAGGAGAGATAACAGAGCAATTTTTTTCTTTGGAAATATATTGACAGGAAACACAAATGGACCATATGAGTGATAGATTATTGAGATAACTAATGTACACAAGCATCACTGCTACTACCTTTGATTGTAAATTGATTCTCATTAGATTCAAGAGTTTGCAGGCAACAAAGGACCAACATTACTAATACTAGTGCCCCTAAATCTCTGCACTCATATCGTAATGTAGCTGAAGGGATATTGAGGCGCTTGTCTTAATAGAATGTGAGGATGGATAGGCAGTTGAAGTTATGTAGGTGAGGAGGGATGTAGTTTCGAAGTTTGCATATGTACCACAAATCTCCTCTCAGTGTGCTGTTTAAAATGAGATTTTGCTAGCAGACATAGGTTCAGTCTTCCAAAGAAAAGGGTTAGATAAGCAAAAAGATGAGGTTCCCAGGCTGTGATAGCATCAGATTTCAAATATTCATTTGAGGCCAAAGACAGGATCATTCTGGACTAGTTAAAGACATCACATGCATCCAAGAAAACCCACTTAGGGGTGTTTCCATTACTCACTTCTAATATTGATTGTAGCTATCACAACCAAGAACCGTTTTTAGTGTATAAAGGAATAAACGGTTTCAGGTTAGTGATTTGGAAAAATGTGCTTTTGGCAGCTGCTAATTGTAATGAGGCACAGTCTTAATTGGAGCGTTTAAGTTATTGATCTTAGTAACAGCTTCCAGGGTTTCTTTTGGGTCGCTTTAGATTCTGGAGGGCCATACAATCTTTAGTTCAAAGAAGTTCAGTCCTGCCTTAGAACAATTTCAGCTGTAGGGAGTTATCAGCTATTCAAGAACATTCATTTAATTCTCCTGTTTCTTCCTTCTATGCAAGAATTCCTGGCTATCTGCATATAGGCACTGGCCAGTTCAATGCACTCTGGGAAAAGGGCAAGGGATGTCTTTCTCAGAAACCCCTCTCAATTTGGGAAACTTTATCCTAGCTTTATAGTCTGGATCTTTAAGGTTCGAGAATCTTCTGGCTCTGATTGGCATTGTTTCCTGATCCAGCTCCCAGAACCAGGTTATATAAGCTGGACTTTCCCTCCAGCATCTTGTTTCACCGGCTTATGTTAATTGTTTTTAAATGGACCGATGTTGTGACTCTACTATTTCTTGCTGTATTCAGACTCTTCTATTTCTTTCATAGAAAGTGTGAAGGTTTAAATATGCAGAAATGCTAAAAAGGTCTGCACCCTATACACCTGCTTTTGATTATAATAATTGAATTGACTCTTTTGCTGCCATGATTGTTATGTCTTATTGCTGCTTTGGTGTCTGTCAGTCCCATTATTGTTTTCAAAACATAAAATAAGATCGATATTCAGATACTATAAAAACCCAGGTATTGGAACAGATTTTTGAGAGGGACTTTGTGCCAGAGCTATCAAGACAGAGGCTTTGCCAGTTTTGCAGCAGCAACTTCAGACGGAAGCGATGGAATTAAGAAGTGGCCGTCAGCCATTAGCTGTTTATGCTCCTGCCTCGAACAAGCTGTGATAAGAAATAGCTAAACGTGTTTCGATGCATTACTTTTCATATTCTATATCAATACCATTCACATTGTATGCACTAGGTGACGATCTTACAATAAACATTTTAAAGTACATGTCCTATATCTTATAGTCATTCTTCAGGTAATATTCGTTAACAAAAGCGGGTTAACAGTTCCACTGTGTCCCTGAACTCGTCTTGTGGGACTGCTCGTTACCAGGAAATACTTCCTGTGCAGTATATCTCAGTGAGTCGTGTCTATATTGTAGTCCAGCTAGATTTCTAATTTGTATTGGCACATTGGCTAAGTCGTTGTGCCAAGGGGTTAGAAATCTGACTCCTGAGACTCTTTAGTGGGGGAAGTGGTACCCCCAGAGAATGTGACACCAGCAACTGGTTGTCCTGACAACTAGACAGATTAAGAGAGGCCTGTGTGATTTAGAGCAAGACCTATGTGCCTGTTGCATTGGGTCAAGCTATGGGTGCTCTTCACATCAATATTGTTCCCCCCGTCCCTTAGGCCCCCCACCGAGTGACGAGCCATATACCTGGAGCCTCAGTGGTATCAGCAGCACGTACTACTAAACCTGTAGATAGCCTTATCTTCTCTGCTACCTTACCTTAATATCCAAAACTCTAGCTTTTCTTTTTACGTTGCAAGTACACTGTATTGTCAACTGTCATTGTTCTTGTTTTGTTTTAGCTTGTTTTCATTGTTTACAAATGTGAGAAATTGGGTTGTTGGTTGAGGGGGATGTGATCCGTGCTCGAGCAACTACCACAGTCCGTATCAGGATGAACCACAAAAGTTACTAAATTAACCTGGGCTTTACCCCCTGGTTGCTTGGCACAAAATCAGTCAGGCTTAACTTAGAAGCAATTTGTAAAGTATTTATGCAGCACTTAAATAGTAGTAGAGTGACAATTCAACACAAGAAAAATAGAGTAAACTGTAATAAATTATTTGACACCAAAACAACAAAAATCCAATTAGTAAAACAGGGAAATGCAATTTTAAAGATTTAAGCCAAGTATAGCGCTTAAAAGCACAAAGTGTCACTGACG
Source organism: Calotriton arnoldi (assembly GCA_963921515.1). Taxonomy (NCBI): domain Eukaryota; kingdom Metazoa; phylum Chordata; class Amphibia; order Caudata; family Salamandridae; genus Calotriton; species Calotriton arnoldi. Next base: position 535,302 of record CAWUFW010006258.1, on the reverse strand, counting down.
ATTATTTGGTTGTGTGAGACCGGGTGAAACTCAAAAGTTCGGCCAACCACGATGGTGCAGGGACCAGATACAGGGACCAGGATAGCCCTGCTGCAAAAGGTACCTCTAAAGTACTGCCCGAAGAGTCCATTTCACAGTGGAGGAGGCCGCAAGGAGCAGGAAGAGCGTTGTGGATGGTCATCACTGTAGCACGAAAAGCAGGCCCGGCATCGTGAATGGTTATCACTCTAGCGCGAAGATCCTGTCGGGAGTCGTAGACGGTCGTTGCTGGAGGTTCGCATTGGCCGTCACTGCGGGCATTCGATGCTGTAGCGTGTAGTGCAGATTTCGTATTGTGAGTCGTCACCGACGGTCACTGTGGCGCAAAGAGTAAGGTTCACCTGAGCTTTGCTTTGGCTGTCAGTGCAGGTGGCAAGATCCTGGCACGAACTGGCCCGTTTGTCGCAAAGAGCACAAAACTTAAAGATTTCTCCTTTGCTTAGGTGGAGCTTAACTGATTCAACATCAAGGGTCCAGGACCTGGCAGGCACCATTTGGGGATCAAGAACTCACTCCAGAAGAGATCTGCAGTGCTCAGGCAGGTCCTGGTATGTCCAGTGCAGCAGGTCAGCTGAGCAGTTGCAGGGAGGCCTCTGGAACTTGCATCCCTGTAGCTCAGAAGAGGAGACCAGCTAACTTGCCACTGGAATCACTCGGGTAGTTTGGGATGAAGAATGCAGCTCCAGTCGTTCTTCTCAGATAGCAGGGCAGGCCTCAAGTAGCAGGGCAGCCCTCTGGCAGCTGGGCTGCCCTTCGTCTGTGGTATCCACAGGTCCAGAAGAGCCCTCAAGAGTGGGTCTGAGGGTCCCATTTTTATACCTCGTGCCCACTTTTTATAGTGGAAAAATCTTCAGGAGACTACAGAAGTGTCTGGAATGTCCTGCCTCTCTTTCCTGGTCCCGTCTGTCTGCAGGCACAATAGGCTAATGTGTAGTCCTTTGTGTATGAGCTGAGGCTGTGTCATTGAAGTGCAAGTGTGGCAGGTGACAGCTTCACCCCTCTCATGCAACACTTGAAGTCTGCTACCACTAGAATTTTCTGGTTGGAATTAACCATGTCAAGACAGCCTTCATTCTGGACTGAACTCGAAATACTGTTATCCCACTTATTGCCAGAACGTTGGGACAACTACCAACAAGGCATTTTCTATGACTAGTGAAAAAATTATATGCTGTTACAACAATTGCATTCTAGATCTAATCTTGCACCTTATCCTTTTTAAATGTCACATTAGCCGATATGAAACTGAAGGCGGAATTCAACATGTAGCCATAACATCTGCACTTTAAAACTATCTTTGCACTTTAACATCCCAGACATGTCATAAAGTGACACTGGTTGGTTGTTCCTTTACACCTCAGGCCTGTTGCACTTTGGCTTGAACTCAAATGTGGTCATAATATCCATGTCTCTGGTTTAACCTGGCAAATCACTCCTCTGCTCTGCACTAGGTGGCATCGACCAGGCAGTCAAACTCAACATGCTGCTTTAAAACTGGCACTCTAGAGCTAATTTTGCACATTATGTCCTTTCTGCACTATGTGAAAGTGAATTTACAATTTTAACACATGGCAATTTTTAATGGTACTTTATTATTGTGAAGATTCTAATTAATCATACAATAAAGCATTTACTTGCTTAAAAAGTCAGGATGGCCCATCCTGCCAATAACAAGCCCCTCTATTGTGTGGCTGTCTGGGAGGAATACACAAAGGCCAACTGCCAATTACATTTAGTCATGTGATCCAGGGGGTAGGCTGCAGGCACCAAATCGTCAGGACACAAAAATGCCTACTTTCTAAAAGTGGCATTTTCCTAATTGTGCCTAAAAATCCGACTTTAGCATCAAAGAGGGGATTAAATTAGAATGCCTCAGACACAAAACATGACATTCCTACCTGCTCCCAATCAAACGTTAGCACTTATTTAATGTAATAAGGTTACCCAATAATATCTTATGGGAGAGGTAGGCTTTAAAATAGTGGAAAGCTAATTTGAGAGTTTTTTACTACCAGGAGATGTAAACTTTGAAAGTACATGTCCAGCTTTTTAATGTACCCCGCTCTCTGGGCTGAGCTGTTTAAGGCCTATCCTAGAGGTGACTTTCATGTATTAAAAAGGAAGGTTTATGCCGGCAAAAGATTTAAAACTGCATACAGGCTGCAGTGGTAGACCAGAGACATGGTTATAAAGGCTACTTAAGTGGGAGGCACAATAAGTGCTGCAGGCTTACTAGTATCATTTAGTTTACAGGCCCTCGGTACATGCAGTACCACTTTATTAGGGACGTATAAGTAAATTAAATGTGCCAATTTGGTGTAAGCCAATTTTTCCATGGTTAGAGGGGGTGAGCACAAGCACTTTAGCACTAGTTAGCAGTGGTGAAGTGTATAGAGTCCTGAAAGCCAACAACATCTGGTACAGAAAACAGGAGGGGTGAAGGCAAACAGTTTTGGGGTAACCCGGCAGACAGGGCCAAGTCCAACAACGAACATTAAAGTTGCAAAAATAAAGGTTTACGGACTCATTGCTGAACAGTTTAATTTCGGCAGCAGGATTGCAGAACTCCATTTTACACATTGTGAGTGGGATAACTTAAGTGATTGTGATAAGTAGATGTTTGTGAACGTTGCTGAACCATTCCAATATTCTCGTCACTCCATTCCTATTGTGTTGCATTTTCGCTTTCTCATCTGTGCCAGTGTTCTCGGTCATTTAATGATCGTTTATACTATATGGGGTGCATAGGTGGTGGATCTAGTGTTCCCACAGTATTGTGTTTTATGAGCTTTATACTAAATGATCCCATTTGTGCTATGGGAAGTGTTACCTGCTTGCCTGCAGAAGGAGACCTTTCAAAGGCTTTACCAATGATGTCTCCAAACCATTAATGTCTTTTCTCATTTGAAGAATTTCATTTCAGCCTGAAAGTAGATCAAGTTGCTCTTGTTAAAGAAGCCATCCACACATATTACGTATTACCAGCCTTTCAAACCCACTGGAAATAATTAAGAGATGCATGGCAGTGTAATCCATTTACAAATTTAGGGTAATAGAGGAAGTCCAACAGGCTACAGATTTGGCTGACCCAAAGAAACCACCACATCTAGTAATAAGGGATGGACTCCAAATCGTTTACAAAAGAGCAATTTACAGCTCAGCTACCTGTAACTCTCAGCAGCACTTAATATGATATACAACTAGGGTCTGCTTCAGAATATTAAGTCTAACATTGGCTAGATAGAAACATTATCAAATGGGTTGACATGTTTTTCCAGGAGAGCATTTAGTTTTTCAAGTTTAAAGATAGAAAGCCTCCACCTTCTGTGAGGATCTGCCCTTTTCATTCCTTGGTTGTACAAATACATGGAAACCCTAGGTAAACTTATAAAAGACATTAAGCCTATACACCAATATACTGATGATATTTAACAATTCCTTAATGCAAAATATTGCTGTGAGGAAGTTGATTATTAATTGGAGTGGATGGTGGTCCATTACAAGTAATAATTGCCCTATTCTTGTAAGGTCCAGTAAAGGTTACATTAATTTAAACCTGAGCTCAACCAATGGTAGCTATCGCACAGAGCAGGCATGTTTACCTTAAGAAAATGTGCAAAGCATTTAGAAGTACCAAAACAGGTAAATAGTTGGAAACACAACACAATGAAAAGTCCACTCCAATTTATAAAAATAGGGAATATTTTTATCAACTCATTTACACCAAAACAACTAAAAGCCAATAAGGGAAACCAGAGATATTAATTTTTTAGGTTTTCAATAAAAATAGCACAAAAAATCACAAAGCAGCAACCACGGACAACTGGTCATGCTAGCCTGGGATAAGGGTAAAGTTTGAGGCATGGGCCAGATATGGGCCCAGGTAGGTCCCAGTCAAAGAGTTACCTTCGGACTTAAAAATAAATTCCTGAGAAAAGGTGGTTGTCGGTGAGGCAAGCTGGATCAGAGTCATAGGTTCGACAATGTCGGGTTGCTGAAGAGCGGGGTCCCAATGTGGTTGTCAATGAAGTATGTGAAGCTTCAAGAGGAAGAAGTCTGTGTATGTGCCTAGGAATGTCTTGGTGATGTCTTGAATGTTGATGAGCTACAGCTCAGCGTCGCTCTTGTTGAAGCTGTCAATGTTCGGACTTAGAAACATTTCTGGAAGTCAGATCTTTGGTGGGGCAGACCACCAAATTGGGTCTGGCCGGCGATAAGACGGTTTTGGTTCAACAGAGGTCCCAGTCTCCCACCTGTCCTTTAGAAGAAAAGTTAACAAAACGTTTTTAAGTCCCAGCTTTTTCAGTTTGGGCAGAGGAAGAACAATCTAACATCAGCTAAGGGTTCCAGCACCTCAAGAGCAGCTCTTGGATGTCAGGACTCACTCCAACAGAAGCCACCAGGATGGTCTAGGGCAGGTATAACTGAAACTGATCAACTGGGCTCTTCAGAAAAGTGGGCTTCTTGCAGCTTTTGTGTCCCTGTAGCTTAACTGCCAAGTGACTCTTGGAGTCCATTTCATTGCCCTGGGTACAAGTGGGAACAGGTCCAGCTCTAGGCGGTTCTCCTTACATGTCACAACAGCAGGTGCAGTCCTTTGTATGCCATCCACAGGTCCAGCGATGTTCTGAGGAAGGTACTGGGGATGCTGCATGTATGCCCAGTGTCAGCCTGTGGGTGGGTAAATGTTCCCAGGAGTGACCCTACCCAATATTGCCACACTTTGTGTGTTTTACTGTAAACTATCCCACAGTGCCCCTCTCTACCTAAAACCAACATGGCAGAACCTTTCTTCCTCTGTGGAGCATTTCCTGTGCCCACCCAGTGGTGTGGCTATAATAATGGGCAAAAGCCACTTCTTGGGTGGCTCCCCATCCCACTGAGTTGGAGACAAGCTGACTATAAAGACAAAAGGGAGGCAGGCCTAGGTGTAAGCTACATTTGCTAGTGACAGAGTGGGTATCATTTGAAGCTCAGCAACGGGCTGGGCACAGCCCCCATGCCATTGTGCTCAAGGAGGAAAAACCTCTGCCAACATCCAAGCCCTTTCTCCATGGTCTTGGAACAATGCACATCTTGGCACAGGGGAGCCATAAACAGTCTGGTGACACCGAACATTGGCAAAAAGTCACATCTGGCTCAAACAGGAAAATGGCAACTTTCTAAAAGTGTCATTTTCACAATGTTATTATAAAATCCAACTTGACCATTAAGTTGGATTTTAAATCGCTATGAAAATGAGTCCTTGAATCATTTTTCTAGCTGCTCCCAAACTGATATTAGACATCTAAGGTGTTATAATGTAACCCAGTGCTTCCCTATTGGAATGCCAGCCTATCTACAGTGCAAAATGACTATTGGGGCAGAGCCTGGCCTGCACGAAGATTGCAGTCTCCTAAACAGCTCCTGGCTGGTTGTCTAGCAAAATACATTAAACCGTATGCTATGATCCTTCCTAGCTGACCCGTTGTCAGCGCTTTCTCTCCGTGACTTCCCTCCACCCACTGGACGAGTGCAGACACCTTGCTTACCTTCTCCTTGCTCCCAGTGAGCCTCCGGTCTGCAGGAGGGCCTTGGCCCTCCTGAGCTGCGCTCATTTATCCCTTCTGTTCCTTGTCAGGGGCTACTGCTTGAATCCTCCTACGCAGCAGATGGATCCAGAGGTGCTGGTGCTGCTGCAGAGCTGTTTGCGCTTGAAGCCATCTCTAAAACTGCCCGCTGGTGCGCCCACCTTACCGCAGGACCACCGTAGGTGGTGGTGCTGCCAAGACGCTTGCGCTTGGCAAGCCGCCACTGGTGCACAATGGATTTCTCTCTGCGGTCTGACTCCTGGCCCCCGTGAACTGCCCTCTTCGCATCGGACCATCACCTGGAGATACCAATACCCCCTGGTATCTAACAATGCTCTGGGACACCCAGCTTGATTCAGGGGCTGCCATTTTGGCTTGAGCTGCCTTCGTTTTTCAGACATTGGCCATCTTGGAGCAGACAAACTCCCTGCCAGACACTACTGTTTACCCTTGTTCCCTTCACTTGGCGGCAATCTTGGGGTCAGGATAGATTATTTTGTCTACTACACTGCCTTTCCAAGCCCCCTCATCAGGTGGGTAAGCGGCCTCCCCATCTCTCACACCTCCTTCATTCCTCCTGGGCACTAATTCCATACCTCAGGATGGAGACTAAGAGATTCAGATATACCAAGTCCACTGACTTTCATTTCTTGGACCTTGAATGACTACTGCATGTCGGGCCATGCCTTTCTCTTGCCCCCACCCCCTTTATCCAATGTCCAAGAAGAAGACTTCCCGCCACCTCACAATTTCGGAAGCTGTCAAGGGCGCAGTTTCTAACCCAGTAGCTGCCTCCCCACTCACAACCATGGGTCATCCTCCATTGACGCCCTGATGAAGGAACTCAAGGACATTAAATCCATCTTGAGGTTGCTTGAGCACTCTTCTTCAGAATCAGCGGCGGAACTTAAATTCTTACGCTCAGAGATGTCTACGCTTCATCTGCGGCTTGACAACATGGAACACCAGCTTGTGGACCTGGATCAGCGCCAAACTACTGGACCAGATATAGGGCCTACAGAAAAGAATTACAGATCTCGAGGACTGTAGCAAGTGGAACTACATCATCATTTACTGCGTACTGGAATCAGAATGCCATTGTTTGGAATACTTCCTCCCCCAACTCTTGGGCATCTCCTTCCTACCCCAGCTAGACATACGCATTGGCTCAGCCTAGACTCCTCTGGGGACCGAACTCCCTTTCTTCCCAACCGAGACTGATCATTGTCTTTCTTTTGTGCTATACCCCTGTTCATCTTATTTTACAAGCAAAAAAGTCTCACAGTCCGTACACTTTTAAAAATGCTCAAGTTGTCATCTCTGCCGACTTTTCTCACACTACAAACATTCTATGGAAGAAATTCCTTGCGCTTCAACCAGCACCCAAGCAAAAAGGAATCCAATACGGCTTACTCCACCCAGTGATTCTACTCCTAATGCGAATGGCTTCACCAGAGAATTTAATGATCCCCAAGAGCCAGAAGACTACATCGACTCTATCCCTACTACAGTTACGATCTCAGCCTCTCACCCATGATGACCGAGGGCCCCCCTCCCATTGTTGAAAAGAATAGCAGACACGAATGACAGGAACACCAGCAGAAACCATGGCAACACCCGCACCTCAAAGGGAAAAGAGAGAGTGACAAATCCCGCTCGCCACTGAAACCATAGCTACGTTGGGAGAGACTGCCCTCAACTTATTCTGACTTTTTGATAGCACCCAGCGGAACTTATAGATTTTGCAGGTCACTTGGCTCTACTGTCCTTGGGTGCCCTGCACCTCAAAGTATTCTCATAGCCCGCCATTTCAGGCTGAAGTGCCCACCACGATATGCCTCACTCTTTCCTGCTCAAACATTTAGTCGATAGAGCTGTTTCTGACCAGACCTCTGTCGATCTGATTTTTAAATGTGAATGGCATGGCCAGCTATGTCCTCCGCACGAAGTTGCTATCTTACCTAAAGTCTAAAAAGCCTGACATCACACTCATACAAGGGACACAACTGTCATCAGCGGAGTCGAGCTATATCGAGATTGGGTAGGTCAGGTCCTCTTCGCATCTAGGGATGCTCCAGAACCAGACACCCTGGACGACGCTACTGTGCCCTAACAGAAAACTGGTGTGGCAATCCTGATCCATAAAAACTTAACAGCCCAAGTCACTCATTTGTGGGTGGATCCATATGGCCACTACATCCTCGCCACACTTTGCATGTATGACCATCTTTTCATGGTAGGCTCCGTCTATGCTCCCAACCTTGTTAAAGCCTTCTTCTTCACCCGCTTACAGAGATCATTGGTGGACAATTGATCTTCAACGCTAAATCGCAGTGGTGACTGCAGCATAGTCATCAATACAGTTTTCCTCCAATCCTCCACTCCAGATCTTAGAAATAAGCCTGACAGAAGTTTCCACCGGGATCTCATGGCTGATCGCTGACTGGTTGACCCCTGGCGCCTCCATCACCCCAGGGACAGGGATTATACGTTTCTCTCTTGCCCTCACAAATGGAGCCCCACATCAACTTCTTCCTGGCCAAGAGAGCTGTCCTTCCCAAAATCCTTGACAGCGCAATGGCAAGAGCACAATTTTGGACCATACCCGATCTCACTAATGCTGGACCTGTGACTCCACTCTGAGATAGACAGATCTTGGAGAATGAACATCCAATACTATCGGCAACCGAATAAAAAGACGAAACTGCAGGCTCCCTCAAGAGTTATATTTCCCTTAACGAATATTCCGTCACACACAGCAAACTTTCTGGGTTGCAGTCAAAGCCTACATTTGGAGCATCTTTAAGCACTGGCATCACTACGCCGCAAAATTACATCCACGCAAAGTCACCTACAAAAGGACATCCGGAAAGCACATGAGCAGTATAAACAGAATGCAACGACAGCACATTTACGGATCCTGACTTAAAAAAAAAATACGATCTCAATACTTTCCTCTTCCCACCTGCAGGAAAGGCCTTAATACACTTCTGACACTGTATCTACAAGCACAACGTCTCCTCACTTGGCAACTAACACAAGGACAGGCCCAGACAACCATTCCAGCACTATATGGATCAGGGGCCACCCTTTCACACCCCGGAGACATAAACGAGAAATCTGTTCGTACTATGCCTGCCTTTACACCTCAGAAGCTCTAACACCACAGTGGAAGATCGGTTCATGGAACATCTGTCACTCCTGGTTCTAACAGCGGAACTGCTCGACCAGTTAGGTGGACTCATAACGGTTGCTGAAATCGCTGACTCAACAAAGGGCATGCCTTCGGGAAAGGCACCTGGTGAGGATGACTTACTGTTCGAGTTTTACAAGATCACAGCAGAACACTCGATTACTTTCCTGGGGAAACTATTTCGAGAAGCCCAGTCAAAGGGTGGGTCGGTCTGAAGCCTGAGTTTCTCCATGCCTACATAACAGTTCTGTCGGAGCCCGGAAAGGGCCCCCAACATTGCACCAGCTACCGTCTAATACCACTGATCAATAGTGATATAAAAATCTTCTCTAAAGTTCTGGCCAACCGCGTAAAAGTAGTGATCTCATACATGGTGCATAAAAATCAAGTTGGCTTCGTCCCCGGTTGCTCCTCTCTGAACCACCTCTGCACATTACTCCACCTACTGTGGCTGTCCAGGCTGACTACAGACGGGAGACTTGCCCTCGCCCTCGATACAGAAAAGACCTTTGACCGGTTGGTGTGGGGCTACCTATTCTGTACCATGGCTCGAATTGGAATTGGAAGAAATTCCATCATGATGACCTCTTGGCTCTAATACTCCCCGATAGCCACTCTGGTCAGTAATGGCGTCTACTCTTGTGTCATCTCTATCTGCCACGGATCGTGTCACGGATGCCCCCTGTCCCTTTTTTTTTAATAACAAAATTTATTAGATTTTGAAGCAAATGATGGGCATCGGCCCTACAATGACCTGGAGGAGAAAATAATATGCATTTACTCTGAGGTCCATCATTTCGTCCATATAGAAACACCTGCGTGAACATGCAGGACAATCAAACAATACAACGTGCAGACATCACCAGATCTTACAATTAACCTGTGCGACACATGTGGCTGAGCGGCAATTCCTAAACAAAATAGGGGTCCCCAGATATCGCCAATTGCGGATATGGTAGCAGTCATGGGTCCATGGATGGCAGTGGAGGAAGCTCGATTCCGCGGTATGTCGCCCATCGGGTCCAGATTTTCTTGTGTTTTTTCGGGCAACCACGGGCCAGAAAAACAGCCATCTCACCCCCGCTTCCATTTGCCAAGTGACGGGGGTGATGTGCTTTTCCAACATTGTGCTATGTCTCGTTTGGCGATCACAAGGGCTAGGAATAGCAAATGCTGCTTATATATATTTCCCCCTATATCTTCCGTGGGGTGGAGAAGGAAGAGTCGCGGGTCCAGAGGGAGTTCCCACGCCAACACCTCCTGGAGGCATGATCTAATTTTCTGCCAGTAGGGCTGCAACGTCGCGCAGCCCCACACTGTGTGCAAGAATGTCCCCACGTCGCGATCGCACCGCAGACACATGGGGGACCGGATCACTCCCATCCTCCACAGTCTGACCCGTGTAAAGTATGCCCGATGTAGGTACTTGAACTGTATCAAGCGGTATCTTGTAGAGACCGCCGCCCCCCGCGGGCTAGCTATGGCTTCGGCCCAATCATCATCCGTTAAGTCAGGGACATCAGCCACCCAGGCCGCACGTGTCCTGTCAATCGTCGTGGTGGTGTGGGTTGTTAGAGTCTGGTATATTTGTTTAATTTTGTGTTGGCCAAGGTCGCCCATAAGCAGGCGGCCTTCTAATGGGTGGAACTCAGGGACGGTGTTCAGTGTGCGGATGAGGGGGGTGAGTGCATGGCGAAGTTGCAGAAATTTATAGAACTGTGTTTTATGGAGTAAATACTCAGCTTGCAACTGTTGATATGTTTTCAGTGTAGTGCCCCGCATCACATCCCCAAGGGTCGATATCCCCACTATGTCCCATCCCCGAAACCCCTGCAAGGCCGCCACTGGGCGGAGGTATGTACCCTGCCACAGTGGGGTCGCCCGGGTGAGCTTTCCACTCCAGCCCATCTGTCTCACCTTGGCCTGCCACAATGAGACCACGAGTCTACCCGCCGGGGGCAGGGCATCAAGTCGCGCCGTGCTATATAAGAGGTGCAAAAGGGGGGTGTGCTCCAAAACCGCGTGCTCCGCAGCGTATGCCGGGTCTGTGGGGGAGTTGTGCCACCACTCATTTATCACGAGTATGTGTGAAGCCACATAATATGAATATATATCGGCCACCGCGATGCCCCCACAATACGTAGATTGCACGCATGTGTGAAGGGCGACTCTGATCGCGCCGCCGTTCCAAAGGAATTTATTTTGGATGGCGTTGACCTGAGCGAACCAGGAGCTCGGAATCGGATAGGGGAAATTCTGGAGGCGATAGAGAATCCGAGGTAATGAGACCATTTTGAAAATTGCAGATCGACCATACAGGGACAGTGGGAGAGAAGGCCATACAGTGGTTTCGCTATTGAGACCGGCGAGTAAGGGAGTGATGTTATGCGCCCAAGAGACCTGGGGACAAGCCGAAATATAGATCCCGAGATATTTGAAGCCATCGGTCGCGCGAGATAGCTGTGACGCCCAAGTATCCCGGCTTTGTGGGCCGCATACTGGGAACAAAACAGATTTAGCTGGGTTCGTGTGCAACCCGGTAGTTCCCCCAAAGACTCTAAGGATCTGTAGCACGCGTGGCCCGGAGAACCAGGGGGCCGTAATAAAGAATAAAACATCGTCCGCGTAGAGCGCAATGCGGTCGGAGCGCGATCGCGACCATTCGAAACCCCGAAGAACCGGGTCCCATCGGATCCAAGCGGCCAAGGGCTCAACAGCCAGGACAAACAATAAGGGGGACAGGGGGCATCCCTGTCTGGTGCTTCGCTGGATGTGGAAGGGGGTCGAGCGGTGTCCGGCGATGCGCACCGAGGCGGTCAGGTCCGTATATAACAGGCGCACGTAGGCGAGGAAACGGGGCCCAAAGTTACAAGCCTCTAGCAGTTGGAACAACTAGGTCCAGCTCAGGGAGTCAAAGGCCTTGTCTATGTCGGCAAGCAGGATGGCCGCTGGCCTACCGAGAGCTGGGGCTGCGGCCAAAGCATTGTGTACGCGCCTGATATTATGGCGGGTAGCTCTTTGGGGCATAAATCCAGCCTGGTCTGGGTGGATCAGGTCCGGAACACAAGAGCGAAGGCGGTCGGCGAAGACTTTCCCCAGTAATTTGGGTTCAAAATTTATCAGGGATATAGGGCGATAGGATGAGGGTAATTCTGGAGGACGCCCTGGCTTGTGGAAAAGGACAATTTCGGCATGCCGCCAGTCCCGAGGCAAGATGGCGGAGTCCACGGCCTCCTGAATCGTCGCCAAAAGGTGGGGGCCCAGTAAGTGTATGTGTGGTCGCAGGAACTCCATCGAGAACCCATTTGGGTCTGGAGCCCGTCCCGGGCGAAGCGCGTTGAGTGCGCCTGTCAATTCCTCTATAGTAATTGGCGCCTCTAGGCAGTCACGCAGCTGGTCGGGGAGCCGCCTTGGTGGTATGTCCCTAAGAAACTCGGCGATGAGATCAGCAGAAATCAGCTCATGTTAAGCGTAAAGGGCGGTGAAATATCGCGCAAACTCTTCGGCTACCACCGCTGGGGAGGAGCTGAGGGACCCATCAGCACCCCAGATTGTGGGAACCATCGCTGGGGATTTATCTACCTGGCAAAGCCGATGGAGCATTTTACTCGATTTGTCTCCCCATTGGTATACCCGGTGTTGAGATGCCTCCCAGATTTCCTTGGCCTCTCCTAATAAATATTGACGCAGTTCCTGTTGTGCCAGCAGCAGGTTGCGCCTAATACCAGGGCTTGGATCTATGGTCAGTTGCTGCGCAAGGGCTATCTGGCGCGCTTCCAGGTCCGCGAGTCTTTCCCGCTGCAAGCTCTTTTCATTAGTACAATAACTTATGTCGACGCCACGGATAGTGGGCTTAAGGGCCTCCCATAAAATGCTTCGAGAAGGGGCGGTCGGGCCATTTGACTCTAAATATGTGGAGACAGCTGTATGAAGCATTTCTTGGTACTCAGGGCATCGCATGCGCCAGGGAGACATACGCCAGCGGAATGGGGGTCTGCGGGATTGTGTATGGAACTTCAGAGCAACCGGGGAGTGGTCGGACAGTCCGCGAGGATGATGTGTTACTTGTGAAAAACGATGGAGGGAGGCGCACGGGACAAAAAAGTAATCCAGGCGGGATTGGGTCCCGTGAACTGCAGCGAGGAATGTATAACCCTGCTCCGAGGGATGATATTCCCTCCAGACGTCTGCCCAGCCAAGTGTAGATGCAAGGGAATACAGTTTAGTGGCGCCCACAGGCGGCTGGGGATCTATGTGCCTGAGCCGGTCTAAGGGGCCCATTGTGTCGTTCCAGTCACCCCCAAGGAGTGTCAGGTCCTCATGGATGTCGCCCCACTCGGCAGTGATCTTGTCAATGAAAGTCGGGCCAACGGGGGGGAGCATATATACAGCCGATGGTTACCCTTTCGCCATATAACATACAGGTCACAAACGGGTATCTACCCCCAAGGTCTGCCCTGTGGGCTATGTATTGGAACTGAACCCTGCGGTGGATCAGGATCGCCACGCCCCTGGTGAACCCTGCATGGTAGACATAGTGGAAGCCGAATCGGGCCAGTCGTGGGGCTTTATTGCCCAGAAGGTGGGTTTCTTGCAACAGGAGGAGGTCCGCCCCGTACCTCTTTGCCTGGCGCAGAACAGCGCCCCGTTTTATTTTATTGTGGAGGCCCCGGACATTCCAAGACACCACCGTGAGGTCCCCAGGGTGGGCTGAATCATCTAGTACCATTCAGCCTGTGTCGCGGAATTGGAGTTGCGAGTAGAATGACAATCTGCGTGGTATGTCTGCTGTAACTTAGAAAACATTGTAACATGATAACTACCCAGCGTCCCCCCACCCCCCAGCCTACGCTGCCTAAAACGAGGAGCATCTGTCGCGGTGCGGAGGGGACCTTGTCCCCAACAGGGGAGCCCCAAGCCCAGGCACCAACAATACCCAACCCTCCCACCAACATATCGAACATGGGGGTGCTCAATGAGAGTCAGTGGCTAGAAAGTTACTTGGCCAGTCTCCACGCTTCATGGAGGAGGAGTGTGCTGATGAAGGTCTGTTGTGCTTAAGAGGACAAATATAAACTTGCGGTTACTGTCGGTCTCATGTCCAACTGATCAGGAATTTCGTGCTGGGCTTGCGGAGAGTCTATCGGATCCTGAGCCGCGCCGTTTCTTTGATTTTGTTCGCCGGGACCGGCTACGCCGCGACCCCAGGGAGGAATCAGAGTCCCGAGAACATGGCGAGCCCGGCCGCAGCCTGGGGCGCTCCTCAGCCCAAGCGAAGACGGCCTCCGGGGTGTCAAAGAAGAATGATTTTGAATTAAAGATGACTCGCATCCGGGCCGGGTATAGCAACATATACTGCAGATTCATGTCGCGTAGTTTGCGCTTAGCTGCCATGAAGGATTGACGCTGTTGTTGAACCAGCCGGGTGTAGTCCGGAAACACCATAATGGGTTTGGAGTCATGCTGGAACAGATCCTTACGTTGTCGGGCGCATCGTAGGATACCATTGCGATCTGTATAGTTCAGAATCTTAGCAATGACTGGCCTGGGGTTTTCGCCGGGAGGTGGTTTTTGCGTCAAGGCCCGATGGGCACGTTCTATTACGAAGCATGGCGATAACATGTCGCTAGGCATAAGGCCGGTCAGCCAGTCTGTGATGAAGCGGGTCATGGAGGTCCCTTCGCATCCCTCCGGTAGGCCTATGAATCGCAGGTTGTTCCGACGTGCCCGGCCTTCCGCGTCCTCTACCCTGGAGGCTAGCTCTTTGGACACCACGGTGAGCTTGTTGACTTGCCTCTTGAGGCTGGACACTGTGTCTTCGACGGTGGAGACCCGCGTTTCAGCCTCCGCAATGCGGTCAACAGCCTTGCGAAGATCCTGGGGGAGGAAAGATACTTCGGACCCCACTGCGCCTATCTTGGCTTCCAAAGTGTCCCTGGCGCCGTTAATCGCCACCAGGAGGGCTGCATTATCTGGTGGCGGGCCCGCCCCCCCACCGGCCGGAGGGGCGCCGACTGGTGCAGTGTAATGGTCGAGTGTACCCTGCTTAGGGCCAGCACCTCCTGGCTTATCTTTGCCCATCGCGCCAGAGCGTGGAATGGTAGTAACCCCCCACCGGGGGGGGGGGGAAGCCCAGGCGACCACCCAGGCCCCACAGGGAGGACCGGACCGGCTATGGGGCCCCACAACAGTCCACGCAGGAGCCGACTCGTCCCTCTTCACAGCCTGGGCCCACCAGGCGGCACAGGAGTCCGTGGGTCCACAACCCCACTGGGCACAACCGGTACCAGCTCAGTGCAGGGCCTCCGCCGCGTACCGCGGCGTCCACTCGGGGCTCCCTCAAGCCAAGGCCCCAGCGCGTTGAATGCCCCGGCGATCCAGCAGAGCTCAACACGGTGTAGGCTCCAGCGCACTCCAGCAGCGCGGCGCGGGAGGCAAGTAGCGTGGTTCAGGAGCAGTCCAATCCGCCCCCCCCGCAGCACCTCAGGAGATAGCAGGCCACCAGAGGTGGAGGGGGCAGCTCCAGGGGAGGGACTGCAAACTCAACTCCGGGATGCACCAGGGGACAACCAGGCCACCGGGCGAGGAGGGCAGGAGAAAAGTGGGGGGGGGGTTTTACACACCCCACCGGCAGCCCTCTCTACAGGCCAGATGGCAGTGACCGGAAGCACAGAGACTCCAGGGCACCACCCCACCTCACTCACCCAGGGCCACTGGCAGCAGGATCATCAAGCAGCTGAACGCCCCCGTGCAGGTCGGGCGCCGTGGCGAACCGCCGGGATGGTCACTCAAGCCAGGAGGGGCGATACGATCAGCCACAGAGGAGCCCCCCCACGGGCCGCTGGCCGACAGCTCCGCACTCCGTGGCCCCAGGTGTTCCGGCGCTCCGCAGGCCGCGCCAGTGAGGCCCCGACCAGGCCTCAATCCTCAGTGTTTGCTGATGCTCACGGCCCGCCCCCAGGCAGAGGACGGCCGCCCTGGGCTCAGCAGGCAGCAGCGCCGCTGCATCTCCAGCGGCGCGGCGAGGTCGGCACAGCTTGGCGGCCGCTGAAACTCGGCTGGATGATGACCCGGACTGTCCACCGCAAGGCCAGGTGGTCGGCAACTCCTCCACCAGGAGTAAGTGGCAGATTCTGGTCGAGGTTTGGCGTGGAGACGCGGACCGCGATCAAACTGCGTCCGCCATGCTGGCTCGTCAAGCCACGCCCCCCCCTGTCCCTTTTGATCTTCCTATTGGCACTGAAAGTGCTGGCCTCTGGATCCGCACTTCGGAACAGATACGAGCCATTCTCACAGCTGCCCCCAACTGAAACTCAAGCTATACACAGATGACATCGTCTCTTTCCGAGCGTCCTTAATACAAACCTTGATGACAGTCCTGGAGGAATTTTCAACATTTTCTGGTTGTATGGTAATCTGGGAGAAGAACAAGGTCCTCTCAATGACATCCAACACCATGGCGGCCTCCCTATCAAACATTTCCCTCACCTGGGAAGCTGTCTAAATGAAGTACCTAGGCATTTGGATTCATTCATTCATATGATGGTCCAGGCCAACATTCTACCATTGATTGAACAAATGCAACAGGACTTTGTGAAGTGGAGTACCCAACACTTGTCGCTTTGGGTCCACGTGCAAACAGTCAAAATGGTGGTCGCCCAATGCTACACTTATGTGCTGAGCATGCTGACTATCTTGAACCTACAAGCCCTGCTCTGCTGAATAAATTACTAGATCAAGTCATACATCTGGCAAACGGATAAACCTCACCTAGCCATGCCCAAACTCTGTGCGGAAATGACATTCCAAGGATTGACACTCCCAAACATCACAATGTGCTATTACACACAACATCTTTCGCAAATGGCCTATCATTTGGTCCCTGGTCTCGAACAACTAGATTGGGTGACACTTGAAACAGCCCTTTCGACACAGCTTGATGGGCCTGCAAATGTTGTACTTACGCAGTCTCCCTTGATAACCTCATGATAACAACCTCGATCCAAATAGGGAATTTTAGAAATGGGGTCACTAGTTGGCAGAGGTATGCACCCTGTCCAAGTAGGGACCACCACTCTAGTCAGGATAAGTCAGATACATTCCCTAAATTAACCTGTGCTCACCCTCTGGTGCTTTGCACAGAGCAGGCAGGCTTAACTTAATGTGCAAGTATTTGTGCAAACCTTAGTACAGTAAAAATGTGAAGACACCACACAAAAAGATTCCACACCCGGTTAGAAAAATAGAGCTTGATTTATTGGGAACAAAAACAAGACTAAAACAACCATAATCCAATAAATGGAAACAGAGTTATGATTTTTTGAAGATTGAATCCCAAAACAGTGCTTAGAAGTCAATAGCTCTAAAAGGTTACTTGAGGTTGCGGTGGACCAGGTCAAATCTGAAAAGTCAAGCCTACCGCGATGGAGCGCTGGTCGTATACAAAAGCCACAAAGGCCCTGCTGAAACAGTACCTTTGTATGGAGCAAGCATCGACGTGGAAGACTCGATGCATCGGTTACGATTCATGCAGTCGGGTCGATGTGTCGAAGTCGAGCTTTGCAGCAGTGTCTTCGGATTGGCGCTGTGTCTTCGTTGAACCTCCCAGTTGGTACCCACGCCGTCGTCGATTCGGCTCGGCGTCTATGGCAAAGGCTTCAGTGACAGGTGACCGGTCCAGACTCTACAGTGACAGGCCTGAGACATGTTTGAAGGGCTACTTAAGTGGGTGGCACAGTCAGTGCTGCAGGCCTACTAGTAGCATTTAATTTACAGGCCCTGGGCACATATAGTGCACTTTACTAGGGACTTACAAGTAAATTGAATATGCCAATTATTGTGGATAAACCATGTTACCATGTTTTAGGGGAGTGAGCACATGTAAGCAAAATGTTTGGGGGAAGACCACCCTAAGATTGACAGGTCTAACACGTGTGTCCCCCCCCCAGCTGAAAGTGGGGAGGACTACCCAACCTCATGGGGATCTCATCACAAAGGCGGAACAACCAAGAGAGACCATCAGCATTGGTGTGGTCTAACTCAGGTCGGTGTTCCACCGTAAAGTCCATTCCTTGTAGGGAGATGGACCACCTCAAGAATTTTGGATTCTCACCCCGCATTTGCATTAGCCACCAGAGGGGCCTGTGATCAGTCTGAATTTGGAAGTGAGTCCCAAACAGGTATGGTCTCAACTTCTTCAGCGCCCAGACCACAGCAAAGGCTTTCCTTTCAATAGCACTTTACCTCTGTTCCCGGGGTAGTAACCTCTTGGAGATTAAGACTATTGGTTGGTCCATGCCCTCCTCATTAAGCTGTAACAGTACTGCCTCTACGCCATGCTCTGAGGCATCAGTTTGAACCATGAATTCTTTTGAAAAGTCATCAGGGGCCCTGAGCACAGGGACTCTAACCATGGCTTGTTTCAGGGAGTCAGATGTTTTCTGTCATGCCTCTGTCTAGGTCACATTTCTGGGTTGTTTCTTTGATGTCAGTGCAGTCAAGGGGCCACAATGGTGCCATACCCTTTGACAAACCTCCTGTAGTAACCGGTGAGGCCTTAAAAGGCTCTCACCTCTGTCTGAGTTTTTGGGGGCTCCCAGACTATGATGACTTCTATCTTGGCCTGGAGGGGTTGCACCCTACCCATGCCCACCAGGTCTCCCAAGTGTACCACAGTCACCTGCCCTATCTAGCACTTGCTTTCCTAAATAGTCAGGTCTGCATCCTGCAGGGCCTGACACACTTCCTGAAGGTGGAAGAGATAGTCCTTACAGCTGCTGCTGAAGACAGCTATGACGTCCAGACATGCACTGCTGAAGGCCTCCATCCCAGGCAGGACTTGGTTTACCAACCTCTGGAAGGTAGCAGCAGCATTTTTGAGGCCTAAGGGCAGTACCCTGAACTGGTAGTGGCACTCTGGGGTAGAGAAGACTGACCTCTCCTTTGCTCCTTCAGTTAGGGCAATCTGCCAGTATCCTGACGGGAGGTCAAAAGTGCATAGGAACTGGGCAGCCCCTAATCTGCCATTAGCTCATCCGTCTGTGGGATAGGCCTCCACGACGCAGGGATCCGAGACAAGGCCCTGGAATGGACCACCTCCTTCCTCGACGGCAGAACCCAGAGAGTCCGCCTCCCACCTTTCCGATCCGAAGCCTCCGAGATCATCTGCGGCGTACCCCAGGGATCGTCCCTCAGCCCAACACTGTTCAACATCTACATGGCCCCGCTCGCACGCATCGCCAGACAGCACGACCTCAACATTATCTCCTACGCCGACGACACTCAACTGATCCTCTCCCTCACCAAGGACCCCTCGCCACCAAAGCCAATCTCCATGAAGGAATGAAGGCCGTCGCCGATTGGATGAAGATCAGCCGACTAAAGCTGAACACGGACAAAACGGAGGTCCTCATCCTCGGCTCCAACCCCTCAGCCTGGGACGACTCCTGGTGGCCAACGACGCTGGGAGCAGCCCCGACACCCACCGACCACGCACGCAACCTGGGAGTCATCCTCGACTCAACGCTCTCCATGGCCAAGCAAGTCAACGCAGTCTCCTCCTCCTGCTTCAACACCCTCCGCATGCTTCGCAAGATCTACAGGTGGATCCCAACAGACACAAGAAGAACAGTCACCCAGGCCCTCGTCAGTAGCAGACTTGACTATGGGAACGCCCTCTACGCGGGAGCCCCGGCCAAGCTCATCAAGCGACTGCAACGCATACAAACGCCTCCGCACGCCTGATCCTCGACGTACCACGCCACAGCCACATCACCCCCACTTGAGGAACCTGCACTGGCTCCCCGTCGACAGGAGGATCACCTTCAAACTCCTCATCCACGCACACAAGGCACTCCACAAAACTGGCCCAGCCTACCTCAACAGACGACTCTTCTTCTACGTCCCCAACCGCCAGCTCCGCTCCGCCGACCTCTCCCTCGCCACCGTCCCTCGCATTCGAAGAACAACCACCGGCGGCAGATCCTTCTCACACCTCGCCGCCAAGACCTGGAACACCCTTCCACTAAGCCTACGACAGACCCAAGACCTGCTGACCTTCAGGAGGCTACTCAAGACCTGGCTGTTCGACCAGTAGCAGCACCCCCCCCTTCCCTCTCCCCAGCGCCTTGAGACCCTCGCGGGTAAGTAGTGCGCTCTACAAATTCTGTGATTGATTGATTGATTGATGAGCATCAGTTTTGGTGACTGAGTTGAGCCCCATATAGTGTACACAGAACCTGAGTTCTGGGGTAGTGCCCTTTGGGGTAGCTTTTGGTACCTGCACCACAGGGCTGAGGGAAAACAGAGAGGTAAACTGTCCCAACAACTGGTGACAGTCCCTCTGATGCTCAGAAGTCAGGGTAGGGTTTACACCTTCCATTGACCCATCCTTCTCTTCAGAGTCTAAGAGGTCAGGTACAGGTTCACTCTCCTCTTCCTCACCTCCATCTGTCACCAGCAACATGGTGACCTTAGACCTCTCAAAATGAGGCTTGAGACGGTTGAGCTGGATAACCCTAAGGGGTGTCTGGGGGTCTTGAGGTCCACCAAGTAGGTGGCCTCCCCCTTCCTCTCAACAATCTTGCGGGGCCTCGTCCAATGATCTTGAAGGGCCCCAGGCTCCACGGGTTCCATGACCCATACCTTCTGGCCAGGTTGTAAGCCCACAGGGCCCACCATCTGGTCGTACCACTGCCTCATTACTTTCTGGCTGGCCTCTAAGTGGTCTGAAGCAAGCTTCCTCAACTTGGCCATGTGGCTCCAGAAGGCCAGCATGTAGTTCACTAGAATCCTGGGGAGGTTTCCTGGGAGGCTGCTCCCACTCTTCCTTTAGCAGGCTGAGAGGTCCTCTGACAGGGTGACCGTACAGAAGTTTGAAGGGGCTAAACCAAACTCCTTTCTGGGGTACCTCCCTGGAAGCAAAAAGCAGGTATGTCAACAATATGTCCCACTTATGCCTCGGAGTCTCAGGCAGGCTCCTGATCTTGCCTTTTAGGATCGTGTTGTACCTCTCAACAAGCCCATTGGTTTGTGGATGATACATGGTGGAGCAGGCTCCTGATCTTGCCTTTTAGGGTCGTGTTGTACCTCTCAATAAGCCCATTGGTTTGTGGATGATACATGGTGGAGCAGGCTCCTGATCTTGCCTTTTAGGGTCGTGTTGTACCTCTCAATAAGCCCATTGGTTTGTGGATGATACATGGTGGAGAACTTATAAGTAACCCCACACTCCTTCCACATTGACTGCATGTAGGCAGACATAAAGTTGGTGCCCCTGTTAGACACCACCTCTTTGGGGAAACTCCCTCTGGTAAAAATCCCCCTCAGGACCCTAGCCACTGCGGGTGCAGTACTAGTCCTCAGAGTTATGGCTTCTGGTACCTAGTGGCATGATCCCCAGAACCAGGATGTGCATGTAACCAAAAGTAGTCTTGGGATCCATAGACCCTACAGTGTTGATGCCCACCCGCTCATAGGGTGGGCCAACAACAGGTAAGGGAGACGGGAGCCTTTCGCTTCTGTCTTGTTTTCCCACTGACCTGGCAGGTAACACAGGTCTTGCAGAACGCATCTAAAGACCTTCTCATCTGGGGCCAATAAAAGTGGGGGACAAGCCTAGCAACAGTATCGTCCTGGCTCAGATGTCCTACCAGGGGAATTTCATGAGCCAGCTCCAATAGGAATGACCGGTAGCACTGGGGGACCACCAGGGCGCTTGTCATCCCATGCGCTGGTTTCTTAGGCTCACTGTACAGGAGGTTGCTCTCCCAGTAAATGCGGTTACTACCAGAGGCATCAACTGTTGCCTGGGCTTTGGCTTGTTGCCTCATGCCCTCCAAGAATGGGCATTCCCTCACCAAGGTAGACAGTACCCTCTCTACTGAGCTCTGGGGTGGCCTCATCCTGCTACGCATCCAACTCAGTTGGCAGGCACTGAGGGGCTGGCTGTTCGGTCCTCTTACCCTTCCTTGGTTTGGCAACTGTCTAGACCATTTTTCCAGGCTCCAGACCTTTTTGACTCCCACTCTGGGCAGCCATGGACCTGGTGGTAGCACCAGCCCACTAAGGTACCCCCAAAATGTCCAGGTGAGACCTGAGCTCCACTTCTTTCCAGATAGTGTGCTCTAAGTCATTACCTAGCAAACGGTCCACAGGCATGGCAGGGTTCACAGATACTTTAAAAAGACCTGAGACCCCCTCCCACTCAAATGGAACAAGGGCCACGATGAGGTAGTGACCCTCACAGTTGTCTGCTACCACAACCTGGTGGAATACATTGGGTAAAATCTGTTCTGGGGACACTAGATGACTCCTTACCATAGTCCTACTGGCACCAGTGTCCTTCAAAGCATCCACACCTTGCCCATTGATTGTAACCCACTGCCTATACTTGGTAGTATTGGGTGGCACATGGGTCTTTGGGACCATCTCCAAATCACCCAGAGACACTAGGGTCACCCCCACTAACTGGGACAAAATCCTGCTCAAGCACTACACTAGCTACCCCTAGTGTCTTACCTCCAATGCGTGACTGTGCTTTCTTAGTGCATTTGGGATCCCCTTTACATGCCAATACTCAAGGTACTTGTAGCACCTGGGGGATTTGTTCTGACTCTTGTCAGGGAATCTCTTTTTCTGGTGGCCAGATTGGGTATGGGACCCTTTCCCCTTAGAATCGTTTTGGGGGCCTTGAGAGATCTCCTTTTTTTTATCATGCTCGCCTTCTTCTGGTCGGAACCCTGACCACCCTTTTGGCAGTCCCCCAGATACCTTCTTACTGGACACTCTGGTGCGGACTCAGAGGTCCGCCTCCTCAGCAAGCTTCCTAGGATCAGTTAGCTTTCTGTCCACTAGATGCTGCCAAAGCTATGGAAAACAGATATCCTACATGTGCTCCCTCAAAATGAGATTATGAAGCCCAATGAAATCATCTACCTTGCTGCCCCTCACCCAGTCCTTCAGTGCCTTACAGGAGTAGTCCAGGAAATTCACCCAGGTCTGTGTAGTGAGTTTGTGGCTATTTCTGAACTTCTGTCTATACCTTTCAGGAGTTAACCCAAATGTCCTCACTAGAATGGCCTTCATGTGGGTGTACTGGGTCTGGCCCTCTACCTCTAGTGTTAGGAGTGGGGATGTACCTGCACAAGCAAACCCCCAGAACTCCTCCAGCACCCTATGCACCCTTAAAGCCACCTCATAAGCGGAGAGACATTTGTCAATATTGTCTTCCACCACATTGTTGGGCACCAAATCCTTTGGTATTCGGACGCTGGCCTCCCCATTGAACACTGCAGGTATGCTACCACCACTACTTTTGGATTCTGCTTGCTTGACTTGGCTTTAATGTCTAATTCCTTGAGCTTAATATCAAGGCATTCTTTAGCTTAGTTATCTCCAATTTAAGTTTCCTCTCCTCCCTCCTCTAGCTCCTGGGCAGACAGGCCTCTGGCAGACACACTGCGCCCTGCTCCATCCTGAGCATCAGGAGCCTCCATGTCATCTGCTGGGGCAGACGTGACCTCTCCTTGGATCCCCACATCCAGTTCTTGGGTTTCCCTCTCCTCATCCTCAGACAGTGCTCCTCCCTTCTCATTTTCCTCCATCCCCTCCTCTCCTGAGGTGGCCTGCCACATTTGTACCTCCTAATTGGCCCTGAGGGCTACCTTCAGATCCATGTTGGTAGCCTTCTTGTCTGCCTTCATCTCCCTGTGTGTAAAGCTTCAGCAGCTCAGACATGCTGAGGGTATCCAGATTGCAGGGATCCATGATGGAATAAGCAAGGGTTCAAGGCACTTACATTTAGAAAAGGGGGAAAAGAGCCAATTGGATAACTAAGGACACCAAAAGAAGTAGTAATGGTGTCAACAAAAAAATTTGAATGGTAGTGTGCACCAAATTACTGTAAGGCATTGCACAAACACAATTCCTAGCCTCACCGCTGATCACCAGTGTTAGAAATGGGGTCTCTAGTTGGCTGAGGTATGCCCCCTGCCCAAGTAGGGACCACCAATCTATTCAGGGTAAGTCAGATACACTCCCTAAATTAACCTGTGCTCACCCTCTGTTAGCTTGGCATAGAGCTGGCAGGCTTAACTTTAGAGACAATGTGTAAAGTGTTTGTGCAAGACTTAATACAGTCAAACAATGAAAACATCACACAAAAATAATCCACACCCAGTTACAGAAATAGAGCTTGATTTATTGAACAAAACAGGATCAAAACAACCATAATCCAATAAGTGGAACCGGAGTTATGAATTTTTGAAGATTAAATCCAAAAACAGTGCTTAGAAGTCAATAGCGCTAAAAGGTTACTTGAGGTTGTGGTGGACTTGATCAAATCTGAAAAGTCAAGCCAACCATGAAGGAGCGCTTGGTGGATACAAAAGCCACTCAGGCCCAACTGAAACAGTACTTTTGTATGGAGCAAGCGTCGAAGTCGAAGACTCGATGCATTGGTTCCGATTCACGCAGTCGGGTCGATGTGTCGACATCCAGCCTGGCAGTGGTGTCTTTGGATCGGCCTGCGTCGTTGTTGAACCTCGCAGTCGGTACCCGCATCGTTGTCGAATCGGCACTGCGTCGCCGTCAATGGCAAATGCGTCAGTTCTGACCGGCGCAAAGTCAGGAATGCGTGTGTTTTTCAGCAGAACAAAACAGAAACACACTTCGGAGGCCCTGGACTGGAGGGGGCACCTCAGGCAAGTGTAGGACTCACTGCTGGCAGAGTCCAGGTGATAGATGGAGAGTTGCAGGCCGACTTTGATGTCCCTGAGACTGCAGAACAGGAAGCAAGCAGCTTTGAGCCATTCTGGATCAAGTGGTGAACGTCCAGTCCTTCTTGCGCAGGCAGAGAGGGCAGCACAGCAGAAACACAGTTTTCTCAGAGACGCAGTCCCACAGAGTAGCAGTCCTTCAGCAGCACATCAGTCCTCCTTCCTGGCAGAGTATCCACAGGTGCAGCTGTGCACTAAAATGGTGGGGTTTGAGATGCAGCATTTATACTTTGGTGCCCTAGTTCTGGAAGGTGGGAGAAGATTCTGGAAGGGTCCTTTGAAGTGCACACAGGTCTTCCCTTTCCTTCCCAGGATCCAGACACACTACAGGGTGGTATGCAGCTCTTTGTGTGGGGACTGGCACAGCCGTATTCAAGTGCAAGTATCAGCTCCTCCCAACTATCTAGCTCAGAAGGTCCATCAGCCTGGTGATGGGCAATGAGAATGTAAAGGACATACCTCAGCTCCCTTTGTGTGTGACTGACTAGAGGGAATGCTCAAAGCCCAACTATCAGCCAAGCTAGACGTTAGTTGGAGGCAGGCAGAGGCACACAGGACTTAAGAGCAGAAAAATGCTAACTTTCTAAAAGTGACATTTCTAAAATTGTAATCATAAATCCAACTTTACCATTAAAGAGGATTTATTATTACAAGTCCATTGGTACCAAACACTACTATCCTACTCCTCAATCAGGAATTATACTTAATAGATGTATTAAGTAATCCCCAATGTTGGCGTATGAGAGGGGTAGGCATCACAGTAGTGAAAAACGAATTTGGGAGTTTTCACTACTAGGACATGTAAAACTAAAACGTACATGTCCTTAGCGGTAATGTATATGTAATAAAAGGGGAGTATAAGGCTTGGCAATGGGTTTTAAATGCCAAGTAGACATGGCAGTGAAACTGCACATACAGGCTCTACAGTGACAGGCCTGAGACATGTTTGAAGGGCTACGTAAGTGGATGGCACAATCTGTTCTGCAGGCCCACCAGTAGCATATTTAATTTACAGGCCCTGGGCACATATAGTGGACTTTACTAGGGACTTACAAGTAAATTAAATATGCCAATTCTGGATACACTAATGTTGCCATGTTTTAGGGGAGTGAGCACATGCACTTTAGCGCTGGATAGCAGTGGTAAAGTGCCCTGAGTCCTAAGGCCAACAAAACAGAATAGCAAAAAGTGAGGCAAAGTAGGCAAAATGTTTGGGGGAAGACCACCCTAAAGTCTGACATGGAAGAAGAGACATCTCCCTCTCTGTTCAGATAGCCTTTTTAAAATTCAGGAACCTATCTGGGACAATGGTAATTGAGAACGTTGCCTTCGGCTGGGACACATGGAAACGGAAGGGGGTACTTGTTGTTATCCCAGGATTCTCTGTGCAGGACAGGCAAAACCCTTCCTCGAATTACAGAAACATTTCCAGATGCAAGAGGGCGCTCTTCTGCAATACTACCAGCTACAGAATTGCATACTACCAAAAAGAGGCATTTTATTACAATTACCCATCGCACCGATAGCGAAGAAAAACCCAGAGGTAAATGCCTTTTACTCTATTACTTCTCCGATTCTTGAACAGTGTCCTAACACACTTGCGGCCTTGGTCTGAAATGTATCATAATATATGGGAAACAGTATACACTGCCGTACATTCTTAAGATATTGCAAGTCACCGAAGAGTTCCGTGACCATATAGAGGAACAAGGCAGAAGGCCGAGTTCCTTTGAGTTCATGGAACTCTGTCAGCACTTAATTTGAGCCAGTGGTTTCTGATGTCAATTCCAGGACTTAAAACAGTCTGCCACAAGATGGCGCTGTCTGTCTAATTTAGAGATGAGCACAACAGTTGTTTAGTAGTTAAATATTCATTAAAAATGAATAATACCTGCCACCCAAGCCATTCTTATAGCTTTGGGTGAATTGCAATAGTCTGAATTATCACTCTAGTAGGAATGTGGTGGTAAATAGTATGGTTGGTGATTTCTTTGGCAGCACAGGCAGGGGAAATGGGTAGTGCGAGTTGCAGTGGCCTCCTGAGGAGGGCCATGGCGCTTATGTTTTTTTACAAATTAAGCACTGTCCGATGTGATTTGCAGTATCCTTATAATATGTGCGTCAGGAAGTACTTTTATTTATGTTCTGTACCATGCCTTTCCTCTTGGCTATTGGCTTTGGAAGTAGGAATGTGACTTCAGAACTCAACTGTAATAAGGTATTACATTTGAGCGGCGACAGCATTTCTGTATTACAGGCGACTAGATGCGTCACAGGTCGCATGATAAAAAGAAATTAAATAAGAGCTTTTATTATACGGGTATTCCAGACATCTACGTATTATAAAAGGTGATTAAAAAATAGTCACTTAGCAACTGCAATTCAGACTTTCAGTTCAGTGGTAAATGTTCCGTTATAAGTGGGAGCCAAAGCGTCTTGAAAGGGATTCTCTTCAGAAATGCATTCAGCTAAAGTACTTGCCAGCAAACCATTTTTTTCGTTTTACGTTTAATTTTTTTTTGGGGGGGAGGAGGAGCTAGGAAATTGAGCTTTTTAAAGCTTACTTAATGTCCGCATGCTGTAATATAGAAATAAACATACTTAAGAACACTTTTTTGATGTGATTACATATTTGTTTCAATTTTAAGCTTAGAAGACAGCATGTAGTATTCTCACTCATTGGACTTCAGAGTCAACCTTGTCAAATACTGTAACTGGAACAGACATTCACTGCTTGTCCCCTCTCGCCCTAGTTTATTTCTCCATCTTAAACCTTTTTGGCACCTTTTGCAGAAGAATCCAGTGCAGGCCTGAGAAACCCCTAGCTGGGATATTTCAGTCTACTGCCTCGGTGGTGACTCATTATTTGGCGCAGGTTCTAGTGCTGTAAATGTAATTTTCCTGCTGGTATTTCTATTCACTTCTTTTTGTTATTGGTCCTGTCATGCGTTCCTAAATGCCAGTACCTCCTGGCTAGAACTTGTGATTTATGGTGATTACATTATTGGAAGTAATTAAAGTCTGTTTCTAATGAATGAAAAGCTAGGATTACACCACGAGGTTTGCGGTCTATTTTTGGATTTTATTAAAATTAGACAGATGGTAAAAAAACACAAAGCAGCGTTTCCAAGGTGAATAATAATATAAACCATGCAATTGCGACCTCTTTAGGCATTCTCGTAATACCGAGAAAGGTGCTTATTACGTACAAGTACAACCCTGGCCGGTAAATGAACATATCTGATGGAAAAGAGATCCGTCCCCATGGAACCTGAGTAACCGAACGTATAGGAAATTAAACAATCTATAAAATACTTCGTAAACTACTATGGACTTGGTTGTCAAAGCCCTGACTTTAGAAGTCTGAAATTTACTCCTGTAGGATTAATTTTACATTCGGATTTTCATCTAATTAACAGTGGATCCCAGAAGTACTGGAGATGTATGAAAATTGAGGGTTTTCTTACGTATTGCAAAGTGTTCGATGCACTCATGCAGGTTTTCTAATGAAAAAACCCACGTGTAAATCTGATGCAACTGTGCCTTTGCACAATTTACTTTGATTTGTTTCTCTACAAGAAATACTTTATACCTGTGTTGAAACCCTTTCACTTTACTCCCATTAACCCCATGACTGCTGTGACATAAGTGTCTGCACGTTGCTGTAAGGTATTGGGTTATTGGTAGAGAGGGGTGGAAGCCCCGCCCTCGCAACAACCACAATCCTTGTCATGGTGCTCCACAAATTTCACTAATTTAACTATTGCTTAACCCACTGGTAGCTTGGCACAAAAGTAGTCAGGCTTGACTTGGAGGCAGTGTGTAAAGTATTTATGCAGCACACATACAGTAATAAAGTGAAAACACACAAAAAAAAATTCAATTTAGAAAAAAGCGTACATTTTAATAAAATTACACCAAAATGTAAACCATTCAATCAGGAGAGCCAGAGTTATTGAATTGTATGTTTTTAGTGAAAATAGTGCCAAGAAGTAGAAAGCGCCACTCGTGGTTATCTTGTCAGGGAAAGTCGCAAGTTTATGCCGACCACTATGGAGCCGGGCTATGTAAAGGGACCAGGTTAGTCCCATTGAAAGATTAGCTTCTCAAGTCCTGTGTAAAGTTCCGTTCACTTTGGAGGCGGCTACGAGGAGGAGGCTTTCGGCGTGAAGAGCGGGTCAAGCATTGCGAACGGTCGTTGCTGTAGCGAGAAGACTGATCGTCGCTGGTGGCGTGAAGTGCAGGTCTCGCTTTTCCGGTCATCACAGATGGTTACTGTTGGTGTGAAGCAGGGGCGGCTCCTCCACTAGGGCGGAGGAGCGTCGCCCCACTGCTTTCTCGCAGTGCGAGAAGCAGAAACGTAAAATGGTAAAACGACCATTTTATGTTTCTGCTTCTCGCACTGCGAGAAAGCAGAAGTGTTTGGTTGCCGGCGGGCAGGTAGGCGGGGCTGCTCTATGAGCAGGGCTGGGCAGGAGAGGAGTGATGTGCTCCTGAGTGAGCATGACTGGTTTGGTCGGCCCTCTGGGGCGCCCAAACCAGTCATGCTCACTCTGCCTTTTATCCATGCAGGCTGCAATACAGCCTACATGGAGAAAATGGCCTCCCCATGGGCGCCTAGCTGGGCGCCGTCCCGACCAATCACAACGCTGCCATTGCAGCGTTGTGATTCGCTGAGGGGAGGGAGGCTGCCTGCTTCCTGTTCCTGCCGGAGGCAGGAGAACAGAAGCAGGACCCAAGTTAACGCGGGACTCGGCTGACTGGCAGACAGGTAAGTTTTTTTAATTTATAATTTTTACCACCCCCCAGCACTCCCGGCGCGACCTCCGCCCCCCCACCCGCGATTAATTCCTGCCGCGACTGGTGCGAAGAGCAGGTCTCACCAGAGCTCCGTGTTGGCGGTCGTTGTGGGAAGCACAGATTGGGTGTGAATGGGTCCGTTTGCTTTTGCGAAGAGCCCAACTTCAGGATTTTCACCTTTTTCTTTAAGAGGAGCTCTCAGTGATGCCAGCTAAAGGTCCAGGACCTGGGGCACTCCTCTTAGAGATCAGGACTCACTCCAGCAGAGGCCAGCAGCAGAGCTACAGCAGTTCCAGGCAGGTCCAGTTGCAGCTGGGAAGTTGCAGGGAAGCCCCTGGAAGTTTGTGGTTTCCATGTAGCTCACACAGGAAGTCAGCCAACTGTGCTCCGAACTGTCTGGGGTGACAAAAGGCAGGACAGGCCTTGTGTCAGATTCCTTTGTGTTTGCTGTGGGCAATGCCATTTCAAGTGTAAGTCCAGCTGGGTACAGAGCCTCACCAGCCATCCAGTCATGATGGCCCATCCTGTCCACACCTAGGCTCCTCATTGTCTGGAAGCTATACAAAAACCCAAACAGCAGAGCCATTCACAGACATGTGACTCAGGACACTGGTAAGAAGGCACACAGTTGGTTGGAACAAGAAAATGCCAACTTTCTAAAAGTGGCATTTTCAGAATTTGAGTTAAAATCTGACTACACCATTGAAGAGGATTTTAAATTCTAATTATTTGAGTGTAAACAGCATATCTCTATCTGCTTCCAATCTGTAGTTAGCTCTTATTAAATGTAATAAGGTGACCCATTGTTAGTCAATGGGAGAGGCAAGCCTTACAACAGTGAAAAACAACTTCAGGAATTTTTCACTGCCAGGATAAGTTAAACTTAAATACATGTCCTGCTTTTTAAATGCAATGCACCAGGCGCTATAAGCCTTTAGGGCCTACTTTAGGGGTGAATATATGTATTAAAAAGGAAGGTTTAGGCCTGGCAAAAAGTTTATTTTGCCAGGTCGAAATGTCAGTGGTAGCCCTGAGACATGCTTTAGAAGGCAACTTAAGTGGGTGGCACAATCAGTGCCGCAGCTCCACTAGTAACATTTGATTACAGGCCTGGGTACATGAAGTACCATGTACTAGGGACTTACAAGTAAATTAAAAGTACCCATCAGGCGTAGGCAAATTTTAAAATGTTTAATGGAGAGAACACCAGCACTTTATCCCTGGTTAGCAGGGAAAAAAGTTCACAAATTCCTAAAAGCCAACAAAAACAGATTCAACAAAGCAAGGCAAAAATCTGGGGTGACCCTGCAGAAAGGGCCAGGTTGAACAACTGTACTACCAGAAATGTCCTCCCATAGTTCTACAAATCTTCTACAAACGTTTGTAGCGTACTTACCTTAACATCTGTGACTCATGCCAATAACATATATGTACGTCATGAGGGTGCACTGGGTAAATCTTTTCATGACATATATACATCACTAGGACAGTCTGGTTACGAAAGGAGAAATACCTCCCCATTTCCACCCTGAAAGCGCACATACATCTGCGATCCACATGAGGCACATTTGCATGTATTTCCATAGTTTAACTACTTGCAAGAGACGTGGACATAGAAATATACACACTTGTAGGTGTAGCCCTGCTTTACACGTAGACCCACATACAAGTGCCCCTAATTCAGAGCTAAACTCTACAT
Organism: Calotriton arnoldi; assembly: GCA_963921515.1. Taxonomy (NCBI): domain Eukaryota; kingdom Metazoa; phylum Chordata; class Amphibia; order Caudata; family Salamandridae; genus Calotriton; species Calotriton arnoldi. The sequence goes on along the minus strand of CAWUFW010006258.1, from coordinate 504,225 downwards.
TTTGAGGTACCAGAATTCCAAATTACTGGCAGAATTTCCAGGTTCTCGAACTTATTTTAGAGCACGTAAAATGTTACCTATCCAAATTCTGTGGACATTTTATACTCATAAATTTAACTTACTTATGTACAACTGATTAAGCAGTTTATTTGTATAAAACATGTTATTGCTACAATTGTGTCTTACCGAGCCATGCATATGAAAAGCATATTTTTTCAAGCTTTTATTATTGTTTTTGTTTTGTAGACTATTTTATATCCTGACGATGCTCTGTAATATACAAATTAATGTCTGTGAAGTATATTTATTCACTACGCTTTTGATATTCTTTTTTACATGGTGAGTTCTACACACCTGCCAACTCAAACAAAATATTCACCATGTGAGGAGGGGGTGGGGCCTCGAAGGGGCAGGGCCTCGTGCCGAGTAGTACCTACAAGGCACTTTTGCCCCAGCCCCGCACCAACCACCTCCTACCAAGAATAAGAACAAAGCCTTGCTGAGGCTGCTGTCGATGTCCTGGGGTGTTTCCACACCTCTTAATGTATGTTGCCAGTTCCAAGGCTATGAAAATGAGCTGAAACTGAATGAACTGTTTACAGTGGTTTTCATCTCGTTTCCTCTGCCACCATGTGATATTGGCTTCTTACCAGGTGACCGTGTGAAGGGAGCCAATATCGTGTGTCACACTGTGGCACCATGTGAGTGGCAGGTCTGGTTGTAGGAGGCCTCATGTCTTACAATATAAAGAAGAGTTACGGAATTGTAAGGCTTAAGCTGAAGCCCCAGAAAGACTTGTATTGAAATAAGTTGAGTGAAAAAAGAATTAGAAATATAAAATAGCTATACTACATAGCAGTTACTATTTTTTTTGTATTTTAATATTTTATGTATGCCACCAGTGTTGTAATCATTCCTGCTGATTGTTCTTTCAAACTATGCATTCTCCTACGTCAGTGCAGCTTTTGTCTGAATCTTTTCCATGGTAAACATCTCAGAATTCAAATATTTAAAAAGCGCTCTGCTTCAGTGCTATATCTTGGGTGATTTTGTGTTCATTGTTTTTTATTTTTGTCCATCTTGGGTCTGTCACTTTCAGATACAATCAGTGAAGGTTGTTATTTGCTGTATGATGTTGGTCCATTGATGCTGGGACCTCATCTAGCACTCCGTTGATTACTAGCTAGGTTTGCAATATGCAGGTATCTCTAGATATACTGGCTCACATTATTGGTACAGCAGAATTTAGTACAATAATAAAAACTTGTGTTTAAACATACTTCTTCATCCTTTGTTGTTTGCCAGGGTTGTAAAAATCAAGTTTTACCATTTTCCAACTCATTGTATTGGCCATGAGATTAAAACTTTGACAAGCTGTGCTCAGATCTCTGAATAAGGCTGTAAATGTTCGAGTCTAAGTTTCTTTAATGTTCTTGAGCCCCAGCACCAGCTGAGTGTTAGATTGCTTAAGCTGACCTGTCAATATCCTAGTACTGAAAAGTGATGATGAGGTACATATTGTTTAACTTCATAAACGGGTTTAAAAGTTTGGAATGATTAACTCAATAGTGGTCTTTACCAGCTTTAAAAATAAATCTTTTGTCAGATGAAGATCAGATCAGTCATTTGAGTTTTTTGTAACATTGCGTTTTTGTCGGTATTTGTATCTGGTTTAATATTCTACTTAGTACTAGGCTCCTTTAGTCATGTCCGCTTGTCTGTGGGATATTTCTTTGTTTAGTATTTGAATATTATATGAATGTCCAAGTTAAAAACGTTTTCATATTAGTAGAGAGAGCTATTTATGTACAATAATATTTATGATGACATTTAAGCTTCTGTTGATTACTTATTTCTGAACCTTCCACTCCCATCTGAGGCCTCATTTGAACTAAACTATTTGTAAAACCACATCTCATTCAGTTACAGGAACAGGAAAAAATCGGTGGTGCTCTCTGGGATAGAGAAAACTCACACAGTGACTGTGACGCAAACATGAATAACCCCAACATATGGTAAACAAAGCAATGAGGAAAATAATGTGGTCAATACAACACATATGTATCGTCCAGCGAATATTTAGCAGGGCGTAGTTAAGAAGCCAGAAAGCCCCACTACCTCCAGTGGCAGCTTTTTCAATCCGCAGCCCATTCTGAACGATTAACAGTGTTCTCTTTGGGCTTTTGCAATTTTTTTCCAGTAAAGATGAGCCAAACTTTCATGTTGTGAAACAAAGCTGCTGGAAATTCAAGTTCACATTGCTATGTAATGAAGTGCAGTACAGAAAGCTGCACGCGCTCTTATAATAGTTGGTGCTTGTCAAAAACACTGCGCCAACCCAAGATATTCAGAGTCTATCAGCATCCCCGGACGAAGAGAATATCAAACACATGGAAACTATTATATTGATTTGTGACAACAGGTAAAGTTGCTTCTACTTTGATGCCCAATAATACAAACGCCAGTCTGGCAAAGACTATCTGACCCTCTTCTATGACATTTGGAAGCAATGTCCGTTTCCTTCTTTTCATGCCACACTGTTCCAGAGACAAGTTTTTGGGATGAACTAACCAGACACACTAGTGTGTATAGCAAAATATATACAACGGTTTTGGCAACATCCTAATTAAGATTATATTAAGAAGTGATATAGGGAGATATTTCAGTTTCTTTAACAAAGCTGCACATTCTATGTACATTTGATGATAGTTGATCACAGTTCAACTTAAATGTGGAATCAAAATCCTTTCGTAGTGTGACCCCCAAATATCTGTTTTGCTCTACTAATCCCCTTGCTAGTAGTATCTATCACCTGGTTCGATTTACAGCCTGATAAAGCTCCAAACTCTGATGCAAATGACTGCATCATCTGAAAGGCGTCTTCCAAACTGGAAATTGCAACATCTGCATTCAGTTGGCAGTTCAAGCATTTGAACGATGTAATCGCCTCTGCTAATTTCCTCATGAGTGGCTCCATATGGATAACATGTGATGCCCCGGCATCAGTGGGCATCTGTTATTTGATGATCACCTCCCACTAAGCAGGATTTTAGCCCCTTTGTCTGAGTAGATCATTGGACCTAGTTTATAAATACTGGTACAGTATTAATCACCTCTCACAGGAGCTGTCAAGATACACAAACAAATCCCTTCTCAGCATCTATATATATTTTATCTCGACGTTTAAAAAAAAATGTGCATGTACTTTTTCGTACTTTATTTATTTTTTAAAATTTGTTTTATAACAATTTTTGTTGAACATTTCGCATAGCTTTACAATGACAGTACAATTCACATGGTGTACAGACAGAGATTCAGCATTGTGCAGATATTCATTCTTTCGTTTTCCAAAGTATAGACCTATCAGTTCAATCCCATGCGCCCAAGTGATTCCCAAAAGTACGTACAATAGAGAGCATTCAGTAAGGTGTGTTCGTTCACTAGTATCAGACTCTTCTAATGGGGGGGGTTCACATATATTGCCCCGATAGGCGTTCCAGCCTCCCCAGACCTTCATCCACTTTTTAGGACACCCTCGGTGGATATATACTGATTTTTCCGCCATCATCGCCATGTCCATATCTTTGCACCATTGATTGAGAGTAGGGCAAAGTCTGGATCCCCAGCGTTGTGCAATGTTTCGTTTTGCTACCGTCATGCCTAAAGTTACCCAGTCCTGAGCAACCGTGTTCAAATCTGTGGGTTCCCAGATGTTGAGGAGACAGCACCTCGGGTCTGGCAGTATTGTAACATGTGTGACCTGGGAGAGTGTGGGCATCACCGCCATCCAGTAGTACACTATTTTCGGGCATAGCCAAATAGTATGGTAGAATGTACCTGCTTCTCCGCATTGCCTGAGACAGAGCGGCGTATCTCCGCGATGTATTTTATGTAAGAGTGTCCTAGTGTAGTACGTGCGGTGTAAGATTTTCAATTGCACTAATCTAAGTCTTGATGGTATTGCAGCCTCCCTAGGGGACGCAAGTGCCTCCTGCCAGTCAGCCTCGTCAATGTCCCCCAACTCTCGCTCCCACGCGGCCTTCAGTGTTACTGTGGGATCCGAGCGATTATTTACTATTTTACGGTAGGTCAGTGAGATTGCCTTTTTGTGAAGATGGTCTGTTAAAAGCCTATCCTCTAGTGGGGAGGAATCTTCGGGTCGCGTTCCCGGCGGTAGGAGGGATTGAAGTGCATGCCTGATCTGCATGTACCGAAATAGTTCTCTCTGCGCTAAGCCGTAGGTGGCCTGTAGATGGGCAAAGGTGACCACCTCTCCCTTCTGCCACAAATCCCCAACTTTCGATATTCCTATTAAATCCCAGCTGTGAAAGCCCTTGGTATTACCCAGCATCCCAAGTCGCTTTGTATCCCATAACGGCATTGCTTGTGTGACCACCCCTTCCCATCCTAATGTGCGTTGCGCCTCAAACCATATGCGTAGCGTGTGCGACGTTGGACCTGTGAGATTGAGTTGTCTCTTCTTGTTGTAAAGTGCCCCCATGATCCCAGACGGGGCTAGAAGGTGTCTATCCATCCGAAATGCTGGATCCTCTTGGGGGACATGGAGCCATTGGTTAATAGCCACCAGCTGGGAAGCCCAATAGTATACTCTGATGTCGGGAAGAGCAATCCCGCCATCATACCAGCTTCTGGTGAGTTTGTGCATTGCTATACGGGGAGTTTTCCCGTCCCAAAGCAATGTCGTCACTTCCGCATTGATCGCTGCGAAATATGTAGAGGGGTCAGGGAACGGTGTATTCTGCAACGCGTATAGAAACCTGGGGAGCGCCATCATTTTAAAAAGGGCAGCCCTTCCCAGTAGCGTCAATGGTAGCGTGCGCCACTGCTTGACGTCTTTTTTTAATCTTGCCAGGGGCTGTGTCAAGTTTTTTTCCGTAAACTGTGCATGGTCATGCATTACGAATATCCCAAGGTACTTAAATCCGTCCGTTACTATCTGAAGTGCGCACCCACGCGGGAGCCGCGGTGGGGAGCCATGTAGGACATAGAGAAGCGACTTTTCCCAGTTGATGGTGTACCCTGATACACGTCCATAGGCCGCACAAATATCCAAGAGGCGGTTGATGGATCGTGCTGGGGATGCTAAGTATAATAATATATCGTCCACATAGAGCGAAATACGGTCCTCCCAGTCACCGGCCCATCGCAGCCCCCGTATCACCAGGTCCTGCCTGATCCATGCCGCCAGAGGTTCAAGTACTATTGCAAATAGGAGTGGTGATAACGGACAGCCTTGTCTTGTCCCTCTACCCAATGGGAATTCAGTTGATAGATGGCCGTTTACTACTACCTGCGCCATTGGCCGAGTGTACAATAATTGAATCCATGCGCAAAATTTTGGCCCGAATCCCATATGTTTAAGGACTGCGAAAAGGAAGGGCCACTCCACTAGGTCGAACGCCATTCGCGCATCCAGCGAGAGTATGGCTACATCCTCTGCTATAGTCTATCTACGCTCCATCACGCCATGCAATCTTCTGAGATTCAGCGCTGTGTTGCGGTGGGGCATAAATCCGGATGGATCACCGCTGACAAGTGTGGTTGCAGCCTAGTTGCTAGCGTCTTGGCAAGTATTTTTGCCTCTGCGTTGAGGAGGGAAATCGGTCTGTAGGATGTACACTCTTGTGCAGGCTTGCCAGGTTTATGTATTGTAACTATAGTGGCAAGACGCTGGTCCCTTGGCAGGATCCCTTTGTCTAAGCTATCTACGTACATGGCCAAGAGGTGTGGTAGAGTTGAGGAGCTGCTCGTTTATAGAATTCGACCGGAATTCCGTTGGGTCCTAATGCCTTCCCCGTGTGTAGCGCTCTGATTGCCTGTGTAAGTTCCTCCGGTGTGATGTCCTCATCTAGGGCTGTTATTGCATCTGCGCCTAAGGTAGGCATGTGTATATCGTGTAGAAATGCGAGGTTCTCCTCCACCGTTGCGGTGGCTATTGGTGGGTACACTGTCTGGTAATGTGTCGCAAGCGCTTCAGTGATTTGCTGTGGCGCAGTAACTAAGCCTCCGTCATTTAATCTGATCTGAGTTATCCAGTTATTCGCTCTTTCTTTCTTTCCCAACCAGGCCAATAGACGGCCTGCTTTATCTCCCTGTTCGTAAATCATATGTTGCGTTTTGGTAAGCCTACTAGAGGCCTCTTCACGCGTGTATGCTCCATACTCCCGCTGTGTCAGGTGTAGTCTGTGTGTCGTCTCTTCAGTAGTGTCTGCTGCCTGTGCCGCCTCCGCCAAAGAGACCTCCAATTCTAACCTATCAATGTGTTTTTGGCGTTCCCTTTTCTGTCCCGCAATTAAGGCGATTGCGTGCCCACGGAGTACTGTCTTATATGCCTCCCATAAGGTTGTTGGAGAGGGGACTGAGTGTTGATTTTCTTCGAAATAGCACTTTGTCGCCTTAATGAGGTCTTTGCTTATTTTACGATTCTTGAGATACCCTGGGCGAATTGGGAACAGTCTGTGGTTTTGCGGGGCAAATGTTGCATATGCAATGAGGACTGGGGAGTGGTCCGATATACCTCTGGGCAGATGCCTGATCTCTGTCATGCCTAGCATCCCTGTGGCCGAGGTAAAAATGTAGTCAAGCCTGGAAAGGCTGTTATGTACCCCAGAATGGAATGTGTATTGTCTCTCCTCCGGATACCGGGTCCTCCACACATCTAGCAATCCAAGCGCGTCTACAAATTCTAGCAGCCTGTGGGTGGGCCCACTTGGGTCACTAGGGGGCTGTCGGTCGACCGATGCATTCATGGTGGCATTAAAGTCACCACCAATAATTAGTTCTCCACAGGGAAGTGCGAGTAAGAATTTCCCTAGATCTGAAAAGGCAGTCTGATGTAGTGTCGGAGATATGTATACTGACACGATATTGTATAGCCTTCCATCCCATTGGCATGTGATTGCCGCAAATCTCCCCTGGTCATCTTTGTGCGACCGGGTTACCATCAAAGGGAAGCGCTTGTTTATGAGGATCCAACCCCTCTGGATCCGGAGGTAAAATCAGAATGGACTACCATCCGAAAGCCCCACCGGTCCAGGGCCTTAACAGTCGTCCCCTGCAGGTGAGACTCCTGGAGGAGTGCCACCGCCGGATTCTTCCGTCTAAGGTAGTGCAACACTAACCCACGTTTAATTTTGTCCCCTAACCCATTCACATTCCATGAAATCACAGTCAGTGGAGGGCCTTGCCGCTGGGTGGTCTGTGTCTGTAGGACAGTGTCTTTACCATCTTGGTTTGTGTCTGTCATAGTTATCTTTAATGGTCAAGCTATCTTGGACTGCTCTGAATTTGTCTTCCATGTTGTACCCTATGTTGATCCTTGCTGTAACACCACACACAAAAGCTTCATTCTTAACTAAGAAACCTTCAATTAACTGATCCCAACCCTCCACCCCCCTCCCTGCCTAGCGGATTCAAAACTACCCGTCACCCCAACTCAGCAGAGTGCTTTAGTCCCATAACTGTGTACTTGCGTAAGAGGGGGAGAGTCGCTCCGTGACCCCCGCGCACCCCCCGAGAGCGTCCTTGTAGTCTCCGGTGTGCGATCTGCACCTTGCTTCTTTCCAATCTGGGGTGCAGTGTTCATGCATCGCCTCACATGATCTATTGTAGTCTTTGTCGTTCAGCCTGCAGGTTCATTGACCCTTCCGCCGGCCTGGCAGCCTGTCTGTAGGACGTTAGTGGAGCCCTGGCATGATGCAAAGGTGTACCCAAGCGTGGCAACATTGCTCGGGTCGCGTCTCGTGGCATTAAAGTGCTTCATCCAGAATGTCATTCAGCGTCACTCCCGTTCCCTGCACCAGCGTTCATTCCTGTCGTTGTCTCCGTCTCCTCGGGCTGAGCAGTTTGCAAGGGTTGTTGTCTTCGTCTTGTCCCCTGTCTGTTGCTTCCTTTGGCTGGGCGCCAACCCTCCAGCCAGTCTTGCGCCTCTTTCGGCGACGTGAAGAACCAGCTCCTGCCTTCTGCTTCGACTCTCAGCTTTGCCGGAAAGAGCATTGCATATTTGAGTTCTCTATTGCGGAGCTCCCGTTTGACATCCATAAAATTCCGCAGTTGTTTAGTGACTGCAGCTGTGTAGTCCGGGTAGCGGGTTACCTCACTGTTATCAATCCGTAGGGGGGGTGCGACTCGGGCCGCCTGTAGGATCGCATCTCGATCTCTGAAGTTGAATAATCACGCCAAAAAAGGTCGCGGGGGCTCCAGGTCTGGGTCGTCCGCCCGGTACTCGGTGGGCTCTTTCCACCGAAAAGAATTTTGAGAGTCCACGAGGTTGTAGTTGTGTTTGGATCAGCTCTTCCACGAAGATATCAAGTGCTGGCCCCTTGACGCTTTCCGGCACACCTACCAATCGGACGTTGTTGCGCCGCGAGTGCCCTTCTTGATCGTCCAGTTTCTCCGCCATCTGCTTAGTTGTAAGTTCTAGGTGGCGTACCTGTCTCTGCAGGGTTGCCGTGTCCGTTGACAGGGCTGCCGTGGTGGTTTCAACCTCCGCCATTCTCGTGTTCATTTTGGAAATGTCCGCTCTGAGCAGCGTTATGTCACAAGATATAGTGCCAATGGAGGTTTGCATTTGCTGAAGAGTGGTCATCGCATCATGTAGGGTGATCTCTTTTGGTTGCCCTGGCTGTTGGCTGTTTGTAGAGTTCGGGGTCGAGCCGGGTGCGTCTTGTTGTTCTTTGGTGATAGCATACTTGTCTATTCGGTTACTCTGTACCGACCTCGGTCCTCTGCCACTCATGACGCTCCGATTCCAAGGAGGGTGGATCCCGTCCAGGCGGCGTAAAGGAGGCTGCGCTGGTCACTTACTGGCTGTGTTAGACCAATATCGGGGGGGATTGTCCGCTACTTCTCGTAGCTGGCGTCTAGCTGTGCTCCTAAACAAGTAGGATGTGGCGCTGCATTCATATAATGTAGTGTCCCTCGGCCCAGAGTTCACTTTTTCCCTGCTGGGAAGCAGCCTGCAAGGGTTGGAGGGGGTTACTAGTTTTTAGCGGGCTGGCGCTAAAGATTCATTCTGTTCGGTATCAAAGCGCCCCTGTGGCTTTATCTCCAATTTACCATCCAGCCAGCCGGGTGTTCCTCACCGCCAGTGACAGTCTTGTGCAGCCACTGATCGTCGTATCACTGCTCTCTGAGGCGATCCCGTGCTGTCTGGGCACCCTCGCCGCACACCCGCTTTACTGCGCTTCTATGGCTGCTCCGCTTCTCCGCCTATTCAGCGCCACAAGTGCACGTTGCGTTAATTACTTTGCGGCCGATGTAATCCCCACAGGCCGTCTTCCCTGTACTATTGTGGGCCGTATATAAATGCCTCCCGCTGCCATGCATCGCCGGATGCCACTTCGTGTCAGTATATTAGGCCCCCCCGGGCACTTACGCAATTCTTCTGCCCCTCGGCGCTCGTCCCGGACCCGCGGCGACCCGGGCCCCTGTTTCTGCCGCACCTCAGCGCTGTTGGTGTTCCGGGCGGTTGCGATGCCGGTCCTACTGTCCCTGGACCACACGTCCGTGCACCGCCCTAGGCCAACGCGCGATCCGCCGATCACGCCCCCTCCGTGGGCGGCTATTGCAATCACTTTAGGCCCCGGCTTCGCCGCAGGGCCCAGGCCTCAGCTCCATCCCTCGGTCTTCGGCGGCTCCGGCAGCGCTTTTTTCCCCCCAAACTTCGGCAGCTGCCGCTGGAAGTACTGCGGTGTCCCCGCCGTCCGTTCTTGATGGTGCAGATACCGGATAGATGTCCGGATTATCGGGGCACGCTTGGCGGTCTCTGGAGCTCTCTTAGGCTGCGGCCATCTTTGCCGGTCGCAAGCCACGCCCCCTCATGCTTTATTTTTAACATATATATTTGACAAAAATATTTTCATTTTATAACATTTGTTTAGTTTGATATACATGTATATGTTTCTATAATTACAAGCAATGTGTAATGTCATTTTTATATTACATTTTCTTATCTATATATATATATATATATATATATAATATTTTTGTTTCATACTTGTTGAATATGTTTCATCTCATAGGTATTTTTTTGACCAGTATACTGTATTAATGTTTTTGTACCTTTTTTAATGTGTTTTTTATTGGGTTTTATGAACTTCAAATTTGATATATGTGTTGCATTTAATTTCTACATAAAACCCAACAGAGGCCCCACACGTCAAGTCCCCAACCATATTGTGATACAGTTCCGTCCTCAGCATCCATTAAGGACGTAACTACCTCCATCCATTGCACTGCTATTGTGTTTTTTTAAGCATACCCCGATGTTCCTCTGAGCGCAGAGCAGCGCTTCCGCTAATGACCATTTCTCGTCACCTTTTTTTCCCATCTATTATGCAGTGGCCCCTCTGTTAATCGCCAGTGCATTGCTATGTCTCTTTAAGCGAGAAGTAGGTCTAGGACTAAAAATCTATTGCCTGCTTTCTTCTGCTTCTGTCGGACTTCTGTATAACCCCAATAAACGTATTTCTGTTCGGTGGAGCGCCCTCCTCTTCAGTGTGAGCTCCACTTCAGCTATGACCTTTGTACAAAATTACATCAACACAGGGCAGCTCCAGACCATGTGAATGAAACCAGCGTCCGCAAGATCACATCGGAGGCAATGCATGTCTGTTTGCTTCATGATATGCCTTCTCATCTAGTAATAAAATCACCATTGGATTCTTTATTGTTTGTGTGCACTCAATCAGACACATGGCCATGTTTGTGTGAGAGGTGGCATCTCACCTTGCCACAGACCCATGTTGGAAGGTAGAGGCCACTTCTTTTAGCCAATCTGACAGCCTCTTCTAGAAAACTAGAGTAAATTTTAAAGTTAAAATTTTTCAAAGATATTGGTCAATATGACCAACAGCCAGATGGAACTTTACCTTTTAAAAAAAAAAAAAACTAGAGATGGTGGCCTCCTATGTTACAGGGGCTTTTCCTGCTTTCATAATTTCTTAAGTCATTTTATAGAAGAGTGAGGCAATATCTTGTGCTAAAGTTTTGTAAGGTTTGGTGCGAAAACAGTCAGGCCTGAGGCTTTTCCAGAAATCAGTTCTATGTGGCATATATCTAGGTACATATTGTTTAGATATTCTTCCAAATCTCCTAGTGTTTCCTTACAAAGTTGGGCATAGAAATAGGGAAAAAGATGGTGACGCAGAATGCTGACGCCTCCTAAGTGCTCAACTGTGCTCCACTCTTAGTCAGTTAGCTGCACCCTACAACATTAAATGGACTTGCCACCACTAATTTCTATTTCAGATTGTTAGAGATAACTCCCTGGATTAGTGTGCGAGGGTGAGCACAGAGGAGGGTGATGTTGGCTGATCAAGTGGAGGAGGGCTGCACTGAACACTGGTATAACATTGTAGCTTCAAGGAAGATGGAAATGACTGAATTGATAGGGGCCTCTCTTTCGTGCCAGAGTTGTATTGTGGTCTTTCACTGTTGTGGTTGATACTTTGACCTGGCCCTGCCCTGGCTTGATCTGGTGGCTCAGAAGTGTCTCTCTGCAACAGGGTTCATGAGCAGTGCCTGGGCAGACCGGATTTCAGGGGACAAGTGGCATAAAGATGCTCTAAAATCATGCCGATAAAGGCTTCGAGGTCGAACAATAATTCCTGCCACCTTCTAGCAGGCTTCTAATGGGGAACAGTATGACCAATGCCTTTTGGAGAGAAAATCTCAAAACACAGCACTGTTTTTTCTAACAAAGACAGCCTCACTAAGTCCCCTATTAGTAATAAGCATTCATAGATATAGACGGAAGGCGGTTGGATTGTCTGTCAATTACAGTATTCTTGTCAGCATGTTGACTTCAGCCGATAATGGAACCTCACCAGTAGTTGAAGAGGTTCATTGTTAACATAAAAGCAATGCTGGTGCAGAGAAGAAATATGATAAATGGAATGAATATAATCTGCAGGAGACACCACAGCTACCATGCATCAAGGCAAGGCTGAATTATCTACTCATGGCTTGTCTACCGGTACTTTCTACCTTGGGGCAGGGTTAGGGCTGGAGGAGAACAGCAAGTTGAACCGCCTGCTTGAAACGGAAGCAACAACTGAGCAAACGAGAGACCAAATACAGACATCTGTGTAAGAGTGTACTTCTCTATCTGGAATGTAGAATACTCAAGCACCACTACCTGCCTGAGCTGATGCAGAGTGAATCCAGTTACTTTAGGCATTACATTTATCAAAAGGGCGTTATGGAGCAGACAACACCCAGCTCACATTAGGTCCCTTAATTGTAAATATGTCTGTTGAAGGAGAGTCTACTAGGGAACACTGAAGTGGTGTAGAAGGGGAAAATAATCTCATAGAGTGCAGGATAGTCTTGAGAGAACCTCCCCCATTTCCCTCCTGCAGATCCCTTGGAGCAAAAGCAGGCATAGTGAGACAGCAAACGTACGTGGGCAAGCCGGTGTTGACACTGCAACTGCAAAGCATTTCGAACCATAGAGACCCCTCTAAACTAGAAAAGTAAGATATTAGTATACCATAGTAAGTCCCGGAGTGATCAATCTATAATTTTGCAGCCCTCACATATTTTTGAAAAACGCAGTGCTGAACAAACCACAGACGTTGCCTATGCCGTCCACTGTCTGCATAGATGCTAAACCTCAGGTTTGGCATGTAACAGGGCTCCTAAACAAGCCGTTTAATGTGCGTACGAGCACTGACTCAGTGATGCCACCTAAAGATCCTGTCTTGCCATCAACAGACATAGCCAGTGAAGGAATAACAGTACATGTAATATAATGCTGTAAGAAAGTGCCCTCTTTTTGCATGGTTGCCCCCACTTTTTGCCAAACTGCTGATGTACTTTGACTGAGTGTGCCCTGGGCTCCTGCCAAACAGGTACCAGGGCCTATGTTCTTTCCCTAAACTGCATTGAAAACAAAACCCAATTGGCACTCTTTGGCCACAGGTCAGTCCCTTGTAAATGGTACCACAGGTACCAAGGGCACTGTGGGCAGGGAAGGCCTCTAAGGGCTGCAGCACTTACTGTGCCACCCTTAGAGGCCCTGTACCTTTACACACACACACTGCCATTGCAGGCTGCGTGTTTTGGTGCAGAACAAAGTGAAGAGTCGGCATGGCACACATCCCTGTGTGCCATGCCTACAACCCACTGCCCTGGCATAGGTCAGCCACCCCTCTAGCTGGGTACACTATACCAGTGGTGAGGGTACAGGTGCACGAGCCCTGTACCCCTACAGTGTTTAAGCCAATACTTAGACATTGTAAGTGCAGTAATGTCATTAAGAGTATATGGTACTGGGAGTTTGTCATTACGAACTCCACAGCACCATAATGGCTTTACTGAAAACTGGGTAGTTTGGTATCAAACTTCTCAGCACATTAAACCCACACTGATGCCAGTGTGGGATTTAATGAAAAATGCACAAAAAGGGCATCTTAGAGATGCCCCCTGAAAAACGACCTAACACTAGTGCCCTGGCTGAGTGGCTGCTCGCCAGCAGCCCCCACCAGACATTTTTCTGGACCCCTGGGTCGAGAGCCTGCTGCTCTCGGGGTCTGAAACAATGCACATCCAGGGATGAGGTGCCAAGCCTCCTCCCCCCAGGATGGGCAGGGTCCACGAAGGGGAAGCTTCAAAGGCTTACCACAGCCCTTTGCTGCTTCCAGCAACTGGCTCCCACCGGTTCTGTCCCCCACTTTGGACGGGAGAATCGGCGGGAAAACCAAGTGAGGAACGAAGGTGTGCCCACCTTTGCCAACCCCACCACTCAGGTTGGGGAGGCAAGGTGAAGCACAACTCTCAGTCCCCGCCATCTTGCAGATGGGGGGACCCAGCCAACCAGAGAGAGGCATATGCCGCCCTCCCACTGAAGGATGGCATAATAGGGGGGGGGGGTGTACCCACCCCAAGGAAGGGACCCTTTGGTCCCAACCTTTACTTACATGTAACGCCCCTAAATCTAGTATTTAGGGGCACCCCTGAACCTTGCCACCTCAGACAAGAACCAACAAGAAGAAGAGAAGAAGAAGAACCGAAGAAGCCGTTCTGATACTAAGAAGAGGAGGATGCCCACTGACTTGGCCCCAGCCCTATCGGCCTGTCCCCACCTCGAACCTGCTCCAGCGAAATCCCAGTGTGTCCTGCAGCCAGCAGCCTCAAGAACCCGAAGGACCTGCCCTACCTTCCAAGCCAAAGACTTTGTCTCCCGTGAGCACCAGATTTGCTCATCCACAGACTCAGGCCCCAGCCAAAACCACGAGTCTGCACCACTCTGTACCCTACGCCCACGGCCCGAGTTCGAGTGGCCCTACACCACGAGGAGGTCCCCCCGGCGATCCTGACATGAGATCTGGTGATCTCTGACCTGCCTCGAATCTCCAAGCGAGGCCTGCAGCCCCTTTCTGGAGTATCCCCCTGACCGCGACCGGAGCTGGTAAGAAAACCCGACGCCTAAAGACACCCCTGCACCAGACGTCCCACGGCCTTGGGTGGCCCAACCAACGGTGTCCCAGCGTCCCCAGGCATCCCAACTTACCACTCCAACCGGTGGTCGCCTCCAGAAGATCTTCGTCCCCGAGACTGTAGTCTTTGTTGCAACCGGAGAATCCCCATTGAAAACAACAGGGCACCCAATGCCAAAACAGCACCCTGCACCCAGCCCGTGCGCCGCTGCAGGTGTACTTTGGGTGCTAACTCGGATCCCCCTTTGCCCTGAGCCTAACACCAGGAGCTTTGCTCCCACAACCTTGTGGCCTGCTCGTGAGCAGCCACCAACCGGAGGCCCTCTATCCCCCATTGGATAACATTGGGCCTCAGACATATGCACCCGGCTGCCCTAGTGCCGCTGAGGGTGTTTCAAGAGTGTATCCTTGACCCTGGGGGAACCCTGGTTCTAACCACAGAATACTAACTCCCACTAAAACGCCTGTACACGTAACCTTGTACAGGCGTTTTATTCCTTCTGGGTTTATGAGTTATTCACCTTCCATGCCTGGTGGTGTGTACTGTGTGCCTTGTCCTGGCTATCACTGTGATCTTAGGTCGACAGACTGGCGATCCTAGGGTTGGAGTCTGCGGGGCCTCCACCTCGTTTCTGTTAAATCGGCGGAGCTGTCTATTACAATTGATTTGATGGAATCCAGCTCCTGTGTGTGGGACCTCCCCTCATACTCGTTTCCATGGAGTGAATAACTCATAAACCCAGAAGGAATAAAACGCCTGTACAACCAAATTCATGGTCTGGGAGGTATTCTGCAAGGTATGTCTGGGCTATATTAGATCAGCACCCTCCCAACTCCTCCCTCCGAAAGGAGAAGTTCAAAATGCTCACCGTGGCTCAGCTCTTGTCCACCCTTGACACTGGAGACTGGATGTTGCCATTTGACCTGCAGTACGCCTATTTTTATATTCATGTCCTGCCGGCCCATCGGCGATACCTGCGACTCCTAGAGGGACAGGAGCATTTCCAGTTCATTTTGCTATGCTCCCCTTTGGCCGCATCAGAGCCCCTCGGGTGTTCACAAAAGTTATGGCAGTGATGACAACTCATCTTCGGAGGTCTGGGGTACCATGCTTCGCCTACATCGACGACTGTCTGTTGAAGGTGGGTTTGCCCCAGGCAGTTGTCAACCACCTCCATACTACGGCGTACCTCCTGTCATCTGTGGGGTTCACTATCAATGTGCCAAAGTCTCACCTGACTCCTTCTCTTCATTGGAGCCATTCTGGACATGATTCAGGTTCTAGCCTTTCCCCAGGAAAAGAGAGTCCAGGACCTTCAGGCTATGATCCCGATCTTTCATCTTCGGTCCTTGATTTCAGTGAGGCCGACTCTGAGGCTGCTGGGACGGATGGCCTCGTGCATCCCACTGGTTAAGCAAGCCAGATGGCTTATGAGGGCTCTGCAGTGGGATGTGAAGTTCCAGTGGCCCACCATCAAGGGGACCTCTCCGACCACGTTCAGATTTCGGAGGAGACTACAAAAGATCTTCAGTGGTGGTTGCAGGATCACGATTAGGTCAGTGTCTCTCCCTTGCCCACGCAGAGCTGACAGTGGTGACCGATGCATCGCTTCTGGGATTCGGCGGCTGTTGGATCTGGCCCTTTTGTCAAGGTTATCCCTAAACCTTTTGCCTTCTTCCTCCTATTTTTTCTGACCTTATTTTGTTGGCTTTAGGACTGTGGGCACTTTACCATTTCTAACCAGTGCTAAAGAGCATATGCTCTGTAAATCAAATGCTACTAGTGGGCCTGCAGCACTGATTGTGCCACCCACATGAGTAGCCCTGCAGACATGTCTCAGACCTGCCACTGCAGTGTCTGTGTGTGCAGTTTTAAACTGCCATTTCAACCTGGCAAGTGCATCCATTCGCCAGGCCCAAACCTTCCCTTTTACTACATCTAAGTCACCCCTAAGCTAGGCTTAAGACAGCCCCATGGGCAGGGTGTAGTAGACTTAAAAGGTAGGGCATGTACTTGTATGTTTTACATGTCCTAATAGTGAAATACTGCTAAGGACTATCTCTCCCATAGGGTAACATGGGGATTGCCTTGTAATATCTTTTAAGTGTAATTTCCCTTTGGGAGCAGATAGAGATTTGGAGTTTGGGGTCTCTGAACTCAATTTAAAAAGACATCTTTTGGTGAAGTTGGTTTTTTAATTGCGTGTTTGAAAATGCCACTTTTAGAAAGTGGGCATTTTCTTGCTTAATCATTCTGTGGCTCTGCCTGTCTGTAGAATACACGTCTGGGTTGGCTGACAGTTGGGCTCTTGTGCATTCACTCTGGACAGTCACACAAGGGGAGCTAAAGTGTGCCTTGCATATCCTTATGGGCCATCACCAGGCTGATGGACCTTCCTGAGCTAGAGTGGTGGGAGGAGTTGTCACTGACATCTGAAAAGGGCTGTGCCTGACCTCACACAAAGCTGTCTCAACCCCCCTGTAGTGTGTCCAGAGCCAGGTCAGGGAAAAGGCAGGGTCTTGTGCACTACAAAGACTATCCTTTTGAAATTTGCCTACTTCAAAGGCGTATAAGTATTAGATTTCTGACTCCCAAAAATCAGAACACTTCTGGACTGAGGTCATTCTGCCAGGAAGATGAGCTGGATGCTTTAGGAGGGACTGCCACTCTGCCTGATGCTTGGTTGTGCTGGTCTGCTGCTTGCTGCTTCTGTCCTGAGAGTGAAAGGACTGGACTTTGCTTTCTACATCCTGCTTCCAAGGTTCTCCAAGGGCTTGTGGGTGCTTATCTTTTGTTCAGAAGTCTCAGGGCCATCAGAGACTTCACCTACCAGTGCCCTTCAGCTGAGAGCCCTGACTTGCCAAGTGGTGCGAAATCTAGTTCCTAGGCCCTTTAGAAGTAGAATTTGGTGATTTGAAGGAGAAATTCGGTTCATCGCACCAGTTTTTTTCGACGCATCGCTGCCCAAGATCGAAGCAAGGCTTGTTCTGCGGCAGAAAATCGACACAGCACCTGCTTTGCCACTATCTCATCGGCACAGCGCATCTTGATTTTTGACTCATCGTCCCTGGGCGCCGATCCTTCATCAAACCGCGCCACAGTAAGGAACCGAGGCCGTGTGTCCGGAAACCGTCGCATCACCTTCCCTTCAAGTAAGCAACCGACTCATCACCTCCCCTGACAGTAAGGAACTGACCCATCACCTCCCCTGACAGTAAGGAACTGACCCATCACCTCCCCTGCCTAGGAGTAAGGAACTGACGCATCACCTCCCCTCGCAGTAAGGAACCAACGCATCACCTCCTCTGTGGAGTAAGGAACCGACGCATCGCTTTGCTTTTCCGCGCCTCACCACCCCTGCGCCTGATTCGTCTTTGATTTTTGACACATCTAAGGTACTTTGTGCTAAAAGATGCACATCCATTGATTTCTATGGACTAAACTTGCTTAATCTTTGAAAAGTAACATTTTGACCTGTGTATGTTGGATTTTTGTCGTTTTGGTCTTGTTTTATTCAGATAAATATTAGCTATTTTTCTAAACTGGTGTGAACTTATTTTGTAGTGTTTTCGCTGTGTTACTGTGTGTGTATGTACACATGCTTTACACATTTCCTCTGAGATAAACCTGACAGCTCTTGCCAAGCTACCAAGGGGGTGAGCAGAGGTTATCTTATCTGTGTGACTCCCTTACCCTGACTAGAGTGAGAGTCCCTACTTAGACAGGGTACAAACCACTACCAACTAAAGACCCCATTTCTAACAGCAGCCATCTGGGAGCGATGGAGATGAGAGGTCTCTTGTCTAAAGCAGAGTCACGGCTACACATCAACCTTCCGGAGCTGAGGGACATCTGCTTGCCACTGAAAGCCTTCCTGCTATCAGGGCCGGACTGGCCGTAGCGGGCACCGGGCGTTTCCCCGGTGGGCCACCAGGTTGGGGGCCGGTTTTAGGCCCCTGGGGGGCCGTTTTTGTTACTGGGGGCAGGCAATATCGGCCCCCTGTAACAAAATCGGCCGAAGCCGGCCCTGCAAACAGCTCGGCCGCACTCCCCTCCTCCCCCCTAGGGGTGCCGACCGAGCAGTGTGCCAGGGCGGGTTTCGGTTCCCAGTCCGGCCCTGCCTGCTATCCATCCAGGGGAGGCTGGTGCAGGTGGTTACAGACAACACCACCATCATGTGGTACTGCAACAAAAAGGGCAGGGTAGGGTCACGGACCCTGTACCAGGTGTCCTTACACCTCTGGAAATCACTGGACCACCAAGGAATTTTCCTGGTGGTGAACCACCTGGCAGGATCACTGAATGGCAGGTTGTACAAGCTCAGCCTTCGGTGCCTAGCAGATCATGATTGGCAGATACACCAGAGGTGGCGCAAGGTCTCTCCTGCAAATGCAGAGAATCTTTGCTCGATCTGTTCGCTACCACCGAGAATTCACACTGTCAGCACTTCTAAGAGTTGGAGTTCTCAAGGCATCTCTCACTTGGAGACGCATTCTGCCACGAGTTGAACTAGTGACTCCTGTATGTCTTTCTGCCAATACCACTCATGCCCCATGTACTCAAGAAGATAAGGACTGACCAGGCTCAAGTCATCCTAGTGCTCCGGATTGGGCTTGGATAATATGGTACCCAGAACTCCTGGGCTGGAGCATATGTCCTCCGATCAGGCTGCCTCTCCAAGAGGACCTGCTGTTGCAGCAACAGCTCAGGGTTTTGCACCCAAGCCTTCGCAATCTCCACTTTCATGCTTGGAGATTGAGTGGTGACAGCTGAACACCTTCGACCTTGCTCCGGAGTTGGTTGATGTCATCCTGGCATCCAGGCATCCCTCTACAAAAACTGTATACACCTGTCGCTGGGACAAATTTGTGGCTTGGTGCGGCAAACGCCAGATTGACCCCCTTCAGTTCAAGTAATCTTCTCTCTCTTACCTGTCAAGGCTTTGCTTTGGGCATGGCTAAGGGTTACAAAAGGGGATGATGGACGGAACGTTTGAGCCAATCAAACACTCACCCCCAGTCAACTGATCTGGGTTTAATCCATCATCATTCTTTAGCTCACTCCACCACCCCAGTTCAGACATGGCCATATGCAAATCAGTCTGACCCTGTGCCTCATGGGAACAGTCCAGCCCGAACTGCCAAGCCACGTCTTCCCTGGACCGGAAACAAGCATCCTAGGACCGGTTTCTGGCATTTCAGCCGTCATCAGCCAGGCTTGCTTGAATCCAGTGGCAAAGTGAGCAAGGGACCCACGTCTGGGCATACCCCCGCCAACTTAGGGCGACCAAAGCGATACAAAAGGGGATGATGGACGGAACGTTTGAGCCAATCAAACACTCACCCCCAGTCAACTGATCTGGGTTTAATCCATCATCATTCTTTAGCTCACTCCACCACCCCAGTTCAGACATGGCCATATGCAAATCAGTCTGACCCTGTGCCTCATGGGAACAGTCCAGCCCGAACTGCCAAGCCACGTCTTCCCTGGACCGGAAACAAGCATCCTAGGACCGGTTTCTGGCATTTCAGCCGTCATCAGCCAGGCTTGCTTGAATCCAGTGGCAAAGTGAGCAAGGGACCCACGTCTGGGCATACCCCCGCCAACTTAGGGCGACCAAAGCGATACAAAAGGGGATGATGGACGGAACGTTTGAGCCAATCAAACACTCACCCCCAGTCAACTGATCTGGGTTTAATCCATCATCATTCTTTAGCTCACTCCACCACCCCAGTTCAGACATGGCCATATGCAAATCAGTCTGACCCTGTGCCTCATGGGAACAGTCCAGCCCGAACTGCCAAGCCACGTCTTCCCTGGACCGGAAACAAGCATCCTAGGACCGGTTTCTGGCATTTCAGGCTAAGGGTTATCCATCGGCCCTTTTGGCTTTCTAACGGTTGCCAGATCACCCTCACTGTTTAAATCACCAGTTTTGAAAGGCTACAACTTATGTTTCCCCCTTCTCCGTGTGTGATGTCCCAATGGGATCTTAATCTGGTCCTGACGTATCGAATGTGCACTCTGTTTGAGCCATTTCACAGCTGTCCCTTACGGCTTCTTACCATCCAGACTGTGTTCCTCATTGCCATCTCCTCGGCGCGGTGAGTGAGTGAGCTTCGGGCCCTTTGTGTTACTCCACCTTACACTACCTTCTTGCCACAGAAACTGGTTCTACAGACTCTGGCCTCTCTCCTGCCAAAATGTTGTGATGCTGCTCTACATCAGTCAAACCATCACCCTGCTGGCGTTCTATGCTCCGTCTCCCCCCTCTAAGGAGGAGGAGAGACTCCATCATTTGGACCCCAAGAGAAAGTTGAGCTTTTACATAGATCGTACCAAGGAACACCAGGAGTACGATTAGCTCTTTGTGGGGTTCGCTGGAGTGAAGAAAAGCAATGTAGTGCAGAAGAGGACCATCTCAGCTGGATCATGCTCTGCATAAAGATCTGCTATTCTCTGGCCAAAAAGCAGCAGCCTCCAGAAGGACTACATGCTCATTCCACCAGGGCCAAAGCTGCTACCACTGCGTCAACATGTGGGGTCCCTGTCCTAGACATCTGCCAGGCAGCTAGGTGGATGTCTCTCCATGTGTTCACGAAGCCCTATTGTCTGGACAGTCAGGCCCACCGCGAGGAGCATTTTGCCCGATCGGTCCTGCAGGACTGTTTGGTTTGGGTCCAATCACAGACCCACTTCCAAATAGGTACTCCTTTGGTATCTATTCAAAAGGTGAAGAATCTGCAGCTAGAAGTCTCTATCAGAAGAACAAGTTACTTACCTTTGGTTACACTTTTTCTGGTAGGGACTCTTATCTGCCGACAGATTCCTTGCCGACCTTTCAAGCCTTCCTGTTCTGTGATTGAACCCTATACTTTTATAAGATCCTACATCTAGGAATCTGTACAGTCTACCAATTTGATTTTGGGGCTATGCATCTGAGGGCACGAAATGTCTTGAAAGCAACTGACAGAGAGTGGGAGTGGCCCCTATATAGGCCTCACACATCATTTCCGGAACAGAACGACGTCAGAGCAGAGCTGCAAGGCCCCAATTTCCGGCATGCACAGCTGCTACTGAAAGGTTTCCGGATCCAGTCTGACTCCTGGGGAATATTTAAATGGTGAGGGATCTGCGGCTAGATAGTTTCTACCCTAAAGAACATTACCGAAGGTAAGTAACTTATTTTTCTGGCAGCCTCCTCAATAAAGATCTCCCTAACGACTGCTTTGAGGGCATCCCACACTATGCATTTGTCCATTTCCCCTGTGTCATTGAGGGCTAAGTATTCTGTGAGTTTCTTGTGAAACCCAGCCACCACCACTGGGTCTTGAAGGAGGGAATCATAGATGCCCCAGTTTCCCCAATGCTGTCCCTCACTCCTCTTCCTGTTTCTGTGTCAGAGAGGCTGGGCCATGCTCAGAGAGAGTTTGTGGAAGCTGGTCTGCCTCCCATTTCGAATGTTCGAGCCTCCTGTCTAAAAGGAGATCATCAATCCGCTTCCAAAGCTCTAGTTCAACTTCACTGGATGCCAGTTCATAGACACATTGGTTTTTAGGCTCTGTGTACTGCCTTTAAGGCCTTGCATGATGTAGTACCAGAATACTTTAAAAAGAAATTCATTTGGTACGCTCCATCTAGGTCACTGCGATCTTCATGAGCTTGCAATCTGGTTGTCCCTAAATATAAAAGAACCCGCTGGGGCAGAAGAAGTTTTATCTATGAGACCACTAAACGGTGGAACGCTTTGCCACTTCATCTGAAGGAATGCACTTCCTTGTTCTCCTTTAGGAAGAATCTTAAGACATGGCCTTTTAATCTGTTGATCTTGCTTACGTTTTATTTTCCCTTCTTTACTTTTTTTCTGTTGTTTGGTTAGCTCCAAGATGCCTTCGGGCAGTTGCACGCTTTATAAAATGTTTTTTCATTTCATCATTCGAGGCATATGGGGGCTGCAGAGTACTGGGAGTAATCTGTAGCGAGGGGTTGTCATGTATGCTAGGCATCAAGCAACCTCAAGTCTGCAAGCCAAGCCCATGGCTCTGTGGACAGATCACAGTTCCAACCATGTTACTGGTGTGATCTATCCCTGGCAGCTTGTAGAACAATGTTGAGGTCGCCCCTGATTATAAGAGTACCTTCTGCAAAGACAACAATGGTTTGTAGCATGGCCCTCAGAAACCGTTCCTGTGCAGAGTTTGGGCCGTAGATTGATGCAAAATGAATAGGGCAACCCTCCTAGAGGCCATTGACCCCTACCCATTGACCCGCTCTTTCTGATTTACGGTTATGTTCTGTAAAGGGTGCCTAACTGGCAAATAGGATTGCTGTGACACATCCTTGGAGCAAGTGGGACTTGGTATTGTAATTGGAACATGTTGGGTCTCAGTCTGAGTGTGTCTGTCTCCAAGAGAAGAATCTCTTGAAGGAAGAAGACGTGAGGTTCTGTCCAAGATGCCCAGTCACTTGGAGGGCTTATTAAGCGCTCTAACTTTATAGGTGACAGCTTAGTTTGCATGAGTTTAGTATCCATATCACAATGACGGTATGAGCACTAAAGGTAGAGTCGTCACAAATCGAAGGGCATATGCGAAAGTGAGTTGTCATTGGTGTACATAATCCCTCCCTCCCAAAACTTCCAGACTCGTAAAACATCAACAGTAAATACCCAAAAATGGATAAAAACAAACCACACATAACTAGGAATGTGAGTAAACATACTGCAAGAGTGGCGGTTCCCGCCCCCTCATATGGAAAACAAGAATAGAGGGGTTATTGGCAATGAAAGACACAATGAAGTAACCGTTTCCTGCATGGCCTAATCAGCGGGGAAAGACCCAGAACAGCAGTAGTGGGCCGCCACAGGCCAGGACCACCACCCATCAAACATCAATAGGCCGGTCGTTTATCTTACGTTTAACCTTTGTCTTGTGGGTCATCGTTGTTCGTGCATCGGTCATGTTCCAGAAGTTGGGCTTTGCTAATTTCAAGCTCTGTGGAACTTGGTCAGCGCTTCCCAGCGCGCCCGGTTACCATGCCAGACAGACTCACCATCTTCAGGAGCCCACCAGGCCTCTGGAGACCTGTCCGTAGTGCTGCCAGCTGTACGTTCAGGATCTGTTTCGCATCCTGGAGTGAGGCAGTAATGTAGGTGCGTGCAGCCATCCCAAGCAAAGATGTTACGGAACGGATGCGCCCACCTATATTGCGTGTTGTGAGATATGAGAAAGTCTGTGACGGACTTGAAGTTGCATCGTTTTGCAAGGGTAGTGACCAAAAGATCTTAAAAGCTGTGCGCCATTAAATGAGATGGGGTCCCCCTGCCGTGCTTTGACAATAAACTCCACCTTGACTGTGAAGTGATGGTTACGGGTTAGGATGCCTGATGTTCATTTTCCTGCTTTACTGAGAGTCACCACCCGGTGTGACCTATCCATAATGTGGATTCCCCTTTGCTTCTCGCCAGGATGGTGTCAAAGAGGTATGCAAGGATCTGTTTCGCATCCTGGAGTTAGTCCATAATGTGTGTGCAGCCATCACAAGTAAAGATGTTGCAGAACTGATGTGCCCACCTATATTTTGTGTCGTGAGACTTGAAAAAGTCTGTGACAGACTTGAAGTTGCACAGTTTTGCAAGGCTGTTGGCAGTTCGATCTTAGAAGTGAAGAAGCTGTGCGCCATTAAACAAGATGAGGTCTCCCTTCTCCTCCTTGTCCGCGAAGCGATGAATGCGGGTTAGGATGCCTGGTGTTCGTTTCTCTGATCTACGGAGAGGCACCACCCTGTGTGCCCTGTCCAAAAGGGTGGATTCGCCTTTGCTTTTTTCCAGGATGATGTCAAAGAGGTCTGCAAAGTACTTAGGGAGGTCAGTGTCTAGGATGTTGGTTTGAACTCCCCATATGTAAATGTTGTTGCGATGAGACCTGCTTTCAAAGTCCTCACACTTCTCCTGTATGTTAAGTTCTTAGTCTTTCAGCTGGAGAATGTGTTGCTGCAGTGTTTCTGCTTGTTTGTCCATGGATTGTTTGGTGTGGGCCAACCTCTCTCCAAGGTTGTCGACGTCCCACTGGAGGGCAAGCAAGTCGTGCTGGAGGTCAGTCTTGCCCCCTTAATATGGCCTCCCTTCATCTCTTGAAAAAGTTGGAGGAGAGGAGGGATCCAGGAATGTGAGTGGTTTCCTGCTGAGCAAGACTACTCTGCTGGGGTGATGTATGTGCAGGATGAACCTAGGTCTCACAGAAGTCGACTGTCAATTTTGTATGGGCACTGCAGACACCCGAGGGCCCACTGCCCTTTGAGGGCCCTCTTGTCTGGTCGAGATTCCTTCACCTCCAGCCCCACCTGATCGACTACTGAGGGGAGGGCAGGGCCCCTCAATGGTTATGCTCCCGGATAACCATCATCTGGGGACCCTGCTGGTGCACTGCCCCCAGGCTAGGGTCACTCTCCATGGATACTTGCTCACTTCCCCAGTAGCGTCACGGATATTAGGACTTTCTGGGTTCAAATAGTGCACTCTTCCAGGGGCCCCACAAATGTCCCCTAGTTCTGCTATAGTTTGCCATGGTCTGCTCGTGGGCCGGCGCCCAACCAGGGATCAGGGCCAGGGTCAGGGTCCACTTCTGCAAGAGGAGGTGGAAACAAAGGACAAGGGAACCCTACTCACGGGGAGCCTGGGTAAGTAAGTTAGTGGGGAAACAATGGCTCCAGTGGAGTAATAAAAGTTACTTCTAATACAAATATGCACAATGGCAATGTACAGGGTTGGATTGATGTCAAAAAGAAAGCTAGCCGCAAACACTGAGGATACAGTCAATTTGTAAACTTGTTTATATAGTAAGTATACAGCGCCAAGAAACCGTCTGGTGAACGTGCCCTTGACAAATATCTTTAACATAACAAGTGAAATAAACAGTATATACATAGGGCTTGGGAGTCAAAATACTTTTGTACAACAAACAATAATTCAACAATAGTGAGAGGTGTCCCAGTGAAAAAACGTTTGGAACCTAAACTAGTGGTGACATAATATGTGACATATGTACAAGGTTTCACTTTAGAACATTTTGGCGACCATTGGAAATTTGGCAATGTATTGAACAACACTTTATACAATCATAAGTGCTGGGTAATGGTTCGCCTCTGTTAACTGTCGACGGCGTTTCGACCCTATATGAAATGTAGGGTCTCTTCAGGACCTAGAAATGTCGGGACACCTGAAGGGAGGCCTGCACTGCCTAATGTGAAGAGCAGTGTCACCGTGGAAATAGTGAAGAAAAAGAACTCACAGGGAACCCAGCCGGGCGCCCATGTGAGGGTAGTATTAGACAGGCAGAGGAGATGGCGGAGCCGGAGAATCTCGGCGATAATCGAGGCACTGAGTAATCACAATTGTCAAGTGCCGTGTGCGTGTATGTACGCTCTGAATGCTCAGGAGCAGAGCCGCAGTATAATTCAGATAATAGCTCAACAGGCTGCAACTTCGTGTAGGCAAATAATGCGGGGGTTTTTTCATGGGTTGAGCTCTTGATTTTGCTGTATTAGCGATTTGTATATTCCCCGAGTGCTGCTGGAACAGAGGAGCGTCCGTCTCCCTGTTCGGTGCGATGACCTCTCACTATTGTTGAATTATTGTTTGTTGTACAAAAGTATTTTGACTCCCACGCCCTATGTATATACTGTTTATTTCACTTACTTACTATATAACAAGTTTACAAATTGACTGTATCCTCGGTGTTTGCGGCTAGCTTTCTTTTTGACATCAATCCAACCCTGTACATTGCCATTGTGCATATTTGTATTAGAAGTAACTTTTATTACTCCACAGGAGCCATTCTGCAAGAGGAGGGCCAGCAACGGTTCTCGATGTCCACTACTAACATGCTTGAGCCCAGTCAGATGATTAATCCACCCAGTGTGGGGGACTGCGACCAGGGCAGTCACCGCACCATGGGCCTCAGGGTCTCCACCAAACCAGGAAGGCTATCTCCCAGAGGACCCACCTGTGGTCACCAGTTCCTCCCAGGTAGGTCCCGGGACCCCCAACACCCCACTCAGCCACTGGGCCAATAGAGAACAGTCTCGAAGTTCGGGCCTCGCTGCTGTAGAAGATGGGCGCTCCATACGATCCGGCCTGCAGCGATCATCAGTAAGACGGTATAGGCCACCTCAGATCTCCCCTAGCCCTATCACCTGACGAGGGAAGCTCCATGGGGGCTGGGCCTCACAGCAGACAGCAGTGCTCCTCAGTATAGAGCAAGGGCCCGGGGTTCGATCAACGAATCCCTGCAGCACAAGGCGAACCGTCCTGGGGATCCCGGCTGTCTCAGGATGCCGCCAATCCATAAACGACCAAGCAAATGCAGCCTCCAGGCCCAAAACCTCGTTGCGCACTGTGCTTCGTACCTCCTACTCTTCACTGTCCGGGCTCGGATTGCTTAAAGCACCAGGACAAGCGCCAGGCTGAGCATGTCACTAGGTTCAGACGGGCTGCGGAGGCCACTGGCTGCAGGGTTGGGCAGTGGGCTCCCTCCGCCACGGGGTCAAATGAGGGTTTTTATCAGGAGCGTGCAGGGAGCTCCAGGATCACGCATCCATTGGGTTGGGCTTGGGCAAGCACCCTTTTCGGGTCTTTAGATAGGAATGTTAACTTTCTTACCCATAAACAATGTATCTAGGGTCATCTATTTGAGTAACTCAAGGCAATGGAACATTTGTTTGAAAGATTTTGCAAAATATAATTTGTATTTAAATTGTTCCAATGATTAAGACCCTCATCAACCTATATTAGGTTCGAAATGTCCTTGGTTACAGTGCTTTGTGCTTTAATTGAAGAGTACTGTAATGAGACGGATTTGAATTCTTGTTGGTGACACATTGTTGAAGTTGGGGCCTTGTGATAATTTAAAGAATATTTTTTTATTGTGAAGGACATTACTCCTGTTAAACATCGAACATTTTTCTAACTGAACAATAAAACCGCAGCTCATGTATAATTCGTGTAGAGTTTATTTCATAGAATACAAAAACTCTCACAACTTTATATTATATTAAATGCAATGACATTGAGTTACATCGTATAGCAAGTTGCAGTTTGTCATTTTCTGTGATACCTATCCTCACTCTCTCTATTTTAATTGAATCTTCGAACTTGACACTTCTTGGCACGACTTGGAATAGGCACTAAATTAATTGTATATTTCGAATGGCTTTCTTTGTGAGCAAAATTATTTTCTCTTGGTGGTCATTTCGAAGACATGCTGGTTTATATAAACACTCTTGATGATTTAATAAAAACCGACTTGTGTTTTAGCAGCTGTGGTATTCCCATAGCTATCACTTTTCATTTGGTTAGCATATTACATTACTTTTGTGCTGAAATAGTTCCTTCATTGGTTCATTTATTTCCTTCAAGTAGAAATAAAACCTATATTTTCTTGGCTAACTTTTCTTTCGACTGGTTTTGCAATATGTCACTCCTAATTATACTTAACACTGATATCAATATGTTGAAATTACAGGCTTCGTTATATGTTTCGCTGTTTTGTGTGATTTTTTTGATGGACTGTTGTTTTTTTCATTGTCTTACAAGCACATTAGTGTTGTCCCTCCTTTCTTATTGTTCCAGCACTTGGTACCCTTCTTCCTAAATCATTTTTCGAAAGATCTATTTAGTTGTTGGTTTTCGTCCTATTTTTCTTTCACTGCTAAGAGAGGGAAATGCCTTGGCTTTTAGATGCATATTTGTAAGCCGTTTTTACTGAATCATTGTCACATTGGCACTACATTTTCTACAGGACCTTCACCCCGTGGCCATCGTTAATCAAAATATTTCATGCCATTTTATTCTGTCCTCCTCTGCTTTGCTCACCTCTTTGACAGAGTTTCAGGGTATTCTATTGCCCGATCAAATTTATTTCTGTACTATTTATTTGAGAGTTTTTTTTAAATCTGTCACCTGCTGTTACTTCTGGGCACTGAAAGACTTCAAAAGAAAGATTCAGGTTTGGAAGGTTGTAATGGTACTTTGGGTCTGGTTGGCGACCATAACCTAAGCTCATGAAATCTCAAGGATCTGTCGCTATGTGTAAGCATTTTGAAATATCATAGGATGATGACATGTCCACTCGTGAAGCAAAGTGTGGGGCAAAAGATTGTTAATATTTTAGGGCTTGTTCCCAGTAGTATTTGTAAACTGTCAGAGGATCTCAGATTTAATTCTTGCACTCTCAGAGAGCCAGTTGACGTATTTTAGTGCTGGACTGATGTGGTCACGTACCATAGCAATATTAATTCTTCAGTGCATTCAGACGGGGCTATTCACAAAGGTTACTTAAATTTGTGAGGATGTTACACGTGTAAGTTCAGTCTTAAACTTTTTTGTAACTTTACTTCTATTAGCTATTCACCATTTACGAGTATAAAATTACTCAGAAGTTAAGACTTGCATGTCTCTGTCTCTGAATGGAGTTGGAGCCACATTTACATATTTTACTACTGGCAAAAAGAAGCTTTAGTAAGTCCAGCAACACACTTGGCCAGCCACTAATATTGCAACACCCTCCCATAGAAAATAAAGGAGACAGGGACTTAAAATAGAACTAAAATAGTTAAATGTTAATTATTTTGCCTATATATATATATTATTTTGTAACATGACGATAATGAATTATGTTCTGATTATTTATGGAGTTAAAAGGGGTAGAAAACCCACTTCAAATGGCGATTGCTGTCATTTGAAATGACTCAATCTTGGAAGCCGCTTTTCATTTCATGCTTAATGTATTTGCGCATGTGTGAAAGTATGATAAAATGGCGTGTAATACCGGTAAACAATCTGTGGTCGAGGAAGGCGTAAGCGAAACGCGTCCCGCCCTTTTGTGATAAATAAATGGATGTAAATCTACACCCGTGAGTGCGGTACCTTCTTTCCGTTTGGAGTGGAAGTCTGAGCTGCATATATATATATATATATATATATATATATATATAAAGACAATCCAACTCCCAGCAAATATATATATATAAAAATATTTTTTTTTTTCCCACTGAAAAAGACAACGGTTACAGGGACATTATGGTTAGGATCAGATTTCACTCGTGCAAAACCAATGAAATTCAGCAATCATAGTTACCTGAGCTAACTATAACTTATGCCCCCGCAATGCACTGCTTATGACCTCACATATTACATCACTCATGATATGGTCAGTGACATCACTGATGACATCATCCAGTGATTGTGAATGTTTTCTAAAGGTTTTTGTGTGTTAAACGTAGATACAAATGTACCACAAAAGATAAATTAGTACACTTTGTGTACTACTAAAGAGTGATTCCTTTTTTAACATAGGTTATGTGAGTCACTGTGTATCCGTGTGTGAGTGGGTGTCTGAGGGACTGTATGGGTGTGTGAGTAGCTGTATGGGTGTATAAGTGGGTGTCTGAGTAACTGGGTGAGTGACTTAGTGGTTGTGTGAGTGGCTGTATTGGTGAGTGAATGGGTGTGTCATTGGCTGTAAGTGAGTGGCTGTGTGAGTGGCTGTATGGGTGGGTGAGTGGGTGTGTCAGTGACTATATGGGTGAGTGAGTGGGTGTCTGAATGGTTGTTTGAGTGAGTAACTGGGTGTGTAAGTGGCTGTATAGGTGTGTGAGTGGCTGTTTGAGTGATTGGTTAAGTGAGCTGGTGTGAGAGTGGCTGTATGGTAGAGTCAGTGTCTGAGGGATTGGCTGTATTGGTGAATGAGTCGCTGGGTGAGTGGTTGTATGGATGTGTGAATGGGTATATAAGTGGTTGTGCGAGTGGTTGTATGGGTGAGTGAGTGGCTCTGTTGAGAGGCTGTATGGGTGAATGTGTGGTGTGTGAGTGGCTGTATGTGTGAGTGACTGGTTGTATGATCAGGCTCTATGAGTGAGTGAGGGGGGTGTGTAAGTCGCTCTATGGATGAGTTAGTGGTTGTGTAGGTACTTGTATGGGTCTGTGAATGGATATGTGAGTGGGCGTATGAGAGGTTGTATGGGGATGTGAGTGGGTGTGTAAGTAGTTCTGTGGATGATGTCAGCGGTGATGTCACTGACCATGTCATGAGTGATGTAATATGTGAAGTCATAAGCAGTACATTGCAGGGATCTGAGCCCAACTATAACATCCGTGTAATCTTTGTTGTTTTCAGTGAATTTCTAAGTTTTTTTATTCTATTACCCAACTATAATGTCCCTGTAACCTTTGTTTTTTTCAGTCAATTTTTAAGTTTTTAAAAATTCTATTTTCTAACTATAATGTCCATGTAACCTTTGGTATTGTCAGTGAATGTCAATGTTTTAAAAAATTATATTTCCTTACTATAACATCCCTGTAACCTTTGGTTTTTTTAAGTGAATTTGTAAGGTTTTTTAAACTTTTATTTCCTAACTGTAACCACTAACCTTTGGCACTAAGGGGCCTATTACGATGTGAGTCGGAAAGCCTCTGACCACAGGTCGGAGGCTTTCCGACTCACATCATAGGTTTCAAATCGGAGAGCCTTATTATGATAAAGGCTGTCGGATTTGAAACCGGCTGGTCGGATGGACTGGCTTCCGACGGGCTCAAGAAACTCGTCGGCCAGTTGGAGGCTGCTCATAATCCCCTAAGTACGGCGTTTACGCCATGGGGATGATGTCAGTTTCCGACAGGCTTTTCATGTCGGGCTTTCCGACATGAAACGCCTGTCAAAAAGTGACTTTGGGGCCCCCTAGCAGGGCCCCCATGTCTCCACAAGCTCTGGTTGGGGGCCGGAGGGGCACCTATGGTGCCCCCTGTAAATCCCTGCACCATGTGGCAGGCACCGGGAGGTACCTGCCACATGGAGCAGGGATTTACACAGGCTCCCATTTCTCCCTGGGAGCTTGTGCTACGGCTGGTTTATGGCCGCAGCACAAGCTCCCATAGGGAAATGGGAGTATGCAACCTCACAATGTGCAATCGCATTGTAATGGCGGTGTCGGGACCGCCGACCGGAGGTCGGTCAGTCCTGAGACCGCGGTTCGCCCTACATCGAAATCAAGTCCTAAGTGTGTAAGTGACTGAATGAGTGTCACTGTGGGTGTATGAGTGTCTGAGTAGTTTTGTAAGTGGGTGTGAGAGAGTATGAGTGGGGCTCTAAGTGGGTGTGTGTCTCTGGTAGGGGTGGGCTTAAAACTCCACTCTGCCGATGGAGTTTGCAGAGTTTTGCCACTCCGCGCTCCGCTTGGAATGCGGAGTTCAGCAAAAACTCTACCAACCGACGGAGGAGCATAGTTTACTGGCACGTTCACCCCTAGACTTCATCCTCCAACCAGTAATGCACCAGGAGGCCCCTTTCAAGCGTGGTTGAGAAAGGGCGCGGGCCTCTGACGAGGTCTAAGCAATCACTCTGTGGGGGAATTACTTGTTGCAACAGTAGGGGTTCTTGCCCCTCAACGACCCTTAGCAGCCAAGGGGACTTCATCCCCCAAACAGTGGTGCGCCAGGAGGTCCCTTCACAGAGTGGTTGAGAAAGGGGGTGGGGTCTCAGAGGTCTGAGCAGTCCCACTGTGGGGCACTTAGTTGTGTCAACAATAGAGGTTCCTGTCCCCCAACGACCCTCAGCAGCCAAGGGGACTTCATTCCCCAACCAGTAGTGCACCAGGAAGCCCCTTTGCAGAGTGGTTGAGAAAGGGGGCAAGGCTTCCAACGAGGTCTGAGCAATCCCACTGTGGCGGTCTTACTTGTGGGTGTTATTTAGCCCCGGGGAGGTCCACCAGCCCCCCCACCCATTGATCTTTCTTGCCCCAGGAAGGTGGTGGTTCCCGGGGTTCAAAGAGCCTCAATTGTTTTTTAAAATTCCCCGGGACCTTTCCCACCAGGGGGCTGTATTCAGAACAAGTGCAGGATCCCACACTTGTTTTCTTTTTTAAATTTAGCTGCAGATTCACTGCTCTGTCTTGTTTTAAAGGCAAACATTTCAAAATTAAAAAGTGTTTTTTGGGCCCTGACGAGGTCCCTCTGGGACACCATGACCAGAGCTAAGGGGTCTGGGTATTCCTGCCCTGTCCCCTTTTCTTTTTTTTAAATACTTTTGTGGGACTCGGCTTATGGCTGCCAACACTTCTTGGTTGAAGTGTTGGCAGTCAATCAGATCTTAGCACGAGATCGGGAGGGTATGCGAAGCCTTTGCGTCCCTATATATACAAATTTGAATTTTTCTTAATATCTCAAAAATTACTGAACGGATTTACACTGATTCACAAAAAGGTCGCTTTCGGTACTAAAAGCTAACTTTCTGCCAAATTTGGTGTAATTCCATCCAGCGGTTTGGGCTGTGGTCGTGACCGAAATCCCTGTGGAAAATTGCATGGGGAAAACAATTCCCCATTCTAACTTTATTTCTTAAAAAATATGTAAAATTAATTCTACATAGTTTTTTTGTCATTTTAATGCATAATAATAATAAACATTTTACCTTGGGTGAATTTTTTTAATACAACTCTAAAAATGTTAATTTACTTTAGGATATGTCAATCAATTAAATATTTAATTCAAAATTGAGTTAATAGTGCTGTCTATGTTTCAATTTTGTTCTGCATTTAAAATAGAAATATAATATTAATTTACATTAACATTTCACACAGAAATATTTTTAATTCCATGATAAACTATAGGGAAAAGTAAAAAAAAAAAAAAAAGTTACATCTTTTTTATATTGAATAATGTCAATTAAATAATCTATTTATTTTAAATGTAGAACAATAAAACTACAGCTTTAAATCCTTAATTTTAATGTAAAATGTAATTATTTTAAATATATTAAATTAAACTAAAATTCTTTTACTGAAGTTTAAATTAAAAAACAATTCTACCTACAGCAAGAAAAATATATATTTTTATGCATTAAAATAATTAAAAAGTAATGTATAGAATTAATTAAAAGTAATGTAATTATTTTAATAAACATTTGTTACATTAATTTCTAAATTAAAAGGGGTTATTAAAATATTTTAAAATAAAATATTTTTTCTTTTATATATTATTTAACATTAAATTAAATGTATTTATATTTTAACTAGTTTAAATAATTTTGTTATTTAACATTATTTCATATGGGGTTTAATTTTAAGTCCCTAACACCATTATTGTCTTTGGGAGTGTGTTGCAGTAACAGTGCTTGTCCATGTGGTGTGTGTGCTGGACGTATTGCAGCTCTGAGCTGGAGTACGTTTACTACTGTTTTGGGTCCTTTTTAGCTGTAGTAACTTCAGAAGTACAGTTTGTGAATAGCAATGGGCTTACTCTTTTGTCAATGGATGAATGTCACTCCCTAAACCCCTCCTTACTCCTCCCTAAACCATCGCATTTATTAGTAAGTATTCCCCTTTTTCCAGCCCCCCTCTGGTCCCACCCTACTACTATAAAGTAAAAGTGCATGTGTGAGGATCTCCCCATGATGATGATGAGGTGGAGGTGGAGATTACACTTGTAGGTTTGTATATTCTATCTTGTAGTAAGTAAGTATTACTACTTTGTGTCTACTAAATGGAGTTTGTGAATCGGGCCCAGAGTTTACTCACATTCCTATATGATACCCCAATTAAGATATTAAGGGAAATAAAAAGTTACTTCTGACTCGAGAGGTGACTCTCGAATCACTTTTGATTTGATAGCTTCATGTTGATGGAAAAAATAAAAATAAGGGCAAACAAATTAACAAGTGTCAGACCACAAGCAAAGAGCAAGTCCATTCACCAATCTCTCCTCTGCATGGCCAAAGGCTGTACACTGTGGTGTTAGGCTCCAGGCAGTGTGGCAGGTGCAGTGCAAGGCCGCAGGCACAGCCCTGCATTCAACACCACCAATGGATGGCCAAGCATAACAGGAAAACTGACTGCAGGGGGTAGGGCACAAGGCATAGCCGCAGGCCGATGGTGGAGAGTTTGGCTGAGGGCCTTGCAGAAAGCCAGGCCCTCCACTCAACCACTGCTGCGCACAGTCAAACGCTGTGCATTACAGTGGTAAGCTGACGGTAGTTTGGATGGTGCTGGGACTGGCCACAGGCTAGGCCCTGTGGCCATCTCCTGTTGTGAACAACTAAAGGCTATGCAATGCATGGGTTAACAGAGAGCAGGGAGTAGAGCACTAGACCTGGCTGCAGGAAATGGCTATTAGCAGAGGGTTATGCAGAGGGTCTGGCCACAGTCCAAGCACTGAGCCCAACCCCCACAGTGGGACATGCGCAACGGGGAGTTAGCTGATTTCAGTGGGTTGGGCCCTGTGCCCGGCCACTGCCGCACACAGCCACCCTCCCAGAAGCCTGGCCCAGCAGCCAACCTCCACTGTCCACGACCAAAGTTCATTGATGGTTTAGTGACAGCCAGACTTACCCCCTCTGCACACGCTGCTGTGCGTAGGGGGTTTGACCGCAGGGCCTTGCTTGTGGCCGATGTGCAAGCTTTTGCCCCAAAGTGCTTGTACTTTTGTCAAGCGTTTGTTTTAATTTTTTTGCAGTCATAAATCCTAAGTAAGATTCACCAATCTAACTCCACCTTGAAGCTTGCCTCAGAATTGGCAAGTTGGATTTCTGACTCGAGAATCCCTGACATCGAAAATGATTGCTGTTTTTTTTAGGTGTCAGCAGTTTTTGACTCAGAAATACTTTTTCAGTGGAAAGTGTCTGAACCATAACTACACAGAAGCGACCACCGCGATGCAGTTATGGTTCAGATGCACTTTATTTTGCAAAGGCATATCTGATATGTCTATTACTTTTGACCCCGCGGATGGAAACTTTGGCAAATCACTGGCTTTGTTAGATGGTGTGAGTAGTTTTCACAGAATTAGCAATTTAAAAAATTTGTTGTGTTGACTTTGAAATTGTTAAAAACGTTAGAGATATCCGACTGTTAGTCAGAAACCCAGAATAGAGGACAGTTCATGCACCCAAGTTAAAAAATAAATAAATTGAATTGTGCCCATCATCCATTGCAGAACCTTGAACATCTGGACTATGGCCCAAAAGTCTCTGATTGACTGGCTGCGACAGAACATTTTCTCTAACAGCCACCACTACAAGACACAGGACAATGTATATGCATATGCATAGGACACAGGACAATGTATATGCATATGCATATGCACTCCATCGTCCGCGGTTTTAGAACCGGGGCTACGGACGATGGAAAAGACTAAACACACATCCACAAATGTAGTGGTCTTCGGTCCTAATACAGAGGTTGCC
Source organism: Calotriton arnoldi (assembly GCA_963921515.1). Taxonomy (NCBI): domain Eukaryota; kingdom Metazoa; phylum Chordata; class Amphibia; order Caudata; family Salamandridae; genus Calotriton; species Calotriton arnoldi. The sequence continues at coordinate 468,532 of CAWUFW010006258.1, read as the reverse complement.
GACTATGGACACCTTTTGGATGTTTCGTGTCCGTGGCCTCAGTAGCAGGACCATGGTCTATAAAATGCATGGTCTCATGTTAGATCTCCTATAAAAATGGCAGACTTGTGTTAGGTCCGTTTCAATAGTCTGCAGTCTTGGTACTGAGGGGGCAGCTTACGGGTTCCATTTTGGGTGTGTCAAGTGCAGGATGTTAAAAAATAGCTCACAAACTGTAAATACTTTTAGGTATTGATACAGTTTTCACTTAGGTTTGGACTGTGATCAAAGTCAGTTTTAGGGGTTGGGCATTATGAGAGACCATAGTTTCTGCAACGAGACTGCAGACTTTGCATGTCTACCAATGAAGGAAGGACATCCGGTGGAGCCACAAACTAGCATATTGAAATAACATTCTGAGCTTCTGAATGTTCAAGTAAGCTTCCACCATATCAAAGTGCCTTTTCCTTGCCAACTTATTTTCGTTTCCCTTTCACAGTTATAGCTCATGAATTCTTCCTGGCTCTCGACTGATTCTGCATTTCCCTGTTTTATGATTTTTATTGTCGCTTGCTTCTCCTTTGGGGGAACGTGGTATGTATTTTGTACGGAGGTTGGAATAGTAGTTGTTTTTCATGCTCTATGTTTTTCATACTGAGTCTATTATCTGCGACTTTAGGTATGTACCAGGATTACGAGTAGCAAAATTAATTAAAAAATTACAAAACCAACATAAGGTGCAGCTGCCATTTTGTTAAGAGTGTGAGAAATGAACAGGCTCACAGCTCCATTTACTACAACCATGGCTGAGAGAGGTGAAATGGAGAGTCTTGGACCATCTTCTGCTTCATTCGAGGCAGAATAAGTAGTATTCCTTGTGGAGATTCTTGAGGCGGAAAATACACCAAAGACTCTAATATATGGGAGTACTTCTCTCATGCACAGAGAGAAAATAAAACTGAACACTGGGAGAGTCATCTGCAAGCTTTGTGCCTTCAAGTCCTGATGCTTATGCTGCTACAAAAGCTACTCATAAGACCTGGGAGTAAATGCTTAAACTCATCAATGGCACTCATAAGTATCATTCAACATCAATAAAGGACGAATGTGCTAGGTTAACACATGTCATCTTATGCTATTATCATACATTCAATTGTTAAACCTTCTTATTGATTTTAGTAAGACTGTATTATAATCATCTCATGAATGTAAATTATTCAAGACATATCATATCATATGACGTTTCCAATAAAAACATTACCCCAGTGAAACAAAGAACCACAAATCAAAACAGTAAAGAAAGAAAAATTGTGTGTACGTTTCTTCTAACAAACAACATTGAATTTTAGAGGTAGTCCAATAGCCCTTTCAGGGCTGTGCATTGTCTACGTTTATTTATTAGTTGTGTTGATGTTTCGACCTAGAAGGATAGCCAGGTCTCATCAGGATAAAAAGGGTAGGGGAGTCATCCTGCTCTCGGGACAAAAAACCGTCACGGTTAGTGTAAATTATGCCAAAAGAAATGAAGCCGCTACTTAAAGTGTAGAAGTGAATTTTTAGAAGTCCGCTACACAGATACAGAATCCCAGTGCGATAAGCAAAATACTACTTACTTAGGGGAATGGAATAAGCACCATAACATTAATGGTAGGAAGGATGGCAGATTTGTAATCGGACCACGTATAGGTTCCGTATCCATACTCAGTCAATCAATCAATCAGGTTTCTTATAGAGCGTGACTACTCACCCGTTAGGGTCTCAAGGTGGGGGGGGATCCACGGTAACATTGAAGAGCCAGGTCCTGAAGTCCTGTCTGAATTGAGGCAGTGACGGTGATTGCCTGAGATGTAGAGGCAGGGAGTTCCAGGTCTTAGCAGTGAGGTAGGAGAAGGATCGTCCTCCAGCCGAGTTCTTGCGGATCCGTGGGATTGTGGCCAAGGCCAGTTGGGCGGAGCTGAGATGACTGGTGGGTGTGTAGAAGAAGTGGTGGTTGAGGTATGCAGGTCTGGCATTGTGGAGGGCTTTGTAGATGTGCGTGAGGAGCTTGAAGGTGATTCTTTTGTTGATCGGGAGCCAGTTGAGGTCTCACAGGTGCCCGGTGATGTGGCTGCGGCGGGGGATGTTCAGGATGAGTCTGGCAGAGGTGTTCTGGATGTTCTGCAGTTTCTTTAGGAGCTTTTGGGTGGTGCCGGCGTAAAGTGCGGTGTCGTAGTCAAGTCTGCTGCTGACGACTACATGGGTGACCGTTCTGAGACCAAGTGGCCGGCAGCACCGGAACTCAAGCACGAGACGTCATGTACTGATTAGCATGTCAAGCCTTACAGGAGGTTCCACCAGGGATAGAAGAAAAAATTTAAACCAGTACGCAGAAGTTGTAGAGACGCCAGGCTGTACCACAAGATCTACCACTGATCGCATAACAAAACAATCTTCACATCAGCATCTTTGCGTTCTTCTGTATGGAGTGGGAAGCCAATTCTAGTAATTGTAGAAGAATCCCAGGATTGAAATTGAGAAGATGGCCAATTAATATGGCAAATTGTATCACTAAAATACAAATTAAAAAGATACTTTTTATAAGCAGTTGTTTGTCATCAAAGTTGCTAAAAAAATATTAAAAACACAAGGAACAACAATACACATACTCCATCCCGCAGCCCACAAAAACGGTTCTCTTGTAGGGGATTTCCGTGTATATTCATAATCATGTGAATAGTCCCGCCCATGTGCGTGGACCCCGGAGCACTTCATTAGATATATCTTCTTAAGTTGTCATCTTCTGCCTTTCTTCAGAAGGCCTGTATGGACACTTAAGAGATAAAAGACAATAATGCAGCCTAAGCAACTAGGCTACACTGGCCATTACTTCATCCTGAAGTGAAAAAAGATAGCCAGTTTAACTTAAATTTAGTAATTTGCTGAGTTTTACACATAGAAAACTCTCCTTCACAAAACTCCTTTTTTTATGATAGAGATGAAAAGGAATGGATAGAGAAGCCCCCATAGGCTGCCATTATGTGTCTGCAAATGGGTACTGTGCCTTTAAGAGTCTCCAGAGACCCCCGGTATCCCATGAGGCACAGCCAGAGGCATTTACTTTCAGTTCTTTTTTCCGGCTCCTGCTAGCAGGACCCTGGAGCATTGAGCTCTACCTTTTTGGTATTTCTCCAAAATTAGTGATTCTATTTGGATTTTTTGCAGTTCACTCGACGTCTTTGGCCTTTGTCTAACTTCTGCTGTAGTTTTTTGGCAGAATTTCTGCAGTTTTCTTGTCAAAATGCCATCTCTATTTGACAAGTGCCCTGACTGCGGTAGGAAGAAGGCCAAGTCGGATTCTCACAGAGTCTGTATTCTGTGTTTGCCTATGTCTCATGTGCCTGACACCTGTTCCATCTGCAAGACTTTTTCCAGGCGCACCCTGCGTGACAGGGAGAAGATTCGGCTCCAAGGGATGGAGCAGAGGAGACAGAAGGCGGCTTCTTCAGCCTCTGGGAAAGGAGAGGGTAAGTCCTCTACCAAGTCCCATGCTTCGACCTCTGGGGGGCTCCCCAGCAGAAAAACGACAGAAAAACAATGCCGGTCCCAGTCGACGTCGAGGACGGCGACGACGACATCGAGAGCAGGTATGACCACGATATGCTCTCCGTCGACCCAGGGCTCTGGGTCAAAGCGACGTCGACGATCAACATCGAGGAGAAGAATGGCGATATCGCCGTCGCGGGTTTCCCCGCGTTCGACGTCGACGCACCGAACATCGCCGTCAAGGCATCATCGGCGTCGATCTGAGTCTCACAAGCGGCGGTCGCCGCCAAAGCATCGTCGCCGATCACCATCGACGTCAACGCGAAGATTGACGTCGAGGAGGAAATCGACGTCTGCAAGACGATCGACGTCGAGGAGAGGATCGAAGAGAAGGTCGGCGTCGAGGGGTCGATACAGACGTTCGACGTTGAGGTCCCGTTCCTGGCCTCGCTCCGTTGTGAGCCTATCGTCGTCGACAGGGACTTCGCATTCCAGGCGACGTCGACGCGCGACGTTGAGCAGTGGATCGACGTCGAGGGGGACTGATGGGGTGTCCAGGGTCCATTCCTCACGGCCCGCTCGTAAAAGGAGGTTGGTCTCTTCGCCAAGTTCGGAGTATTCGCGTACCTACTCACCATCTAGGTCGCCTCCTGCTCCTCCCCCACCGGTGGCCCCACCAGGAATGCCTCAGCCGCCACTGATTCCTCCGCCTCCACCACCTCCGGCTACTCCTCCGCCTCCTCCTCCTCCGCTTCCTCCACCACCACCTCCTTCTCAGCCTGGGCCCGTGGCTCCTCAGCCTACGCGCCCTGTGGAACCTCGACGACCAAGAACACAGTCTCGCTCGAGACATCGTTCACATAGACGCCACCTGTCTTCCACAAGATCACGTCGTCGCCATTACGAAAGGTCTCGGTCCCGGCATACCAGGGATACATCCTCCACGAGTATGGGGAGGTACTCTCCTACTCTCACGGACTCTCCCCCGCAGAGGGTTTCACCGGTTGATGATATTTCCACCTTCCAGGAGGTTCTGGTCAGAGGGGCTGCGAAACTGAACATTCCCCTGTCTACTCCTGTGCAGTCGACCTCTGTGATATTTGAAACTCTACAGAAGAGACAGACATCACGTCCGTTGCTTCCGTTAGTGCCGGGTTTGGAGGAACCGGCTATGGAACTATTCTTGACGCCATCTTCTATAAAATCTGCACCTTGCAGGTTACAGAAGAAGTATCGTCCACCGGAGTCGGACCCTGCCTTCCTCCGGCTGGACCCCACTCCGGACTCTGTCATATTGGTGGCGGCACGAAAACAACATGCTACGGCTCCGACTTCCACGGTGCCACCGGATAAGGAGAGCCTGTAAGCTGGACTCGGTGGATAGAAAGTCTTGGAACACCGCGGCCACTTCCATGAAGGCAGCCAGCTCTACTGCCTTGCTGGGCCGTTACGATAGATCATTGTGGGAGTCCCTTAAACAATTTATGGATCTCCTACCCAGAGGCAAGAGGGAAGACTTCCAGGAGATTGTGAATGAGGGCCTGATGGTCTCTAATCAAGTAATCAGCGCAGCAGCGGATACTTCGCTCCTGGCAGCCCACGGGTATTGTCACGGTATTGCTCTACGGCGACATGCTTGGCTTCGCCTCACATCTCTGAAGCCTGAGGCGCAACAACGAATTTCCAATCTCCCGTCCTCTGGCACGACTCTCTTTGGCTCCCATGCGGACAACGAGATGGCCCGCATGAAGACCGAAATGGAGACGTTGAAGGCTGTAGGTTTGGAGAAACCTAAAGAGCAACGAAAGACCTTCCGCCCTTTCCAGCGGCGTTATGCCTCTCAGAGGTTCCAACGGTCTCAAGGTCGCCAGTCCAACCAACAGCAGCAGTTTCAGCGGTCTTTTCAGCCGTTTCAGAAACGCCAACAGCGAGGACGATCTAACCAGCAGTCTGGACAGGGGAACAAGGCTCCTGCTGGTACAAAGCCCTGAAGGGTTTCTTCCCCCTCGTCCGTTGTCCGCTCCGGTGGGGGGGAAGTATCCAAGAACATCTGGCAGAGTGGCAGAAAATAACTCAGGACAATTGGGTGCTGAATATTGTTCGCAGTGGATACTCGATACGTTTTACAAGCCCTCCTCCATCAATAGTTTAGTTTAGTTTAGCCATTTGTAGAGCGCCTGGTTACACCACCGGTGTGTCCCCGCGCTAAAGCGATCCCTCTTATAGAATTTGGGAGGCAATTACATTACGCGCCCAGTACCTGTAATTTAGTGTGTCGTTGTAAATAGCCAAGTCTTCAGTTTTTTGCGAAATCTGGTTTCGCATTGTTCCTTTCTTAGGTCCATTGGTAGAGTGTTCCACGCTTTTGCCGCAAGATATCTGAAGGAGCGTGCACCCATTCTAGCTCTAAAAATTCTAGGTACTGTCACCAATGCCCTACCCTGTGATCTTAGAGTCCGGCCAGGTGTATACTGTGTTAGCAGTGGTTGCAGGTACCGTGGGTCTTTACTTGATAGGATGCGGTGACAGTGGCACATTGCCTTGAAAACGATTCTTTTTCCACTGGAAGCCAATGTAGTTCGGCCAGAGCTTTCTTAGCAGAGGCTCTTCTTGGAAGGCTAAGTACCAGGCGGGCCGCCGCATTTTGTACCGTTTGCAATTTGGACAGCCCTTTTTTTGAAGCACCTAGGTATAGTACATTGCCATAATCCATTTGAGAGGTTACCACGGCGTGAACTATGCTTTTTCTCACATTAGGTGGCAAGAGGTCAAGGATCTTTCTTAGGATTTTCATGGTCCCGTAGCATTTGCCCGCTACTTTGCGAATTTGGCTGTCGAAAGTCAGTTCGGATTTAAACCAAACTCCAAGATTCTTTACTTCCGGTTTTGGGGTGGGTACTTGGCCTAGTGTCCCAGGCCACCAGGCTGATGACCAGATTGTGGGGGTTTTACCCACAATCATCACCTCCGTTTTATCCCCATTGAGCCTAAGGCAATGATTTGACATCCATGCCGCTACGTCTTCTAGACACTTAGAGAAGCGAATTGCTGCCTGTTCCCTGTCTTGAGACAGCATCACAATTAGCTGTGTGTCATCAGCATATGACACAAAAGACACCTTGTGCTCTTCCACTCGCTCAGCCAGCGGTCCCACATACAAGTTAAATAAAGTCGGACTCAGAATCGATCCCTGTGGGACGCCCTGAGGTAGTGGGATGCTCTTTGATCTATAGGATTGTTGAGCGACTTGGAAGCTTCGTGCAGCTAGAAAGGATGACATCCATCGCAGTGCGTTTCCCCTGATGCCACATGTCTCTAATCTTTGGAGAAGTATCTTATGGGAAACGGTGTTGAACGCCGCGCTGAGGTCCAGCAGGATCAGCGCGTCCGTCTGTCCCTCATCTGCATGTTTTCTCATAGTTTCTGTTGCCATGAGTAGTGCTGTCTCAGTCGAGTGTGCTGCTCTAAAACCCGATTGGGAGGGGTGCAGTAGATCGTTCTTATTGATATGGTCTACTAGTTGTTTGTTAGTTACCTTCTCCGCAATCTTTGCCACGAATGGTAGCAGTGAAATGGGGCGCAGATTTTCTAGTACTGCTTGGTCAACTGACGACTTCTTTTTGAGTGGCCGAACTATCGCTTGCTTCCATTTAATGGGAACCTCACCTGCTTGAAAAGAGCATTTGATGAGTTCCGAAATCTGTGGCATAATGAGGTTCTCTCCCTGCATTATTATCTCTGGGCGAGCGGGATCTAGTGGGGAGCCTGATTTAATCCCTTTGGCAGTATCTCTGAGATCTTCTAGCTCCTGGACTTTGAATTCATCAAGGGTCTCACCTACAAATGTGGTGTCTTGACTACTAGTTGTATTCGTCCCTAGCCGTGCTTCCATAGGGAAGGTATCATAGATTTTTGTCACTTTGTCAGCGAAGAATTCTGCCACTTTGTTGCAGCTCTCCATAGAGGCTGTTACATCCTGGTTAGTGTTATCGCGTGTTTTAAGAGACTTCAATATAGCAAACATTTCTTTCGAGGAGTTACTGGCCCTCTCAATTTTATCTGTGTAGAAATTACATCGTGTTTTCTTAATTAATGCATGGTATTTTTTAGTTCCTTTTTATAGTTTTCTTTGGCCTTACTACCATAATCTTTGCGCCATGCTCGTTCCTGTTGCTTGCATTCTTTTTTTGTTTTCAGCAGTGACTCATTAATACCTCCAACTCGATCACGATACATGCTGCGCAAGTTGCAGAAGGAGGCCAACACCCTCCTACAGAAAAGGGCGATAGAACCGGTTCCTCTAGGACAGAAAGGAACATGACTGTATTCACGGTTCTTTCTAGTTCGCAAGAAAGACAAGAACGAGTTCAGACCCATTCTCGACTTAAGACAAGCCAACAAATGGGTTCGAAGAGAAAAATTTCGGATGTTGTCCTTGTTTCAGATCTACCCTCAGCTTCATCAGGGAGACTGGCTATGCGCAATAGATCTGCAGGATGCATACTTTCATGTGCCCATAGCGAGGAAACATCGCAAGTTCCTGCGTTTCACAGTGGGCAACAACCATTATCAATACTCCGTGCTGCCTTTCGGCCTGAAGTCAGCGCCTCGGACATTTTCCAAATGCATGGCAGTGGTGGCTGCGCATCTGAGGAGGAACAAAATATTCGTCTACCCGTATCTGGACGATTGGTTGATCAAGGCAGCTACGTTTCAGGAAGCGCAACTGCATTTCAATCGGACTTCCAATCTCTTACTTCGCTTGGGACTACACATCAACCTCACGAAGTCTGTCTCCACTCCTGTGCAATGTCTTCAGTACCTCGGAGCAACTATCGACACACGCACAGCAAACGTGTGTCCTTCGGAGGAGAGACGCTTATCGATCCTTCGGAAGGCTCAAGCTCTCATGATCATGCCATCACCAACGGTGAGGAAAGTATCATATCTCCTGGGCTCGATGGCTTCCTGCATCTTTCTCACTCCGAATGCACGCCTCCATATGAGACCCCTGCAGGAATGTCTGGAGGATCAGTGGGACCAGACACTGGGGGATTGGGAAGACAGGATTCAACTGTCGCAACAGGCTCGTCAGTCCCTCCGCTGGTGGTGTTCTCCACGCAATCTCCTCCGGGGACTCCCTTCCACAAAGAGATACCCACGCAAACAATAGTGACGGATGCTTCTCTCCACGGATGGGGTGCACATTCCGACCACCTTCAGATACAGGGCACATGGTCCCCAAAAGAGACCAAGTACCACATCAACTCCCTGGAGCTTCAAGCTGTTCATTTGGCGCTGAAAGCATTCCAGCCGTCGTTTCATACCAGCTCCCGGCTTGTCCAGACGGACAATACAACAACAATGTTCTACCTCAACAAGCAGGGGGGCTCCAGATCTCGAGTGTTGTCTCAGGAAGCCCAGGCCATCTGGCACTGGCTGTTAGCCAGGAACCTGACCTTCCCGGTGTTCAGAATGCTCAAGCAGACGCGCTCAGCAGACTCATTCACGAAAACCACGAATGTGTCTTAAACGACGAAGTGGTGCACGACATCTTCGAAAGATGGGGTACTCCAGAAGTCGATCTGTTCGCTACCGCAGAAAACAGCAAATGCTGCGACTTCGCCTCCAGGTTTTACCAACCAGGGACTCTGGGGAATGCCCTATGGATCAATTGGTCAGGCGGCTTTCTCTACGCTTTTCCGCTAATTCCCCTGATTCCGACAGTGCTGATCAAGCTCTCCCAATCACGGGCCAAGATGATCCTCATTGCTCCGGAGTGGCCCCGTCAGTGGTGGTTCACAGACCTACTCCACCGGTCTCTCCTGCCACATCTCCGTCTGCCGTGCAGGCCGGACCTTCTGACGAAGTTCGGCGGACAGATGGTGCACCCCAACCTCTCGTCATTGAATTTGGCGGCATGGCTCCTGAGCTAGTACAGTACGGACATTTGAATCTCCCTCAGGACTGTATGGAGATATTGAAAGAGGCCAAAAGACCATCTACGCGCACGTCCTATGCGTATAAATGGAAGAGATTTTGCATCTGGTGTGCCTCTAAGGACTTGGATCCTACCTCCTGTAAGGAAGATGTCATCCTTCCTTACTTACTGCACTTGGCGCAATCTGGCCTTCAGTTCTATTCGATCAAAGTTCATCTGGCAGCTTTGACTGCTTATAGGAAATGTCCTTCACAAACTTCCTTTTTTCAAATCCCAGTCATCAGAGATTTTCTTGAAGGATTGAAGAAAGTGCTTCCTCCCCTTAGGCGTCCTTCGCCTCCCTGGGAGCTGAATGTAGTCCTTTCACAACTGATGAAGGAACCGTTTGAACCCATTCATAAGGCTTCTCTTCAGCATCTGTCCTGGAAGACGGCTTTCCTTGTGGCCATTACGTCTGCCCACAGGGTTAGCGAACTTCAGGCTTTATGTTGTAAAGAACCTTATACAGTCTTTCATTCCTCTAAGGTAGTTATGAGGACGCAACCTAAGTTCCTTCCTAAAGTTGTTTCGGAGTTTCATGTAAACCAAACTATTACACTGCCTACATTTTTTCAGAATCCATCTTCTCCTGCGGAGAGGTCGCTGCATTCTCTTGACGTTAGGAGGGTCTTGAAATTCTATTTGGACAAGACTAAGGATATCCGTAGATCAGATCAGCTATTTGTAAACTATGGCTCGGTCCGAACTGGTCTAGCTACCTCCAAACAATCCATTTCTAGGTGGATTGTTTCATGTATTCCAGCTGTGTTATCAAAAAGCTAACAAGCCTTTGATTAGTAAGCCTAGGGCTCACTCTACCAGAGGTAAAGCAGCTACTGCGGCTTTACTTCGTAATGTACCTATTGCGGAAATCTGTAAGGCTGCTACTTGGAAGTCAGTCCACACATTTACTAAGCACTACTGCCTAGACACGGATGCTAGGGCAGATGCTCAGGTTGGGCAGGCTTCACTTAGAAATGTATTTGCACAATAGTGCGGTTGTTCTCTGTTCTGCCACCGCTGGTGAGTTGTTTTGGGGATGGGCTTGCTAGTCTATTCACATGATTATGACTATACACAGAAATCCCCTACAAGAGAAGGAGTAGTTTCTTACCTGTAACTCCAGTTCTCTTGTAGGGGTATTTCCATGATAGTCATAAGCAAACCCGCCCTCCTCCCCGGTGGCAGACACAGATGTCCCCAAGTCTCAGCAGGCTCTGCTTCTTTACGCCTTCAAAAAGAACTGAAAGTAAATGCCTCTGGCTGTGCCTCATGGGATACCGGGGTCTCTGGAGACTCTTAAAGGCACGGTACCCATTTGCAGACACATAATGGCAGCCTATGGGGGCTTCTCTATCCATTCCTTTTCATCTCTATCATGAAAAAAAGAGTTTTGTGAAGGAGAGTTTTCTATGTGTAAAACTCAGCAAATTACTAAATTTAAGTTAAACTGGCTATCTTTTTTCACTTCAGGATGAAGTAATGGCCAGTGTAGCCTAGTTGCTTAGGCTGCATTATTGTCTTTTTATCTCTTAAGTGTCCATACAGGCCTTCTGAAGAAAGGCAGAAGATGACAACTTAAGAAGATATATCTAATGAAGTGCTCCGGGGTCCACGCACATGGGCGGGACTATTCACATGATTATGACTATCACGGAAATACCCCTACAAGAGAACTGGAGCTACAGGTAAGAAACTACTCCTTCTTTCAATAACCTCCAGTAAAGACCAAAAAATAGCATGTTTCTAGATACAACTATGCCCTGCAAGCCTGCTGGCAGTGGGTTGGCAACAAGTGCATTCAACCTGTCTGTGCATGGATGAAGGCGATGAACAGTGGTGGTTGTCTGCCAATGATGGGTTGGATGCCGGGCCAGGCCCTGTGGCCAACCAGCTACGAGTGCAGCAGGCGTTGGCCACAACTCTGGATTGGATGTCTGTGACAAATTAAGCGCAGAACCTGGCCGAAGGTTCTTGTGGAGAAGGGGATCATTTCTAAGAAGTTGTTTGTAGAAGACCTCATAAAAAATAAAAAATAAAAATTCACTGAAATAACTACAGCTAACTCAGTGCAACGCTTGTGACATCCCAATATGTATTCCAATAAGTAACAATAATTAAAGTAATTAAATATTAACACGTAAGCAAATCATTACAACAAATACTACACTTATAGTTGTCATATTGATAATGAGTGGTAATGTGAAATGTGATCTCATCTGTAAGATTATTTATAACACTTCAGTCTAACTGTAGTTTTTTCATTGAATACATGTACCTATACATAAAATTCAGATCAGTATGCCTTGATTTGCTCGATATTATTGTTCCACATAGTGTGGTGCACTTACCATGGCCTACTGTAAATATTAGCTGGCCGTCCCTGATTTGCACCAAACACTGAACTATTTGCAACTGAGAGCGTTCCATTGTGCCTCCCAAAAATGGTTTTGATCCAGCACATAGTCTGTGGAATAGTTTTAGATTGATTATTGCGTGTAAGTAAAGATGTCGAGTTTGACAGTGGTTACTCTGTGTTGTACTGGAACTGCAACTCGGGGTGCTACTTTTGGCAAGAAACCTAGCATCATTGAAGTCGGTAAAGGCAAGTGCATAACACAGATAACAGGACATACTAACATCACAAGAAAATCACACGAGTGCAGCAGAATGATCACAACAGTATGCAACTCCATCAGCACAAATCTGTAGAGCAACGAAAAGCAACATAATACATCCACATTATCATCACGACACATCACAGCAACAAAGCAATAGCACATCAGCATAAAAAAATAATAGAAGTTGCAGTTTTACATAGCGCGAACTCGACCCTAAGGTATTGGGGGGGCTTTACATGAACCCCAGTTACATTACACAAGTACACATTCATTTTTGTAGACACAGGTAGATTAAGTGATTTGCCCTTTCGGTGTGTTGCAATGCTCTGTTGTTTTTACTAGACCTGGATGAAATATATGTTATAGAGGCGTAATCTTGGGCAATTTTGAAACATTTGCGTTGTACAGAATTCCAGAAATTACACTATAGTTCCATTCAGCATTATTAAATGCCATGAACTCCAGAAATATACCACGTATGAATGGGAAAAACGTGAATGACCAGAATTCAAGTAGTTGCTGTTTGTGGCACTTGTCTCTTTTGTGATTTGTCCTCGGGTCCAAAATCTACTCAAAGACGCGCACATTTCGTTCTAAAATAAATAGCCAAATGCTGAATTTGCATTTTGCCTAATTACGCATAGTTTTGAGTTTTGCTTAATTTTCCTGACATTTGTTTAGTTACGCAAATGCAGATTATGTGAACTTCGCACAAATCATTTAAAATGATTTGGAGTAGGACAGCGCTGCAAGTCTTTTTGTTGCGCTGCCCTGCCCCAAATCAAAAGGGCAGGAATGCACCGTATTTACGAGATATGGTGCATTCCTGTCCTTTCAGCCAGGGCTGATGCACAATATGATGCCCAGCGTCAACGCAGACACCCGCCCGCGTTGTTGGCAGGATTGTTTTTTGTGCAGGAAGGGGCACCTTCTTGCACAAAACAATCCTTGGAGGCGTTTTCATGCAGCACACATAGCAAGAGGAAAAAACGAGAACAAATAAATATATTTCTCCTTGTTAGGCCTGCCCTGGGGAGGCGCACAGTTTTGACTCATTCCCAAGTTTACAGATCCTTGTAAATCTGGGAATGCTTCGAAACTCATGGGTGTTGCGTTGGAACACCCACTGCAACATCCATAGAATTCCCTCCCTGACTCAGTGTAGGGCAAAGCAGCAACTTGTGCTGCGTTGCCTTACACCATTCTACGAGGCCGTTAAAAGCCATCACAGTGGCTTTTTGTGACCTTGTAGATATAGGTCTGCATTCTGCTGCCTCGGAGCATCATAAAAAGTGACGCACCGGCGGCGCAAGGGACTTGTAAATAAGCCCCCTAGTTTGTAAACTCAATTTGTGTGCATTGAACATTGTTGATTTCTTGTTTTGTGGCATGTTCTGTTGTTGTGATGTATCGTTTTTTTGTGGTACTGTTGTTTACGCAGTTGTAATGTTTGCATTTACCTTGTTTTGTTTTTGATTTGTTGCTTATGTTTTTTTAATATTTTAATGTAATGATTTTATCTTGATGCGTTAGTCTGTTGTGTTGTTTTTGTGTTAATGTAATGTGGTGTTTTGATTTTGGGGAAGTGTTTTTGTGTTTCCTCAGAAGCAGTCTGTCTTAATAAAAATACACAAACACTCTTGTCACACAATACTGTTGCCAAAAACTCAGCTTTTAAGATACACATGTAATGGCACCGTGAAAAAGTGTTTTGTGATCCCGAGTTGACACAGGATCTGTGTGCGCTTTACGTCACCTGGAAACAAAAGGCTCAGTTCCCAGAAGTCATGTCAGCAGATGGCGCTCATCAGCTGAACTGACCAGTCAGTATCCCCTTCAGATATTGTGTCTGTTTCCTCCAAGCTCCGATTCGTGGTAAAGAAAGGATGTGGCTGACGGTTCTGATGACAAAAAAATGTAGATCTTATAATGACTTACTAAGTGGGCAGGAACACCGAGCCGACTGGTTCGTCATTTGTAACTAATCGTGCCTACAAGGCGTATTGCCAATTCCTGACAGTTCGCTGCTGTTATATGTAGAGCACATTATAGCGTCCTCAGATATTGACACTTTTTGCCATCAAAAATCGGTAACATGAGTTAGCAATATCCTTGTTACAAAACAATTAATCCGTAGAGGTGGTATTAGGAGCTAAAAACAGTACTCCAGTGTCAAACATCATCGGTCTGTTTAAACAAAGTGCTGTAATGCTGGAAGGGAGAAATGCAAATGTAAATACATAATGGTACTCTATCAAGTTCTGCGCACAATGAAACAATAGAGCCAGGTTTGAATTTGTCAGAATTGAACACGTATAATTTATTAAAAATAAACCATGTTTTAATTGTATTGGTTACCCTTTTGTATCTCAAAGAAAGATAGTTTCTGTAAAAGCGCAATACTTATTTCTTGACTGATGTACTGTCTACTAAGATTGTTGCTTCTCAGTACCACAGAAACAGATATTCACTCTTAGCACTTACAGTATGGTAGGATGCGTCCACCAAAGCCCGGTCTCTGTTAACTTCCGCTGCCTTTCCTGTTTGTATGCCCGTCTGCTGAATGACGACATGCTTCCCTCTAGACAAAAAAGCAGGAAGGTGACGTTTCCAGATGTTAGTTATATAGTGTTGTTAGCTTGGTGCCAGGGACTTTCACCGCCCTTTTTTTTGCTTTGCGTGTTTGTTCAGTGGACAGTAAGTTCACAAAGGTCGAAGTGTTTTTTTTGTTAATTTCTGCAACTCAAAGTAGGTGTATTTTAGCTGTTTTGTGCATGTAGATTAAATCACAGAAATGCCAGGGATAGAGGAAATTGCATCACACTCCCTTTGATTTCAATAACCTCACAGGAAGTGACATCATTTGAACTTTGACTCTGAATCATCCTAGAAAGTGATGTCACATGAACTTAACCCTGATGGCATCTCAGTAACTGACATCACTTAAATTCCATAAGGATTGCATAATTATTATAGCCACGCAATGTAGATAAATGTCTAGGTACCGCCTATATTTTAAGTATACTGCTGACATACTACCCAAGGGAAAATTAGTTCTTTATGCTTGCTTTACATGAAAAATGATGTGTTCATTTGAAGAAGAGGCTATAATAGCATGAACACAAGACAACGCTGGGAATCTAAATTACTTACAGCACAAACTGTCATGATTTAATAGTTCCCTAATGTAACCTCAAGGAGAAATGTATTGCTAAATCATTGGAAGAGGCACTAAAAAGAGATTTAAAGAACAATAGTACACAGTTCCACTTCTATTAATTGTTTTGGACATGGGGCTTATTCTAAAAGATGCATTAGGTCATAAACGGCCAAATGTACCTCACTTATGACTGCTAGGAATTGGTTTCCTGTACGTTTCTTGTTGGTTTGCATTTATTGCTTTGATATTATGCCAATAAGACAATACAAACAATGCACATTTATACTCTAACATTGCTTAAAACCTAAGTTTCTGAACGGCCACAATCTAGTACGTTTGTGGGCATTCTCCAAAATCCCATAATTTCCCTTTCCAGCCTGGAGGGGTTTATTTCTACTCCAGTGCTGGCTTAAATCCTTTACCATGAAGAGAATGGACATGGCTCACCACCAAATTTGTTGGGAGTGTAGACAAAGGGGTTTCTTTGTGGGGGAAATATTTTACTTGTGGAGAAAAAAGGAACAAAACGTGCACTTGCACAGGAGAATCCTTTCCCTCTGTGCGAAGTTCTCCGCCACAGAGACCTCTGTAGAGTACGAATGGATTCCAGACTTAAAAATCACATCTTTTCCCAAGGAATCCACTTGGGTACCTGCATGAGCTGCAGCTTTCCGTGCCAATTCCTCAAAAAATTTGTGAGTTTCAAAGTAGTAAAACTACACTCGGACGTAAATTTAAAAATCTGAGTGCTCTTCTATTACTTTTTTTTAAATGGGCCCCCATATACTGAACATGAACTATGCTGGTGGTTTAAATTATTCTTTATTGTTAATACATTTTGATTTATGATCATTTGTGATGCGCTCTTGCTGGTTAGAAGAACATTGGGGAAGATTGTGTTCAAATATATCAATTAACGCAGATTGAAATCTCCTTGTGCTTTGGGGCTGTTGATTGTTTGGAAGATTGTTCTTGGAAGCATTCAGAAATTCAGAGCAGGGCCAAACAGTATGGCTTTGATTGTGTTTCAGCTTCGGCGAAGGGAGCGGGGGGGGGCGTCATGGGGGTAGGGAACTTTGCACCCCCCATATCCCCATATATTTGTTTTCACTCAAATTACTGTCAATGACAGTCTGACCCTATCACCGCATACTAACAGACTCAACAGCTGTGATGGACTCTGGAGTCTTGCTGAGCATTGTGTCATGTTTGCAATGTTGGCGGTTTTCAACATACTCCAAATCAGGCCTCACAGTCTGAGTTAAAAGAAGAGGCCGTTTGTATTTTCGCCACAGAATATGTTTAGATAAAGCTCTGCACAACCCATTCAATTCTACTCTGCACTATAAAATTTCAAGTTAATGGAGTAATGTTCGGTTTCTGGTGAGGTATTTCTGTGTGGGTAGAAGTATTTTATTGGGCTCCAGAGTTGCTAGTGAGCGGTGGGTTGAGTTTGCCAGTAAGGTAGCTTTGAATTCATGGTTTTCAGATTGTAGTGTGAACTTCGCAATGGCAAAGTTCAGCTTCCAGGATCCTCTTGTACTGTTGGTTATGCATTAGTCCAAGGAATCTTTCATTTAACTTTTTTTTTTTTTTTTTTAGAAGTGTATTGTCAAACCTTAGAACAGTGGGAGCTCAACTTCCAGGAACTGCTCGTAGTGTGAATAATTGATCAATCTGAGAAAGCTTCTAGTTATTTGTTTGGTAATGTAGTAGAAACACTTCACACAACGTTTCCCTTCATTCAAGTACTTGGTTATCTCAAGTGTTGTGAGACCAAAATAATTTGTTACATTTGGTTGTTTCACTGCTACTTGCTTATTGTACTCCTTAAAGCCATGTAGCAGTTGTGTGCATGGTTAGCTTGCGCATTCATCTCAATGTGTCTGCTGCAATTTGAAATTTATTAAACTTTTGCCCAAATTTTGCTTGATCTCCTCAAACACAGTGATACACTCCATTTTCATTGCCTGACACCTACCCAACAACCAAACGTTACAAGTTCACAGTATTTACAATGGTGATGATAACAGTGACTAAAGGCGAGCTGGCTTCACATTTTTAAGATTATTTCTGACAACCAAACTTGGTTCAAGTCAGTTGCGGCCTCCTGTTATCTCATGTGACTTTTCATACTTACCAGTGGAGTTATGAGAATACTGGCAGTCACTAATGGGGTTCAAAGACAGACAGTCGTCAGTAGCACTCCCTGCCTCTGCAGCAGTAAGTGTTACATCGAAGTCTATTGTTGTAGCCTCAGGTTTCACTAATATAATCCACATACTCGGACAGGCTTTGTATTGCAGTTTGTACTCTGAGATATGTGATTGAATCAATCAAACATTTGTAGAGCTCGACAAATCACCCGTGAGGGTCTCCAGGCGCTTGTAGCTGCTGCATGGTGGGTTCTCATTCAAACATCCACGTCTTTAGTTCTGTCCTGAATTGCTGTTGCGATGGGGCGGTCCTTAGGTGCAGGTGGAGGGAGTTCCATGTCTTGGTTGCCAGGTGCGAGAAGGAGCGTCCCTCGCTGTTGTTTCGGTGGATCCGGGGGGGGGGTGAGAAAGCAGGAGGCAGAACGGAGGTGTCTGGTTGGTTGGTGAAACATCAGTCATTTGTTGAAGTATGCTGGTCCTTCAGTGTGTAGGGCTTTATAGGCGGGGGTCAGCATCTTGAATTGGCATCCCTTCTGTATTGGGAGCCAGTGTAGTTTCCTGATGTGGGATGTGATGTGGGTCCTTCTGGGCAGGTCGAGGATGAGACTTGCTGCCGTGTTCTGTATTGTCTGAAGTCTCTTCAGAAGGCATGTCGTGATTCTTATGTAAAGTGAGTTTCTGTTGTCCAAGCTGCTGGTGACGAGGGCCTGGGTGATCCTTCTGGTGTTGACTGGGAGCCACCTGAAAATCTTACAGGGCATGCGGAGGATGTGGAAACAGGCAGATGAAACTGTGTTGACCTGTTTTTCCATCGAGATCTTGCTGTTTGGATGCTGCCGAGGTTGCGGGCCAGTGGTGGGCGGAGACTCGCAGGCCACCATACATCGTTCCAGAGTGAGGCATTGTTCCCAAAGATGAGGACTTCCGTCTTGTCTGTGTTGAGTTTCAAGCAGTTGTCTCTCATCTATTCGGTGATGTTCAGCATGCAGGTTTGGAAGTTGGCTCTAGCAGTGAAAGGGTCTTCAGTCAGCGAGATGATGAGCTGGGTGTTGTCGGCGTATGAGATGATAAGTCTGTGTGATCTGATAGTGTGTGCCAGGGGGGTCATGTAGGTGTTGAAGAGGGTGGAGCTAAGTGACGAACCTTGGGGAACTCCACATAGGATCTTTTTGGGCTCTGATGTGAACGGTGGGAGACGGATCCTCTGGATTCTTCCGGAGAGGAATGATGAGATCCATTTGAGGGTGTGTCCCTGGATACAGATGTGGTGGAGTCTGTTGATCAATGTGTGATGGGAGACGGTGTCAAAAGCGGCTAATAGGTCCAGGAGGATGAGGGCTGCCATTTTGCAGCGGTCCAAGAGGGCCCTGATGTCGTCGGTGGCTGCTTCAGATCCCTCTCGGTGTTGTGGTTGGTTCAAAATCTGAAATGGGAGGGGTCCAGGAGGTCGAGGCGCTCCAGGTGGTGGGTGAGTTGCTGGTTGATGGCTTTCTCGAGGATCTTAGCTGGAAATGGAGGCAGAGAGATGGGCCGATAGTTCTTAGCCTAGGTTGGATCAGCAGAGGTTTTTTCAGAATGGGTCTCACTTTGGCGTATTTTCAGTCTTTAAGGAAGGAGGCTAATGTGATGGAGGTGTTCAGGATCTTTCTGAGTTTGTCGCCGATTGTCTGTTTCCAAGGTTCAAGACGTGGTGAGGGTAGGAGTCTTTGGGTGCTCCCAATTGTACTGAGGTTATGATGGAGATGGTGCCTCGCGTGGTGAGGAGGTACCATTGGGTGTGGAGTTGTTCCGGGTTTGTGTTAGTGGATGTGGGCTAGTTGATACGGTCAGTAGCGGAGGGTTGGGGTATGAAGTTCTCGTATATGGCCGAGATCTTGTCGTGGAAGAAGTCCGCCAGAGTGTTGTACAGTTCTTGGGAGGGTGTGATGTCGTCCTCGTTTGCTGTGGGATTAGAGAATTCCTTCACGATGGCGAAGAGTTCATTGCTGTGGTTGGAGCTGGCCTCAATGCGGTCTGCTTGGGTGTTCTTTTTTGTTTCTTTCAGGAGACAGTGGTACTATTTGAGGGCAGTCTTGAAGGCAGCACGGTTTTCTGTTTTCCTGCTGATGTGCCACTTCCTTTCTATTTGCTGGCTGATGCACTTGGTGGAATTCAGTTCCTTATTGAACGAGCTGGCTCTTTTAGTCGCTCCTCTGGCGTTGGCTGTCTTCGTGTGGGCGATTGTGTCTGTGATCCATTGGGAGGAGTTTTTTGCTGCTTGATCTGGGTCTGATGTAGGGTTTGAGAGGTGGGAGCTGAGAGCTTTTGCCACACTCGTCTTCTGATATCCTTTTCCAGTCTGTGTGTGTGGAGCTGTGGTGCCCAGTGCTGGTGTTGGTAGGTCTTGAGATGGTGAAGTGGAAGCTGTAATGGTCTGTCCAGGTGAGCTGTGTGGCATGGCTGTATTTGACTCTGCCACTTTAAATAAAGATGGGGTCGAGTGTGTGTCCTGCGATGTGGGTGGGGTTGGTGACCAGTTTCTTGAGGCCGATGTTGTTCATGCTCTCCAGGAGGTGGGGTGTGTTGGCATCGCTGGGGTCATTGAGGTGGAATTTGAGATCCACTAGGAAGATGTAATGCTCGGAGTCGATCGCGGCGATGTCTGGGATGGAGTTGCAGAAGCTGAGGCGTGGTCTGGGTGGTCTGTAGGCAAGAGTGCCTCAGATGTTACTTTTTCCGTCTGTGTGTTATTGAAAGTTGAGATGTTCCATAATCAGGGTAGGGTCATCTGGGGAGGTTATGCACCGGCTGGTGTCCTTGTAGATGATGGCAATTCCACCTCCGTGTTTGTTGTTCCTGTCCCGGTCTGTTATTTTGTATCTTTCAGGGTGGTAACAGGGCTGCCTGGTGCGGAGGTGGGGTTCAGCCAGGTTTCTGTGAGGAAGATGAAGTCCAGGTGTTATGTTTTGTATAGAGGCCCTAATTTAGACACGTTCATATATGCTGTATATGGTCATATTCGCATATGCCCTATTATGGTCATAATCGTAGATGCCCTATTTTGGTCATAATCGTCTATGCCCTACTATGGTCATGATCTTCTATGCCCTAATATAAGCATGATCTTTCACCTACATTAGTTCCCTACAGTATACAACGAACTCTGAGGGTTGAACGTTATCTAGTCTGTGGTTTGGACACTGCAGGGTTTTTCCCGAACACAGGCCTACAATGTACTCATAAATTATGCATGAGCATTTACCAGCTACATCTCCCGCATAATATGTATGTACAAAGTTCACCCCTGACGTCTTCCTCATGCCTAACAAAGACCAATACAAACCATACTAAGGGACGAGACACTTTAGGGTATAAATACACCACATCTTGCCACAGTAAAACAGAGGGAACCGAGACTTCCATGCTGACACACTGACCAGAGACGCTGAGGCTCCTGCATGCAGTCGCTCCAGCTGACAGCGGTCTAACAGAGCCCTTGCGGGGTGTCCAACTCGAGACCAGGACGGGGTCCCACACTCTCTCTATTCAGGTAATGGGGTTCGACTAAATCCTAGAAGGATTCTTGGCTCTTAGGTTTTTAGACCTACACTCATGCTAGGTACACTTAGGTACATCTAGTTAGGCATCATAGGAGTACGTGCACTTTTATAATGCATTATATATATTCATGTATGTAACCATTATTATTGCAATATGGTAGAACTGTACTATCCTTTCACTTTTTTTTTTTGCAGAGTTTTATATAGCGCGAACTTGACCCGAATCGGGTATCAGAGCGCTTTACATAGCACCAGTTACATTACATTAGGAGACACATTCATTTTTTGTTAGGCATTTTTTTCGTACTGCTGATAATATATCTCTGCTATTGTCTGCTGGTTGTTGCAGCACATATATTCTACACCAGAATAACAACTGTTCAATAAATACTTATTGAAACGCCCAGACTGTTTATTCTGTGTAACTCTCTGAGACAAACCGAACAAGTAAGCACGAGTGACTGAGCGAAAAGTAGTACATTGTTTCCACGATTCTGAGGGATCAGGGTTGTCATGATCTAAGGTTGCCAGAAACTAATCTCTCCCCGATAAGAGGAGATTCTAGTGGCACTGTGAGCTAGCTAATGCAAATCCGGCTAACATACGCGGTGGGGGTGCACAGAGTCAGTCTATCACCAAGCCCACGGTTTATGTTATACAAACGCGCAGGTCCTGCAGGGGTACTATAGGAACTACACGACATGGCGCCACCAACGTTGGTTGGGTACTTATTTAACAGTAGAATCTGAGTAGTTCAGTCGTGCTATTCTCAGAGAACCTACTCACAAAACCCCAGAGACGTCTGGAGTGGGTGGGCACAAAATCCGCCGCAGCTGTGTAGTACAAAAATACTATTTATTGGCTGTTGGTTATTCAAGCTTGAAAGGACGTAGAGTTCCTAAAAATTGTGCATAACACCTTATCTTAGTTCCCTTGGAACACTTCTTCCTCTAAACATGACCAATACCGAGGTAAGGGCAGAGAGAGTAGAACTGAATTTTTCAGACGAGGGAGAAGATCCTGCGGATGCAATACAGATTGCACCAAAATACAGAAGGACAGTCACCCTAAGACTATTAGAAAATGGTGTACAAGCTAGGGGTGGCATGGTGGTTTTCGTGATTGAGGCACACGAATCAAACAAAACAGAGGTGTTCTATTCATGGGTTACATTCCCGGCAGCAAATGCAGTAACAAATACATTTCACTTCTATATAGAAGGAGATGCACCACAGGAATATTGTCCATTTGAGGACATAGAGATTCCACTCACTTACCAGGATAATTATTACTGGTTTAATGGCGCCCTACCCCACGTACGAGAAAGAGTAAGGTTAGGCCCACTCGGAGGAGAAGGAGCCACATGGCCAATATTAGCGGCATACACACCTCATCTTGGCATCAACACAATGCCACCAGGAGACTTACTCGTACAACACAAAGATTTAATTAAAATCTACAGAAACTTGACACAATTTGTCATGAGGACTTTGACAGTCCCACCTGCACCAGGTGCAGCAAATAGTACTCCAGCTCAGGGTACAGGAAATAAAATTACTCCTCAAACATTACACGCGGTAATGGGCAAAATGCCCACAAAACGCGAACAAATACCATTCTGGATAGCTCAGAAAATCACTCAGCTTGAGGCGGTATTCCCGAATACTACCACCTGTGATAAACACAGAATACTAACAATCTGCTTGCCCATGGGGATCACACCACAAATAGAGGACTGCACCTCTTGGGGTACAGTCTTTGCTGCCATATATACCAGAACGCATGGTATTCCGTCATTAGCAGTAGTACCTGATGTATTGAGACAGATACAAAATGAGTACGGAGCAGAGCCTGCCCTTAACTTAGGGATGAAGTTACTAGGTAACTACGAACGGGTATCAGCCATAATACTAGCTAACATTAAGGGGGAAGCAGCTTCAGTGGCGATCCGCCAACGCCTAAGGGAGTTCAGTCCAGTAGATCAACAACACAAACTACCCAAAATAATTGAAACCGCATATGCAGAACTAGGCAGAGACAGTTTAGGTGGGAAAGCATTAAAACCACAACTAGTGGGCAGTTCTAAAAAGGACACTACAAAGCAGACACCTACTTCTTCTAAAAAGAAGTGGGAAAATAAAAAGCAACAAAAGTCTAAAGACAGCAGATCTCAATCCCGAGGCAGGTCTCCTCAACAGGAGCCCTCTGAAAGGAGGTATAACCTCTGGAATAGGGATAATTTTAGGAAACCTGACAGGTATCAGGATTCTGAAACATGTTCCTCTCGTTCCTTTCAGGGTTCATCAAAAAACTCCGAGAGGGAAGGACGGTCAGAACACAGACAAGAGGAGCGTACAAAGTCCAGAGACACGCAACGCGCTGCGGACTACGCACCTAAAAAAGAAGATAAACAAAAACCTCAGTTCAAAAAGAAGAAGGTAGCAGGTCTTAAGATCAGACATGCCCAGAATTCTGAGGACACAGCTTCTGAACGGGAAATGGGCTCTGATGATGCTAGACAGCGCGGCAGAAGTAACAATAGCTCGCCAGAACCTGAAGGAATTTCTGGTGACAGCGGAGTTGAGTGAGTATATCACGGTGGAAACACCTGATACTCGGGTAAGCGTCCCACATAAGTTACATGAAATAACACTCCGGATGGAGGGGACAAGCCCAGGAAAGTTAAAGGTCTATTTTGGAAAAATCTGTCATCTGGATATGACATCCTATTAGCAGAGCAAGACTGGCCTCCAGCATTTGTCATGGAGTGCCCTAAGGGAGAAACGGTAATTTTTCCAGCGTTTTCCGACCTCGTTCCCATACATTTAAAACATGCATATGCGCAGGAGTGGGCGGTTGCCCTAGCTCCAGCATTGTACAAAAATCATGTTGGTTGGGATGAGGATTCAACCCACCACGTGATCCCGTTAAAAGTTTCCCCAAATGCTCAAAGGCAATATCCTATAAAGCAGGAAGCCAAGAAACAAGTCAGGGAGATCCTAGATCAGCTAGAATACCAGGGGGTGATTGAAAATTGCACTTCACCTATGAACAATCCTTTGTTTCCCGTAATGAAACCTGACAACACATAGCATTTAGTTTTGGATTACAGACATTTAAACACTTGCACAAAGACATTTGCAGTTCAAAATGCACACAGTGCCGCATTAATGAATAACATTGTGCTGAAAAAATACAAAACAACACTTGATATCTCAAATGGATTTTTCTGCCAAAATATAGCGCCTGAAAGCAGGTATTTGACCGTATTCTCAGCGCTAGGGTCCCAATGGCAATTGTGTCGACTTGCCCAAGGGTATAAGAATAGCCCGGGGTTGTTTTCAGCATGAGTAACAGAGTTACTCCAAAATTTGGATGTAGAAGCATTGTCCTATGTGGATGATATTTATCTAACGGACGATGACTTACCGAGGCACTTGACCAGGGTGAGCACCATTATTCTGGGATTCGCCTCTGAGGGCTATAAATTTAATTTCCAAAAATCTAAAATTGCCCATTTCAATGTCCTGTTCTTAGGGTATGAGCTGTCAAGTGAAGGGAAAAGCCTAGCAGCTAACTTTTTAGAAAAGTGTGCGCTGCTCCAACCTCCAAAATCGTTAAAGAATTTACAATCAATTCTCGGATTCCTGAATTTTGGTCGAACATACATTTTGGATTACGCAGAAAGAGTAAAACGTTTCTACGACTTAATAAAACCTGATTTTTCAGTCAGACAATGGACACAGGAACATACAAACATCCTACGTTCACTACAAGAAGACTTGATTGCTTCAAAACACTTACAGACGCGTAAACGTACGCAACTTAGTGATCCGAGTAATAGCGGGTCAATGCTGGTACACTTACTTGACCTTCAATGAAGGAGAAACGGTACCAATCGCATACAAATCACACCTGTACACAAACGCAGAGATGCGTTTCACTTCAACAGAAAAAATCCTGACAGCAGTGCAGACCGCTGTAGCAAGAGAAAGAGCTCTGGCTCAGGGAAACGCATAATAGTTGTGACCCCAGTACCAGCCTTAGAAGCTGTTACAAAGGCTAGCATTCCAAATGCGAAAGTCTTACATCCCAGATGGATACAATGGGCTAATTCTCTTACTGCAACAGATGTTGAATACAGATTTGATCCAAGTTTAAAAACACAAGCATTTCTGCAATACGAACAAGAATATCCTCTACCAAATGAGATTTTGCCTCTAGATCAGTATGAATATATTATTTACACTGACGGATCTGCTCAACCGGCCATAGGGAGTAGGCAAGCTTACAGCGCAGCGTGTGCAATCGTTAAAGGTCGCATGGGTGACGGAAAGTTCCATCCAAGTTGCACTAAAACGCAATCTCTAGGAGACTGCACGGCTCAGTTGGCAGAATTAAAAGCACTAATACTGGCACTGGTAAATACGGAACACGAATTCCCCTCACTAATTGTGTGTGATTCCTTTTACTGTGTACAGTCGTACAATGAATATTTACATCATTGGGAACAAAACGGGTTTAAAGATGCAAAAGGTGGCACAGTTAAGCATAAAATGCTTTGGGAACAGGTAGTGGAGTTGAGAAACGAACTACCAAGGGCTCACGTGATACATACACTGAGTCATCAGCGTGATGGCGTTCACGTTGAAGTGAATTCATTGACTGATGAAGCCGCAAAGGGGGCTGTACGCACAGCGTCCGTAGCTGCAATCACTCGTTTAAAAACGAGAATAGACGTCGAGATTTTGGTAGCTGTCAATGCTTCACGCAAAGGCAGCACAGCAGTACCTAAAAAATGTTCCACTCAAATACTCCTACAAGTTAGATGCACAAAACATTCCATATGCTCAGATTCCTGGAGTGGGGGATAGAGTAATACCAAATATGGATCGTAGGCAAGGCTTAATTCTAGCAGCACACGAGGGTTTGGGTTCTGCGCATACAGGCGTCACAGCGACTATTTCTTTACTGAAACAGCGCTACTGGTGGCCAGGGTTAACAAAGCAGACCAAAGACTATGTCTTAAAGTGCGACATCTGCCAGCAGATGAAAGGCTCCACCGTAGCACGCCCAGCGCAGACACCATTACTAAAATCAGACAAACCTCTCGCATGTGTGTATTTGTATCACTGCGGACCACTACAATCGGATGGGGCCAAGAAATATATCATGGTTGCAGAGGATTCCTGCTCTAGATTCCTATGGGTCTGGCCTCAGCGCTCGGCTGACGCTCGAACTGTTATAAAAGATTTGCGAGTCTTTATCGGCACATACGCAGTTGGCACGTTACATTCTGACCGTGGCCCGGCATTTAGCTCTCGGGCTTACAAAGAGGTCATGGAAGGAATGGGCGTAGCATTGTGGTACTCCTCTCCGTACCATCCTGAGGGAAATTCGGTTGTGGAGAGGAAAAACCGTGACTTAAAGCAATCTTTAACAGCTAGGGTATTAGGCAAGGGCGGTAGTTGGGTCAGTCACCTTTATGGGGTCCAAAGAGCAATTAACAACCAGCCAAGAAGCTCTCTAGGGGGTGTCACTCCTTACGAGGTCCTATTTGGGACAAGAATGTGGGTACCTGATCTTGATTGTGGAGGCACAGTGGCGGATGAAAAACCATTTGATATCCATGATCGTTTGACTGTTTACAGGATCTAAATGAATCCAGGACACAACAAAGCAACGTCCACTTAAAACAGACCGCCACTGAGGAAGTCAAGGCAGTAACAGCAAGACCTGTCTGGATCCCAAAAGTCGGGGATCTGGTCAGAGAAAAGATTGCAGACAAGAAAGAATTCAGTCCATCCTACAGAACAGCTGTACCGGTCCTAGCAATCCAAGGCACAAGAACTGTACTTCTGCCACCTCTTGCCGGGAAAAAGGAGAAAATATTTGTCTCAATCGACTTAATCAAACCACACTATGTGGCCGATACTAAACAGTAGGCCTCGTGGACTCCACAGTAGCAGACGCCCTCCTCTCGCTACAATCCAAGAAGTTCAAACAGAAAGACTCATCACGTTTGAAGAGCCACCTGTATGGAATGAAGGACTAAGCAACAATGCTATGGAACTCGTTCCACTTCAACAAGAAGTTCAACTTCAAGAAGAAAATCAACTTAACAACCAAGTTGCAATAAGACCGACTACAGACGTCTACGTCAACATTCCTCGTCAAGAGCAAAATCCTATTTCAACAAATCCCGATGCAATTCCAACAATTAATCAAACTGCTTCTGGCTACTTCATGAACTTTGATACGTTTTCACTGGATCCAAGCGAGCCGGAAACGACGCCAGCCCAAAAATCACACAAACAGAAACTTATTGACGTTTTTGCGCTTTTTTTAGAAAGACTTACCTGGTGTCACCTTGGATAGAACTATGGTATATCACTGGGATTCTATTTTTTCTTTTCTAGCTAGATTTAACTATAACTTTCAGTATGCTTATTAATGGACGATATCTCCAGCAGAGCTCTACAGCCCAAAGAGTCAATTTGATTTTAAAGCCACACCAGTCTTCACATCGTGAACCAAGAGACTTGTCTTCAGTGAATATCACAGCAGTTCTTATACCGGACGGTATAGTATGGGACAAGATTGATTTCGATATATTCGGTCCGACTGAACTTTTAAAGCTTAAACATGTATTTAAAATTTCTTTAAGTGATATCATTACCTCCAGTACATTGTCTGATGATTGGGACACTGAAACTGTAAATAATATGATGTCTGATTTAGAAAAAACTGCAGCATTTCCGAACAATGAAATGTTAGAAGGTACTTCAAACTATGATACATTGTACTGTTACCAACATTATGGTCATCATTTCTTGCACAAATCTATAACACCTAGAAATGTATTTTAATACCACCAGTGGGAACACTGCCCAACACCTTCAAAAGGTAGTTCGCAAACTTTTGCACAGAAATTCACATACTTTTCAGGGTTTAATACATCTGACCCGAAGTCATTTTATTACAAAGTGGCAACAACATCAGCACAGAAAATTATGTTGACTAACACCAAACAGATTTACTCTGCTTCCTTTATGGCCCAGTTGTCTACACAGGGTTTCGACCTATGGAAGGACACTATAGATTTAAAATCAATCTGGGGTTCTAGGGACTGGCAGGTCCAGGGAACAGAAGCGCTTTTTAGAGAATGCCTCATTCCGCAGCAGATGATATTTCTAAATGAAACTGTTCAACAGACATCCTGTCTTGGACTAGCCAAGAATAAGGAAATGAACACACCAGGGTTTCCAGCACCATCACAGATGGGTGGGGGGCAGAATTCAAATACACACGGGGTAGGATTAGATGACATTCTCCAGTACAACAGGTCAGATCCCAATTGGACAGAATGGCTGATTTGGCCCATTGACACAAACACATGTCAACAGAGATTCCTAGGTATAGCCGAGGGGTTTAGTATCAGTAGGCCAGATACACGCTATGTACAGAGACAGCACTCAGGGGTGGTGACATCCTATAGTGTTGGGAAGTTGTGCCTTGATTGGCTAGAAACCTCAACACTCACAGAAGTAAAACATCACTTGACCTTACTCACACCTGATGTAGACCTTAGGGATTTCTTGCTAGGCCCAAGGAAAACACGTCAGAAACGTTTCATATATGCTGGCATTTATGCCTATTATAATGAAAACTGGAAAATATCCCAACAGGAGGCCGCAGAATGAATACGGGAAATAGACCGTATTAACTTAGAAGGCATTAGCTGTAGTGGATAACGGGTTAACAACTTTGACCTCCAGGATTTACTCCTTAGGCAACATTGTATCTTCGGCAATTGACGTATTAGAACAAGACTTGGCCTTGTTACAACACGGGCAATCTCATTTACGTTCTATTATAATGTTAAGCTGGACGCTGCAATCTTTGTGTGCAGGCTACGTGCCCTGGCGTTTCATAAACACCAGGTCTCTGTTTTCAGGATACAATCTAACCGATAAACAGACAGAAATGGCACAGAGGGGAGCCAAATATACAATGCTGCGTATTGAGAAACTGGAAAGGTTACCATTCACTGTAGCCGAATCACCATCAACAGAATGGCTAATTCATGGCCAAATCACTCTGCCGGTCACTACGTTTCAGTTTCAATATTGCCTTGAGCAAAGGCAGGCAGGCAAATTTTAA
Source organism: Calotriton arnoldi (assembly GCA_963921515.1). Taxonomy (NCBI): domain Eukaryota; kingdom Metazoa; phylum Chordata; class Amphibia; order Caudata; family Salamandridae; genus Calotriton; species Calotriton arnoldi. Next base: position 439,412 of record CAWUFW010006258.1, on the reverse strand, counting down.
AAAATGGGTAAGGGATACATTAAGGAAACTTGGGAGTTACCCTATAGATATCGATGCCAGAGCGGGGATCGAGAAGTGTTTCTGAGTGGTACAAACTGCAAGAACGCTTTAAGCGGTTCTCTCATGTGTCAGGATATTTCTCTGCACGGAGCATGTAGTGGTTCGGTAACAAATCTATCTTGTCACATGTCAGGGACCCCAGCGGCCATGATCACGCCGGTTTTTCAGCTGCTCTCGAATGGGAGTTACTTGATGCTAAACGATTAAGGTTGCTGTGGGATGCTTCCGGGCGTCGCCTATCTGGTCACTGTTAACTCCAGGGTTACTTGCTGTATGCAAGTATTGTTTCCGCCACTGAACACAGTCAGGGAGGCGCCGTTATGGCCTTCGTTGAATGTTTCCTTTATACAATTTGATACTTTGAGCAGACTGAAAGCCATGCTTTTACAGCAACCCGTGCCCTTCACCTCCACTGGAGAAACCTTTGAACTTCAAGTTGCAAGTACCTCGACTGAGATACAAGCGCTTATACGTACGAACTGTCCCTTTCATTTCGCAGAAATGGTGGGTCGTATCTTTAACATGTCTGATACGAGCGGTATTGTACACCTATTTAAGACAATAGGGTCAGGACTAATAAGCACCTTTCAGACAGTCCTCGGAGTAATCCCAAATTTTATACACTCCGTATTGGGAAGCGTCTTTGGAGGTCTCCCGCTTATCCTGTTCCTAATTACAGGAGTCCTGATCATAATCTTACTGCTATGCAATGGACGGCCCAATTTCCGAGGAAATGGCGAACGTACTCATGGAGCGGAAGTACCGTGAACGCATGGTGCAGCTTCTGGGTATACCTTGCCTAAGAGAACTGAACGCCTCTTGGTTTCTATCGTTTAGACCAGTCTGGGTGGACTGCATCTTACCTGTTCTTCGATGCCTGTTTTGCGGAGAAGAATGCGCGTTGGATCTCTGTCTAATGTTTCCATCAGATACGCCTCCGGACATGGATGCTATGCTGGACTCCCTAAAGGCCCATGCTCTGCGTTGTCCCCAGCGTCTTCCAATTCTGATGAACGCATTCCTTGAGAATCCACAGGTTCCATTTGCTCCTGCTGGGTTAGGTGGCTCCTCCACAGGCACTCAGGTAACAACTGCCGCACAAGCTGCCGCAGCACCGACTGTTGGCAGTGCTGAATTCCATCTCTGTGCGATTGACGTTCTCTGTGAGGCGCTGGATTTGTCGTCTGCAGTAGCTGACACTGATAATACTGTATCTCCCAGCCAGGACACTTAATCTTGAATTGCTCATCGCGTCCTGGGAAAGAATTCGGCTTCTCCACTTAGTTTCATAAATAAACGAACTAAATTTGGAACATTTCCTAAATTGACACTTTCACTTGAGGAAGAATGGCTTTCGTCTGCTTATGGTAATACAATTTTTATAAGTGAGACAGAATTGACTTTTTCAAGTGGCAACTAAAGAATAGCTGATTTTTAACATTTTTAATAATTTTTAAATGTCTTTTTAAAATTATGTTTTAAGCTGTTTTTAAGAAATGTTAAATTGTCCAGATTTTAAGTATGGTCATTGTCATCCAATTCGAAAGTGGAGTGGGTGTTATGTTTTGTATAGAGGCCCTAATTTAGACGCGTTCATATATGCCGTATATGGTCATATTCGCATATGCCCTATTATGGTCATAATCGTATATGCCCTATTTTGGTCATAATCGTATATGCCCTATTCTGGTCATGATCTTCTATGCCCTAATATAGGCATGATCTTTCACCTACATTAGTTCCCTACAGTACACAACGAACTCTGAGGGTTGAACGTTATCTAGTCTGTGGTTTGGATACTGCAGGGTTTTTCCTGAACACAGGCCTACAATGTACTCATAAATTATGCATGAGCATTTACCAGCTACATCTCCCACATAATATGTATGTACAAAGTTCACCCCTGACGTCTTCCTCATGTCTAACAAAGACCAATACAAACCATACTAAGGGACGAGACACTTTAGGGTATAAATACACCACATCTTGCCACGGTAAGACAGAGGGAACCGAGACTTCCATGCTGACACACTGACCAGAGACGCTGAGGCTCCTGCATGCAGTCGCTCCAGCTGACAGCGGTCTAACAGAGCCCCTGCGGGGTGTCCAACTCGAGACCAGGACGGGGTCCCACACTCTCTCTATTCAGGTAATGGGGTTCGACTAAATCCTAGAAGGATTCTTGGCTCTTAGGTTTTTAGACCTACACTTATGCTAGGTACACTTGGGTACATCTAGTTAGGCATCGTAGGAGTACGTGCACTTTTATAATGCATTTTATATATTCATGTATGTAACCATTATTATTGCAATATGGTAGAACTGTACTATCCTTTCACTTTCATCGTACTGCTGATAATATATCTCTGCTATTGTCTGCTGGTTGTTGCAGCACATATATTCTACACCAGAATAACAACTGTTCAATAAATACTTATTGAAACGCCCAGACTGTTTGTTCTGTGTAACTCTCTGAGACAAACCGAACAAGTAAGCACGAGTGACTGAGCGAAAAGTAGTACATTGTTTCCACGATTCTGAGGGATCAGGGTTGTCATGATCTAAGGTTGCCAGAAACTAATCTCTCCCCGATAAGAGGAGATTCTAGTGGCACTGTGAGCTAGCTAATGCAAATCCGGCTAACATACGCGGTGGGGGTGCACAGAGTCAGTCTATCACCAAGCCAACGTTTATGTTATCCAAACGCGCAGGTCCTGCAGATAAAGCGGCAGTGTCAGCAGGAGAATGGTATTTTGGTGGTGGTGCGTGGGGATGTGCGGTAGCAGTGGTTGTTGAGGTGTCCAGGGCTCGGAGTTCAGCGGCGGTTTAGCTGCACGGGATGAAAGGGCCAAGGGCTCCTGCTGCTGTGTGGTAGGTGAGAGGGCAAGGGGCAGGAACTGGTGCGGAAAAACAGTGAGAAAAAAAGTAGAAACACAACAGAATTGCAAAGTGGGTCTGAATACAGTGGTAAAAACAGAAGAAACAGTGCTTACAAATGTGGGCACAGTAATGGCAGACAACAATTACAGTGGAGACCTGGGACCGAAATACAGTGGTAAAACAGGAAGAAGAAACCTTACAAATGCGGGCACAGTTATGGCAGACAAGTACAGGGGAGACCTGGGACCGAACAGCAGTTCGAGGCAAGCTTGAGGCTGTGGCGGTGCCTCTGTGCAATGAGGAGCAGCAGCAGGGGAGCGGTGTGCTAGACCTTGGAAAAGCTCGAGGACTACTCTACTTTATTCAGCAGACACATAGCTATGATTTGTGAAGATATGTGTTACTTAAGGCTACCCTACATATTGGGCAGTGACCATCATGATGTGTATTAGTCTTTTAACTATGATAACTAATGTGGCTCTCTAAAAGGAACGTATCACTTTTAGTTGTAGCACTGATCTTCGGGAGACTATTGTTTTCACATTTAATCTCACTAGTTTCCCAGGCTGTAGCTAAGACCAAGTCTCTATGATTTAGGAGGCATGCCTTGGTTTGGCACACTCACCTTATGTAGCTGCAATGAGCTTAAACTATGAAAAAATTCTGAGAGCTCAGTGAGAGATTTCAAATGTATTCTTTTGTAATCTGAAAGTCTGTGGACTCTAGCACCAACTCAGCTAGTGGTTAGATACACCAGAGAGTTACACCACAAATACATCAAATTCTACAATTCACTTTTATGGGGTCTGAAGAAATCTAGATTGATGCCCCTCATGCTTACAAATGAACGCATTAAATGACCATATAAGTGTAAAAAAAAATGTACTATAGCCATTTTAGGAGATGGTAAATTTTTACTTACCCATCTCCTCCAACAAGCCTGAATGTCAGAAACTTCAATAATTCGATCACCAACTGCACCATCAGCTTCGCTCCCATCAGCAACAACACCCACAGAAGATCCACCAAGCAAGCTAGCTGGTACACTGAAGACCTCAGAACCTCTAAACAAAACTATAAACAACTGGAGAGGAGATGGCACACCAGCAAGGACACAACCAACAAGACCGCCTTCAAGACAGCCCTCAACCTCTGCCACAGACAGTTGGGAAAATCGAAAAAAAAGGCCATGACCTCACCTATCAAATCAAGCTCCAATAACAGCAAAGAACTCTTCAACATCTTCGAAGAATTCTCCAATCCCTCAGCTGCAACAAACAACATTGCCCCCTCACAGAAACTCTGCGACAACCTTGCAAACCTCTTCGACGACAAGATCGCCAACATCTGCAGAAACTTAAAATCCCAGCCCAAGGCCACCGGCTTCTTCAAGCAACAAAACAACCACAGACATCCGACTAACCGAATGGAGCCAGCTCACCCCACAGGAAACCACTTCTATCATTAACTCGGTCCACTCAGGGGGACCAACCGACCCATGCCCTCACCACATCACACCTAATCCTTCCTTCGTAACCGCTCCCAAAGATTCTTAGTTAATCGAAAGCTATCCACTCCTTCTCCAATCACAATCGGAGTTCCCCAAGGTTCAACTCTTTCCCCTACGCTTTTTAACCTCTATCTGGAACCGTTAGCTGAAATTCTGCATATCACCAACATCCCTTTCCACATGTATGCAGATGACACACAGATCTACATCAAAATCTCATCTCTAGAAGAGATCAAAACAATGAACGAGGCTCTAAAGCTAACTGTGCAATGGCTTGCTAGCAACCAGCTCAAGCTGAATGCGCAAAAAACGGAATTCTTGCTAATCTCCCCCCCCTAAAAGTTCAATTGACATACTAGAATGGACTAACTCGATCACCGCGCTGAACTGCAGCCCGACCATATTGGACTCAGCCAAATCACTAGGTATCACACTGGACAAGAACTTGAATATGATAGTCAACATCAAGACACTAGTCAAAAATGCAAGGTTTCACCTGAGCTACCTGAGAAAACTAAAACCATTCCTACCCAAGATCTCAACGGCTCCCCTAAAAGCTTGTCTCAACGCAGCCGCAAGACTCCTAACAAGTTCAAAAAAACTTAATGACATCTCTCCTCACCTCAAACTGTTGAACTGGCTCCCGTACGAAGCCAGAATACAGCTCAAATTGGCCTGTGTCACACACAAAGCGTTACACTCAACTCTCCAGGGTATCTCGCCCAGAAAATCGTGGTTTCCGGAGGAGATAGGCACTCCCGGTCTGCCAGGGCTTTTTTTCTGAAACCTCCCCTCTTCCGGAAGAAGAAAACATACAACAGAGCTTTCTCTGGGACCGCACCCAGAATCTGGAACTCGCTGCCACCCAACGTCAGAAGAATACCTTGCTTGTCTAGATTCAAAAAGGAAGCGAAGACTTTCCTAATGGGCAAATTCCTTCCTTAACACTCTCAGCTCATATACAGCTCAGCTGCCTAGCGATATGCTCTCTTCTTGACCTCTACCAGTGTATGCCAATCTGGACTTTCTTGATGTAGCCTATGCAATGTCTTGTATCATGGTTGTTGCTATTTCCGTTTGCTTTATCCGTACTTCACTGTCACTTTATGGGGCAGGGTCTGGTGCTGTACAGGCTGTCTCTGTTCCCGCTAATGTTTTTCTCCCTTAAGTTGTACCCATGTTGCCTATTCCCTCTCATTGCAATATCCTGTTTATCGCGGCAAAACGTTCACATGATTTCATCTGTTCTGAACTTTTGTAAACATCTTGCTTAGCCTTGTAAAGCGCCTTGATACCCTAACGGGTCACGTTCGCGCTGTATAAAACACTAAATAAATAAACCTAGGTGAAGCCAGAATCAGCCACGTACTAACCACCTTGTTCAATATCTCAATTGCCACGGCCACCTTCCCCGTGGACTGGAAACACGCAGAAGTTAACGCCCTACTAAATAAACCATCGGCAGACCCCAGCAAACTGAACAACTAGCAACCAATCTCCCCGCTCCTGTTCCTGGCCACAGTATTAGAAAAAGTCATCAATCAACATCTCGCCTCACATCTGAAATGGAACCTCCTACTCGACTCCTCACAATCCGGACTCCACAGCAATCCATAGCACTGAGACAGCCCACATCGCAGCAACCGACGACATCGAAGCCCTACTCGACCAAGGCGAGACTGCGGCTCTGATCTTACTTGACCTCTCGACAGCCTTTGATATGGCTTCCCACCACACACTCATCACAAGACTGCACAACATAGGCATCAAAGGAGCCGCTCTCAGATGGATCGCCTCTTTCCTCACAGGGAGAATGCAAAAAGTCCGCTCCCCTCACCCTTCACCACCCAACCCAAGGAAATCATCTGTGGATCCTCGCTCAGCCCTACCCTATTCAACTCTTATATGACACCTCTGGCCTGCATCGCTAAAACCCACCTACTCAACATCATATCCTATGCCAACGACACACAACTCATCCTCTCCCTCTCCGAAGACACCACCAACACCAAGAACATCTTCCACAACTGCATGACAGATGTCGTCAACTGAATGAAGAACAACTGCCTGTAGCTCAACTCGGACAAGACAGAGATACAGATTTTTTGGAAGCAAAAGCTCCCTATGGAACACATCCTGGTGGCCCACAGAACTCGGACCTGCTCCTACCCCCACTGACCATGCTAAGGACCAGGCATCATTCTGGACAACAAGCTAATCATGATGACCTAGGTCAACTCCATCTTCTACTCCTGCTTCTTCATCTTCTGCATGCTTCTTAAGATATTCAAATGGCTAGCCAAAACCTCAAGACACACCATCACCCGAGCCCTCATCTGCAGCCTGCTGGACTAGAGCAATGCTCTCTACACAGAGATCGCAGCTCGCCTCCTCAGACGACTACAGACCATTCAGAACACTGCAACCAGACTCCTCCTGGATCTCCCTAGATGAACTCACATCACCCTCTACCTCAGAGAACTCCACTGGCTCCCTGTATGGGAAAGATGCCAGTTCAAGCACCTGATCCGTACACACAGGGCCCTACACAATTGTGGATCTGCCTACTTGAACCACCGCCTGAACTTCCATCAGCCCACCAGACACCTATGCTCTGCATCCCTTTCTCTAACCCTCAACCACTGCATCCAACGTAGCAGATGCGGAGGTCACTCCTCCTACCTAGCAGCAAAGTCATGGAACAAGGTACCCTTTCATCTACGGACCGTCCCAGCTTTTTCAAAGTTCCAAAAGTCCCTGAAGACCTAGGTATTTGGCTAATCAACTGGACTCTGCCAGCGCCTGGATACCCTCACTGATCACTACCCTCACGAATCACTATTTGTAAGGCACGTCTTGTAAGCTTCCCTTCCAAATAGCAATTCAGTGTGAATGTATCAATGTTTTTCGTCTGAAATCCGGTCAGAAAACATTGAAAAATGACTCATCAATTGGGGTGGTAAGTCATTCTCAAAAGAGAAGGCGTCCGCTATGGACCCCTTCCACTCTGTGAATGTAAAACAGGTTTGTCGGGGAGTAGGCAAACAAACTTTTTTTTAAAGTGTTATAGTATAAATGTATTGTGTCCACTCAGGTGAAATAAGGACAGCACTGCTGCATGTGAGCAAATATTAATCCACTTTATGCATTCATAATCCTCTTATTTGTGACTGTGAAGCTTATCGAATTAGTTGAGGCATTTACTGTGGAATTTGGAGCAGAGATCAACTTTATATAGACATATAGTAATGGTATCCACTATAATGATCTGCATGCCCTTTGCTGGTACATTGTTGATAAAGATAAGTCTTGAATAAGCTCCAGTAGTTAGCCTTGTCAGAAGAATCGCTAGATACCTATCTAAATATTTCAGTCCTGTCTGTGATGTGCTGAATAGTTTTCTAGTCCTGATACCCTCATGATATTTAAGTCCCAGGGGAACATTCGACACGGTCAGCCTTGTTTCTGTGTTCATAACCATCCATCTTCCCCGAAAAGTTTCCATTTCTTCAACTCATGGCCTGATAAATGATTGCTTTTACATTCCTATCCATAGGAGATTAAAACACCTTCCTGCATTTTTGTCAAGCATCTGCAATGAAAATTCTCTAATGTTGGAAATATTTATTGTGTACATTTGTTAGGGCTCCAGATTAAGCAGGTTTGTTTGTGTGATGCAAAATTCCAATCTTTTTAGTTATAAAACTGTGTTATTGCTATGCAAATAGCTGCCTCTAGGGAATGACCAATTTTATGTTTAATTCTGCAAACAAAATGTGTTCAAGCTTGCTCTGCTGAGCATTCTCTCCATGAAGCAAAAGGACAGAAATTAAGAGAAATAAAGTAATTTACTTGTGAGTAAAAGAAAGTCATCCAGGCAAAAACAATCCGTCAGGGACCGGCGCCAACATCTAGCCTGCGTAGGCCCAGATCAGGGACTGCTGCCCACTCCGGGCTGCTTTGAAGTGTCTTGATGTTGTTTTTGGGTAAAAATATGTTTTCATTTCAGAACAGCTGAAACTGTCAGCGGTCATGGTTGGAAGACATGAGAGAGGTTTTCAGATCACATGCAACTTAGATAAGAGTGAAAACATTTACTTTTGTAAACGGTTTTACTAAATTCTTAAAACGATTTTATCACAAGGGTTCGATGTTTAAACAGAATGTGTCTGTAAAAAAAGTTCTAATTACGAATTAACTTTTTGGTTTCTCTCTAATGTGGTGTTCGAAATATGTTTGAATTATTTTTCTGTTGCGGTTTCATTTGTATTAATTTTTCTTGGAGATGGTCAAATCCATGGCCGGGACGCATGGTAAAAATGAAAAAGACATGTTGGCTCTATCTTTTCTCAACAACCCCACATTCAAAGATAAGTTTCGCTTTACAGTTCAAAGTATCCCCTGGTGTTCTGCGAGGTCTGGATGTACCCCGTGTTAGATGATTCTAAAGCTGGGTGCATCTCAAGCCCTCCTCATTACGAGTGGACCAGAAAATGGTATATCCCCACCACCAAAATTAGATACTGCTGGTACTACTAACTCTGGAGGCCTTGTGGCACCCTCCCCACTGAGCATGGCCTAAGGCAGCATGGGGTTGGTTGCATACGGGGGGGGGGTTGGCAGCAGGACAAGCCCTCTGGCCAACTCCCCACCGTGCACAACCGTAGGTCCTGCGCAGTGTGGGGCTGGCTGTCTGAATGGGGGTCGGCCTCAGGCCGTCCACAGCGTGGGGTTGGCTGAATGCGGTGGGTTTGCAGGCCCTGCAGCCAACCCCGCCGCTCCGACTTGGTGAGGCGGGGGTTGGATTTACGTATGGTAATTAAATATTACTTTACACACAAAAATCAAAAACTAGAAATTCACAGAAAAAAACAAAAGTTAAAGTAATGTATAGTTAGTTGAAATGCTCACCTTTAAGCTCTAAAAACCACTGAAATTCACCAGTTTTAGTTATCTTAAGTAAATGTAACTTGTGCCCTAAGGAAACTAAAACGCAGGCCCTCGCCATGCACTGCTAATTACCCCACATATTACATCACTTATGACATCATTGATATCACTGCTAGACTTGCAGTGAAATTATTGATGAGAAAACTGGTCATGGCAGGAGCGCAAGTTATATTTACCTTACTATAACATTACTTTAACCTTTGTTTTTTTCTTTGAATATATATATATATATATTATATATATATATATATATATATAATATATATATATATATATATAAAATAATAATAGTAAATGCAAGATGACTAAGATAGTCCATGCACCCGTATATCAGTCGGTACATTTTTGCTTTCTCAGGGCTGCGCTTAGCACGATTAAGTCATTCTTGCATACTGACACAGGTCAAATCTCGTTGGTCTTCTGTAATTTTCCATAATATGATTTTAAAAGCTGTTTTGTGCAGGTGTGGTGCGAGAAAGCTATATGAGTACACTTTCTGCATATAGTACAGAAATGCATTCGATGAAAGAACCCTTCAGAGCAGGAATACAGTCTGTCATCTGTGGGGTTACCAATGCAAAAAATAGAAGCCAGAAAGTAGTGGTCTACCGACCCGAGTGTTGTGCACAAATGGCACACTGTCTGGTGAAACAGTAGGCTCTTTCTGTTTGAAAGGGTTCTCCGGTAGCATCGGTTCACGTGGGTGTGTTCTGGCCGTGAACAAACTTTGCAGTACACTTCTAGTGCTCTCGGTCAGGCCGGTCGTAGGTGTAACATAACACTACTGGAGTACAACGGGCCCTAGGAAGCAGTGTGAACTTGACTTGGCACCACTCTTATCTCTTTTATCCATGACGTGCCGATGTGGCTGAGAGGTATTTGATCAGATGGATGACAAGCAAAAGTATAATTTAACTGTAAAATGTAAAGCAAAATACCAGAAACTTTTGAAATGCAGTGGCCATGGAAAGTCTATCATTGAGGCCCTGGGCCTGTATTAAAAAGCACAGTTGTGCACCGAAAAAATGTGTGATATCTTCATCGAACTTCCTGCAATTGTTGGAGAGACTGAGATTGAGTGTGTGACCATATACAGCAGGCTTCTCCAACGAGTAGCTCATGTGCTACTGGTAGCTCTCCAGCTACCTGTACGTAGCTCTCCTGTGTGCAGCCAACCTACTAAATTATCAGCGTTTGCTTTGTTTAATTAAGATATATATATATATATATATATATATATATATATATATATGTTGCATTTCTGAAATATATTTGATATTTGAGTGATAAATCGAGTGGTGTTGGGTAGACTTATAACTCATATTATTACCTTGTTGCCAAGGGCATTGCAGCTATGGCTGTTATGTATTACCTATATAAAGGCGATCTAAGATCTTAACGTCTTTTTTTACACCACTCTTGGCAACCCTGTCTGGTACACTGAAGTGATCACTGCTAGTAATCGTGCATATGGGGGCTGCTAATCTAATCATGTAAGATGCGGTCACTATTACAACCCTACTAATATTAGTAGCTCATGATTATGTACATTGAACATAAGTAGCTCTTATTACAGAAAGGGTTGGAGATCCCTGATATACAGGCTGCAAGTTGGTAGATAGAAAATGTGAACTGCAAATTGTAATATCTGCATATCCAAAAGGAAGTGTGCAAAGAGTGACACAGCATGTAACGCTGATGAAATTTACATCCACATCGTAGCAAATTCTACGTTTGAATATCCTAGTTCATTGATTTTCCCTGGCATACCCCTGAGCATTTGTTCATTTGTGGTTAGGCACTTTTTATAGATGCAGGGAAGTCAAGTTTTTGTCTCGTGGCATTCATTCTGCTACGGGTAAGTTCCCTGCTTAGGTCTTACAACCATGCCTATAGACAAAATAACTTTTGTGTGATTTACAAACTCCTCCATGCACACTTAAAGGAATTTTACTAATGAATCATTAAATCTTAAAAACATAGGCCTTTTGTGCCCAGACACTATTGTTTGTTCCACTCTGTCGCACTACACATGCAGGATGTGTCAAACTTGTGACCTGGCTCCTTAGTATACCACATCTCAGATTTTATCTACTCCACTCTCCAACTTGTTTGCCTTAATCACAAAGATACACATAGGAACTGCCCAAGTAGAAGCAGGGCGAAATGTATGAAAAGTGTTTCCTATTAGAATTATATGATTCATAGCTGGTTTTAGGAAGAAAAAAACAATGGTCGCAGAGCTGGCAACTGTTATTCAACACAGCCAGTTACAAAGTCGTGTTTTTTATGAAGGGAGGATGGGATAACATCAAACATAGAGAATAATGTGCTGGAGTGCTTTAAACCAAAGTGGGATTGTGCTAGTCTGTTATCGAGTGACGTCAAATGTTAAATTCATTCTCAGAAGCTAGTTGTTTGGAAATCCATGTCAGCCTTTTGCGCGTTCGATGGATGGTGAGGATATATGTGTGTGCTGCTGTTCATCTCCTGCATCAGTAATATCTGCTAAGGACTCGTGTTCTCATTGAGACGTGGTCCTGCCATCTTGGAATATTTCATGGACTGTAGAAACCATATGAAAGTTTTCACCTGTTCGAATGCTTCTGTTAACTTTTTTGTAAGGATCCCTAAAGACCCTTGCCTTTCACATACAAGACTTAATTACTTAAAAAACTGTGTCTGATATTTTACTTGCAACTGCACCGCATGGTGCTATAAATAGCCTTTACCCTCCACTTTCCTCATAGACTACCTTGTATACTTTCGTGTCAACACAAATAAAAAAAATTACTTGTCTCTGTCTTGAAATATTTGTGACTGGATTAGCTGCCCTAGTCAGTCACACTACTTTAAATGTAACAGTATTTTATGCCCTGTGAATGGCATTGCTTCATGATTTCGCGTATACTGCAGGAAGGACAGTAGTACAAGGACAAGTAATAAGGGGTGTGGCCTGGCCACCTTACATGGTGGCTTCAACTTAGGGAAGATCTGAGCACAGCCCCCACTATCCTGTTTAATCCTGCCCCAAACCACACATCAAGTATCCCAGAAGTGTGCCGAACAGATGTCCTGCCCTTTACTCTTCTGCCAGCATAACTTGGAAGCCTGAGTTGTAAATCTACGGCTTATTTATGTGCTGGCTGGCGTGCGGTACACAGATGGAGTCATGGTGCCACCCCTCAGAAAACTGGCTGTCCACCTTGCTGACCTTAACTAAGCCCCACGTGGAACCCCTGGGCAGGGCAGGCAGCATCTCACTGTGCCAGTTGGACTAGGTGGAGACCGTCCATAGAGTAAACATGAGGGCGGGACACAGGCTGCACCGGTGAGGTGTCCCCTCTAGAGGGAGATGGACAAATGCTGCATCTTTTCACCTGTCCCTGAGTAGGCACTTCTTCCTCTTCTCACCCTCTTTAGCCCTGGGCACCCCTGTGCTGAAATACTTCGCAGGAAGGGGAAGAGACCACCATGGCTCTACCTTGTTGGAAGTGCCCATGCCAGGGTCAAGGTAATTTCCCTAGTAGCAGGACAGGCCGGGAAATAGCAGAATCGGCTTTCTGAATACTGATGTGTCCTCCCCACCAAATGCTCTCCCCCCCACCAGGGGAAAGGAGAGCCGAGGAACACCCGTCGCTAGGTGTTGCCAGAAGGGAGTGCTCATTTTCTTCCGTTCAGATAACTGAGAACCCACAAGAGGGATAGCCATGCTGTCCAAACTGCAGAACCACTCCCAAACGTGCCTTGGCGACAACAGTGGCACTTCATTCAGTCGGAGTGCTGCCAGTTATGAGGGGGAAAAGAATTCTGGGAACTGCTTGAACCCACACAAATTGTTGTGAGTCCTTAGTTGGCACCCTACCAACTCGCTTACCTGCTGTCTGATTTGCATCCTGTGGCCAGTGTCTGTGTTTCATCTGAAACATCAGCTAGAGACATCTATCAGACTATGCAGGCCTCAACTCCCAGTGACATTCTATAACCTTCAGCCCTAGTGTCTTTTTAACAACTCTCAGAAAGGCGGGTGAGGTGGGGAACCCCCACCAGGACACCCACCATTAATGTAAGTACAAGTCTTGCCCATCCCACTAACAGGGCAAAAGTGCCAAATTTACAAAGCCTACGTCCGCCCCAGAACCGCATTACCACCCTGTTGAAGAATGCCCTATGCTCATCATAAGTTACGTCACTGACTTCACTACTGCAAATCTCTAGGTGATCCATGGCACTGGAAATGCACTTGATGGAAAAATTTGTGAAGTGGGCAAGGATTTCATTCTCCTATGACAGGCTTGTAAAAAAATGGCAGTGCAGGTGGCAGGGGCCATGGCTCAGACATCCACAACAGGAGATACAGTCAAGGCGCTAATTAACTAAGTTACAAAACTACTGGAAGGACCTGAGATCTGCTTTGTGAGGGTGCTAGAGGGGTTATAGAGATCTAGCCCGGATAGCCTCCTGCAATCGTGACTTCAAACCTAGAAGCCAGTAGAACAGCTGTCCATCTGCTTCATTATCAAGTGTGGCCATTGCGTACTGATTGCAAGATCACCACCAGGGGCGCCAGTGACCGGTAAGATCCCCCAATTTCAAGGACCAGGATAATATATTAAGAATCACCCATCAAAAATTGGATTTATTCCTTGAACTTCTAGAAAGATGATCTTCTCAGGTTATACAGATTTGGTCCAAAAAACGCATAAATCATTCCAGGAATTCAAAATGACCACAAGGACGTGAACCTGAAATTCAGTCTGTTATTCCCAGCTATACTGAAAGTCATCTTTGACAGCCTCTCCCACTTTTTCAGCACACCTGAGAGTACTTGGGTCTGGTTGGCTGAGGGGTGAACCAATTCCAAGACCACCGATTATCATGTCCCAGACCTGACAATACCCCGCCTTTGACAAAGGAGCTGGCCTGGAGCAGAGGCATCTGGAGGCGTCACTACTGCACACAAGTTGAAGGACCCACACCCACCCCTGAGAGCAGAAGTTCATACCTAACAAACAAATGATGATGGAGGCTTCAGCTCGGTCTGTGACACACAGACATGAATGGAGGAGGGATGGTGGCAGCACGTCTAAAAATAACTTCAAAATTGCTCACTTTACTTATTTTGCGTGCACTTATTAAAATCAGAAACAAAAACTGCTGAATGTAGTGTTGGGTTCTCCCCAACACTGATGCCTTGTGTACCACAAACAAGATACACTTGTTGATTGTCACTCAACCTGCCTTATGACCTGAAGGAAGTGCTTTATAACTACCCTTCCACTAACAACAGGATTAATAATTATCGAATAAGAATAGTCTTGACTTAAGGGCAGGTTATCAACTACATTTACATTCATATGCAAAGGGGCACTGCTCGGAAACACAAATGCACACATAGCTCATAACTTCAAAGTTCTAGTTGTTGTTTAAACATTTAGGTTCTTAGGTGGCAGTAACTTAATGAAATAAAATGAAAAGGAGATTTATAAAGCGCAAGACAATTACCCAAAGGTGTCAAGGCGCTAGCTCCTCAAAACAAACAGACATCGTTAGATCTTGACCAATGGTTAGAGGTTAAACAACCATGTCTTCAGCACCTTCCTGAATGCTAACAGGTGAGTCGCATCCTTCAATTTCTGGGGGAGAGAGTTCCAGAGTCTAGTTGTCCCTACCAAAAACTTCTGCCTCCCCAAGCACTTTTCTTAAACCTAGGGATAATCAGATTGTGAGATTGAGCTGAGCATAGCTAGCGTGCAGGGACATACAGGCACAAATCTTGCTTAAAAAAGACTGGCCCTATATCATGAGTTGCTTTAAATGCTATGCACAAGGCTTTAAACTCTATGCGTCGCTTCACTGGTAGCCAGTGCAATTCCTTTAAGGCAATGGTGGCTGATTTATGCTTAGGGATATTCAACAGAAGCCTGGCGGCAGCATTTTGCACAATCTGAAGTTTTGTCAGGCATTTAGACCTGAGATTGATAAACAGGCCGTTACAATAGTCGGCCCTGGATAGGACCAAGGCTGTGATCACCAGCTTGCGTAACTCAGCATGAATGAACGGAAGAATCTTCCTCAGTAATTTTAACATATAGAAAGATGCTGTGGTAACCTGGTTCACATGACCTTCAAATGTGAGCTTTGAGTCGAAGGCAACGCCTAGGTTTTTTACTTTATTTGAGGGGGTGGGCTGAGGGCCCAACTCCGATTGCCAAAGAGTAGGGACCAAAAGGAGGTGTTGCTGCCGAAGAGCAGCACCTCGGTTTTTTTGGAGTTCAATTTCAAGCAGTTGGTTGCCATCCAGTCTCTGACTTGACGGAGGCAAGTGTAGAACTGAGCTGCCGTTTCTGATGGTGTCCCTGTCACCGACACCACAATTTGGGTGTCGTCAGCATAGGATATTGCTGAGAAGCCCAGTGATCTGATCAGCTGCGCCAGTGGGGCCACATAAATATTAAAAAGGGTGGGGCTCAACGATGAGCCCTGAGGGACCCCACAAGGCAGTGTAAAATTCTGTGACCTAACTTCCGAAAGCGCAACGAATTGTTTTCGGTCAGACAGAAAGGATCTGAGCAGAGATAAGGCTTTCCCTTTGATGCCTATCCTCTCAAGGCATACCAGTAATTTTATGTGATTCACGGTGTCAAAGGCAGCGGAAAGATCAAGCAGCACCAGTGCTGCGCTACCCCCTGCGTCGACTGTCTGCCTGATCTGTTCCGAAGCAGATATTAGTGCTAGTTCTGTGCTGTTTCCGGAAACCAAATTGGGTGGCATCCAGGAAGGCATTTGTCTCAATGTATTCAGATAGTACTGAGTTCATGGCCGCCTCCACTATTTTAGCTGGTAGTGGTAATCTGGAAATTGGCCGATAATTGTTAGGAACCGTCCCATCCAGGTTGGCTTTTTTTTAAAAAGGGAAGAACTGACGCTAGTTTCCATTTAATGGGAAAAATTCCTGAAGCGAACATTTGGTTAAAAATGAGGGCAAGCTGAGGAGAGATTCTTCCTCATAGGAGGTGAAAGATCTTTGGGGGGCAGGGGTCAAGAGGAGATCCCGATTTAGTAGATAGCAGGAGTTTAATGACCTGCTCAACTGTTAGTGAAGGAAAATATACTAATTCTGAAGACTTCGTGCATTTTGGAGTTATTGCCTTGGCTTCTTTAGTTGAGTCAGAGGTGACCAGCTCAGCTAGTTGGGCGGTTGCACAAAGAGATGGGAGAGTAGAGAAGCCACTGTAGACTAATTTCACTTTTTCCTGGAAAAAAGTAGCCAAAGAGTCACAGAAGGTCTGGCTTTCTGGAGTATTGGCTATATCAGGAGGTCTGGCTAATTTCTTCACTGTCGCAAAAAGTTCTTTAGATGAATTCTTGGCTGCACTTATAGCTGCGGAGAAATAACAAGTCTTCTCCTCCTGTATAAGTCGTTTATAGTCTAGTAAAGCTTGTTTGTACAAGGATCTGTCATTTGAGTCATAGTTGGATCTCCACTTCCTTTCCAATCGGCAACAGTTCTGTTTTTGGAGTCTGAGCTGTTCTGAAAACCAAGGTTCTGAGCGTCTAGCTCCTTGGTTTGTGATAGATTTTTCAGGTAAAACCTGGTTGATAGAGTGGAGGAGCCAGTTCTCAAATGCAACTGCCGCTATATTGGGGTCGTTATTGAATTTAGGAGGATTTGTGGCTAGTGAGCTGTCCAGAGTCGTCGAGTTGATTTTGTTCCATGGGCGGAACCGTCTAGCATATTTATTCTCCCAATTGGTGAGGGGAGAGGGAGAACATAACGGCTTTATGGTCGGACCAAGTAAGGGGGAGCAATGAAAAACATTTTAGAGCACTGTTGTTGGAAAAAACACCATCCAACAGGTGCCCTGCTAGGTGAGTGCTGCCAGTAACTTGCTTAGTAAGACCTAAGCTACTCATCATGTCCGAAAAATGTTTGGCGTCCTTGTCTAATGGGTCTTCTAGATGTAAGTTGAAGTCCCCTAATACAGTAAAGTCAGCCGACTGAGATATCATATCCAGGGACAGCTTCATGGGAGAAGTATGAGAAGGAATTTGAGGGGAGGGTTTCCATGTCCATGTTTTTTGTCTTCAACACATTCAGCCGATCAGGTCTGAATCTCCACACTTTATGCAAACAGTAGGAACAAATGGCTGCGAATCACTGTCACCCTAACAAATATTGAGCTATTTCTTGAAATGTAAACACCCATAACGACCTCATCAAATGGGGCAGTATTACAGTATACTAAGCGCCACTCTCCTGAAATTGTTCGCTTACAAGAAACCCATCTTTTGGGTTCGAACTGTAATTTCCTGGAGAGGCATAAATATTTTTGAGTCTTCCCTTCAGGCTTCACTAAATGCTCTGTAGGCATGGCGATATTACTTTGTACATCAAATCTATGGCAACGAGTTCTCTCGAGGGTAGCCTTTGGACACGGCTCAGTGTGTGTAAACTGACAACACAGTTAGCAACTTCACCAGTATTCTGTTATTTTTTTGGAACACATTTCATTAAGAATTTTATATGAGATACAATGCAGCCTAACTGGCCCAGACAACAGTTCAAAATCAAAGACAATGAAGAAAAATACCATATCAATAATAGAGAAAAGAAAAGACCTTTCAGCTCCCCGCCACATAGCCACATGAACACTTCAGAAGGAAAGAAAAATACATATCTTGGATATAAAATGCAACCATCCATATGATGACATTACACTGGACCTCCAGGACCATGATAAGATCGGATTTCATCATCAATTAGCTGGTGACTGTCGAACTGGTTCCAGGGCAATCCCCCTGTATTCCGCTCAACATTAACATATCTTGGGATGTTTTGGGGGGCATCTCCTACCCTTATATACAGCGATCTCCATACCCATGCAATGGTCCATGCTCTTCTTCCAGACTGATAGGGATGGAGGATCAACCGACTTCCACTCCCTTGCAATATCCCACTTAGCAAGCGTAAGACCCAGGCCCAACAGGGAAACCTCATATATTTTCCCACCTACATCATTCGTAAGGTGAAGGAGGGCCAATCTCGGGTGAAATGGAATTTGCCAGGACAGGACCCGACTCAGACATGCAATTACTCCCCGCCAAAATGTCTCCACCATCAGTCAACTCCACACAGTATGGAAAAAGGTACCCTCCACAGCGGAGGCAGACCGGGCTATCAATCACTCCCATGTGCCACAAACTATGTCATGTTAGATAAACACTATGGAGGTATTTAAATTGAATAAGTTGAAGTTTTGTGGCAGTGGTTGCTCCCCTAGGGAGTCCAATCCTCGCCGTTTTATTCGCCCACTCCATGCGTGAGGCCCCAAAGGCGTCTGGTTGGTTAGATATTAAGGACTGATAGATCTTGGCAATTTTATGATCGCCTAAAATCACCCAGAAGTAGTTTACCTGCTAGAGGATTAAATTCAGAGAGATCCGTCAATGATTTGATGTAAGGGGTTAGTGCATGGCGAAACTGGAGAAGCCTATGAAATTGACTACGATGTAGCTGGAACTTAGTCTGGAGCATCTGATAAGACTTCAGGGTTACGCCCTGCATAACTTCTCCCAGCGTAGAAATCCCATTGAGATCCCATTTTCGGAATCCCACCAATCGTACCACCTGGGGGTACCTGTCTACACCATAATGGAGTTTGTTGCGTCAGTCTACTCCACCATTTCATTTGTCTAAGGGTCCAGTGCCATAATTCTACAACCACTTGTGTTTCTGGGGGAAGATAGACACCCATCCCCCCTATATAGATATATCTGGAATGAGATCACTCCCATTGCCCACCTGTCAAGGGCATACGCAAGGTCCCCTTGGGTATCTGACCACCATTCTTACTTGGAGGTGAGCTGCCTGATAATAAGATTCAGTGTCTGGCGATGCAATGCCCCCCCAGAATGTAGACTGAAAACATTTACTTAAGGCTACTCGCGGAGTACCTCCAGCCCATAAGAAGTTATTAAGGATAGACTTTAGTTTAAAACACCACTACTGTGGACTTTCAAATGGGAAATCTTGCAGTTGATACAACAGTCTGGGCAGCGAGACCATTTTAAAGATCACTGAGCTGCCTGTTATGGACAATGGGAGTCCAGCCCACACCCTTATATCCTCCTTCAATGGAGTGACAAGTGGTTCTATATTAACATCCCAGGCCACTGTAGTTAATGGGTTAACATATACCCTCAGGTATTTAAAACCATCCGTGGCTACCAGTATATATGCCGCCCAAACGACATGATGCGGACCTGGCCTTATCTCATAGAGCGTAGATTTAAAAGTGTAAATATAAAGGCCCGAGGTTTCCCCGAATATTCGCAATATCTGCAACAATCTGGGTCCTGTCTGATTTGGCTGTGGGATAAAAAAAGAGTACATCGTCCGCATATAAAGCAATTCTATCAGATAGTCCATCCCCCACTCAAATTCCCGAACCTGTGCACCCACACCGCCAAGGGTTCCATGACAATGGCGAACAGCAAGGGGGATAGAAGACAACCTTGTCGTGTCCCTCGCTGAATGGGAAAGGTGTGTGACCCTACCCAGCCACCCTCACCGACGCCGTCAGTGCTGTGTATAAGAGGCGGACGTAAGAGATAAACAGTGGCCCAAAATTGAGACGCTGAAGAAGAAACAGATATGTCCAATTCACAGAATCGAAGGCCTTATCTATATCGCACAGGAGGAGCATTGCTGGCTCCCCCAGCCTATCCGCCAACGCCATGTGCATCGTATATTGTGGCATATGGCCCTGCGGGGCATAAACCCTGCTTCTTCAGGATGGATCAAATCAGGAATGATGGGGAGTATTCTATTTGTCAGAGCCTTGGCTGAAATTTTAACTTCTAGATTTAACAGGGAGATCGGGCGATATGGTGCGGGATCGTCCGTTGGACGCCTCGGTTTGGGAAGGACTACTATTTCAGCGTGGCCCCAATCAGGTGGCCTGACCCCAGCCTCTACTGCAGACAACATGGCTGTAAGAAGATGAGTCTGGAATTTAGGCAAGAACTCACTGGGGAAGCAATTACGGCCAGGCGCCCTACCCGAATTCATATCCGATGATGCCGCAAGAAGGTCCGTCCTCCGTAAGCGTGGAATCAGCAGCTGTTAAGCTCCTAAAGACAAGGAGAGGAGTGGAAGTGCCCTTACTAATTCCTCTCTTTGTGTCTCCGATAGTACCTCTCTCTCCGCATAGACTCCCTCCAAGTGAGTGGCAAAGACATTCGCTATCATACTAGATGATTAGAGTACCCACGTCTCTGTGCAGCACGGGGAGAGGGGAGGACTAATAGGCTCCTTGGCACATCCTGTGGAGCAATCAGCTCGATTTATCTCCCCATTGGTAAATACGACTCTGAGAAGCCCTCCAGCCCATCTGTGCCTCGTCCAGCAAGGTCTGTTGGTATCTCTGTTGCACCATGCAAGTTGTCTACGTTTCTGATTGCCACCCAACTAGCGGCTCTGTCTATCTAATTCTAGGATCTCCGACTTCAGATTAGTCACGTCTTGGGCTTGACGTCGACGCTCTCTGGTGCAATAGCTAATATCTAGTCCCCTTCTAGTAGGTTTCATTGCTTCCCATAAAATCTGGGGGTATTGTACCGAGTCTGCATTGAGTGCAAGATACTCATCAATACTATTAGCCATGCGTCTGCGATAATCCAGACTTTGCAATTGCCATGTCAAGAGACACCAACGGAATGCAGAACGAATGGGGCCCATCTGCATGTCCATTGCCACTGGAGAATGTTTGAGCAAGTCTCTAGGGAGCACCTTTATCTCCCTCACTCTATGGATGTAATTGCCAGAAAGAAAGAAACAGTCGAGAGGCGAGAAAGAGACGTGAGGGGAGAAATAAAAAGTATAGCCCCCCAGAGAAGGGTTTGTGTGCGCCAGACATCTTGGAGCCTCAGGGCTAGTACAAAAGACGACAAGGTCGTCCGACTTGTCACTCGAGGCATCCCCTGTGAGCACCACCTATCTACTGAGGGATCCATCACTCCATTCATTCGCCCCCCCCAAAACCGCCAGTCCCTCCGGTAGGTCCCCCAAAGTCTCGTCAACGGTTCAAGGAAAGAGGGGCCGAGTGGGGACGGGGCATGAATATTGAACAGCGTAATGGTTTCCCCAGAAAGGGTCCCTTTCACCATAATATACCTACTGTAGGTGTCCACCCAGGTCCTGATGTGTTGAAAAGGGATGGAACGCCCAATCAAAATCCCTACCCCCATGGGTCCCCTCATGAATCCCGAGTAATATCTGTGAATAATCAGGGCAGGCATGGGACCTTGTTGCCCTTCAAGTGGGTCTCCTGCACAAATAAAATATCTGCTTTCATGTTTTTAGCTTGTTTCAAGGCCACCCGTCTCTTTAACCTGTCTAGAAGGCCATTAACGTTCCATGTCACCAGCCTAAGTACCCCTGTTCTGTCCCCCCCGGTTTTTGCAGACATAAATCTGTCTGGCTGCTGTAGCTGTGTGGTCGGTTGTTGGGAGAGCGAATACCTGTAAGACACCAATTGGAAAAATTACAGAAAACATTGGAACCACAACTTCCCAGATAAAGCTCCCCCCACCCCATACTCCAAGACCCTGAAGTATCTGTTGCGGGACAGACTGGCAACGGACTCCAACTACTGGCCCATCTCGGTCTGATCCAAGGGATCCCTATCCCCAACATTAACCTAACTAATGGAGGGTGTAGGTTCCTGAGACCGCATTGCCTGGCCACCCTGTTGCTATGAGTATTATGGATAAATACATTTGCTACCACAAAAACATCAGCACAATTCACATAGATTATCAAGTCATAAAATGCTGGGAGGTCGGGGATCCCCCGCCTCCACCGCTTTCCCCACCGCTCCCTTGGAATTCTGCCAGGAAGATTGGGAATGCTGGCGCCGAGAGACTGGATCCCTTGCAGTCTTATGCTGTAAATCACTCAGCGAAGAGTTGGAATCTTTGCGTGGAGGTGTATGTGGCTTAAACCGAACCTGCTCATCCGTCCATTGAAAAATTTCTTCTGGAGAGTCGAAGATACATCACTTTAAGCCTGGCCAGATAATGAAGCATAAACTTAATGTTCAGTTCACGGAGTTTCTGCTTTGCTGCCTGAAATGACTGACGTTGTTGCTGAATGGCTTAGTCAATAGGCAGGGCAAGTCTCTCACCCTGCACTGTGGTACCTCTTCTCACCAGGCGCCGATGGGGCATCCGGGGCTTCCCTGTGGTCTGTGGCAGCAAGGATGAATTAATTTGCCCCATATAGGGGATAGGGTTATGGAAGTTTGCGAATGGCCTCACGGAGCTCGACTAAAAAGTGGCCGCCATGTTTGGCGTCCAGGCCACGCCCCGTTCACCAGTATTCTTAACTAACAACACAGTCAGCACCTTCACCAGCATTCTTCGCGAGACTCGATAGGGGAGAATAATCATAGAGAGTGACTTCTGCACAGTTATGAATCCTGATTGGGATACATAGAACCCCAAACAAGGAACTACCCTTATATGAGACACCTGGTGGAGAGGTCCTATACTTAATGTTCGGCCATCCACGAGTCCTTCTTCAGGCTTGAGTACGGGGGCTAGGATCTTACCCCAAGGAATCTCAGACCATTCACTAATAGAAATACAACTGTGCCACAAAATGGGTGGCCAGGTGGCACACAAACGCAACTTTTATGTCACACCTCTGGGACGAAATACAGATGTTACTTCCAGAAATATATGGGAACAGTCCCGACTGCTTCACTATTGTAGGAAGTCTTTAAGGCCGCTATCAATGGCAAAGCCATATCTTTTCTGAATAGTTCAGCACAGAAGAAAAAAATCACCATTATGGCCTTAGAATCATATATTCCTAGGTTGAACCAAAATTATACATCTTCGCTGGATGAGACATATTTAGAATACTCAAACCTATTTTGACCCAACTAAAACACTTGGCGCTAGACATCTCTAGGCTTACATGGACAGCATCACACCATTGCATTTCCTAAGGGATAAAGCTGAGAAGCTTTTATATTTTATATTGGGTCTCCAATCAAGAGGTTACAACCAGGATTGTTCCTTCTGTACTCGAAAGACATAGCCTCAACTGTTGCCTACTACTACAAAAACTTATATGGAGCTAGATTGTTCCCCTTCAGAAACTGATGGTACTCAGCCCATGCTCCTGCATTTCCTGATTCAAACTCTGTGTGGTCAAGAATATGAGGCACTCAACTTCTCCATAAAATCGAATGATCTATTAGAGGCAGTAATGGGGATGCAGTCAATCAAGACTCGCAGGCTGAATGGTTTCCCTATTGAATTCTCCTTCCATCCTTGCTCTCCACCTGCTTGAGATCATCACTGAAGCTTCTCACATCGGCCACCTTTCGACAGACCACAGAGGCACCACAATCTCTGTATTGTGGAAGCTGAATAAACCCCCAGACCAGTCCTCTTCATAGCACTTTATATCCCTTGTTAATGTTTAATTCAACATTCTGGATTGAATACTTGCCAATAGGCTGATCAGAGTCATAATTACTCTTCTACACCTCTACAAAATGGCTTTATTCTGGACCATAGCACTAGAGACTGCTCAGACAAATTCAGCTTGCCTTGGTATATGCACACAGATTGGTCAGACCCAGTACCTAAACCATCATCGACTTTGAGCAAACATTTGATTCCATTAATTGGGAGTTTCTACAGTACGTCCTCCACTAGATGACCATCAGTCCTAGATTCTTCTCATACATCCATGTCTTGTACCACTCCCCCTGGGCCAAAGTGAAAATTAATAATATACTCTCAGGTCCTTTTCACATTGAGCAGAACACAACCCAGGGAGGCCCACTCTCGCCACTTCTGTTCCTTCTGGCATTTGAAGCATAAGGTGATGGTTTGGTTCAGGACTTTCAGTGGGATGGAAGTATAGAGGACTGTGTATCGCTTTATGCAGATATGTTCCTTTTTCAAAGGCATCCCAAATGGACAGGTTAGAGATTGATGGAACTTCCTGCAATATACGGCTGCCCACATGGGCGGAGGGTTGATTGGAGCAGATCCTCTATAGTCCCAGTTAAAGGGCCCAGCACACCGTTAATTTGGCAAACTACACTGCAGAGTATGACCGACTACCTTAAATACATACGGGTTCACCTTAAAATTGACATGCACCTCTTTTAAGAATTTGAATCTGAAACCACTGCTGGAGGAAATACACAGGGACCACTCCAGGTTGCACTCATTTTCGCTGTCAATTATTGGGAGGACTGCTTTTGTTTAAAGGATTACACTGCTGAGACTGCTGTACTCCCTGCAAAATGATCCCAATGGCATTCCCCTTAGTTTCTTTATCTTCATTCACTCCTTTATGCGTTACTTTATTTGGTCTGACAACTTAGAATCTCTTATGATAAATGTTTTTAATCTATTTATGACTGGGGAGTTGGCCTCCCTGACGTACAATTATACTACTGTGCAGATTAGCTCCTTACGATCGATGAATGGTGGGTTTGCCACTGAGAGGACTCATCATTCAGCCTGGAGTTGGAACTTTTTGAGAGTCTAACCCTATTTGGGCTGCTCTGTGGTGCATAAGTATCCACCAGGTTACCGGCCAAGTCACTCTCAACAGCTGTAAAGAGGCACTAACACACAGTGAGTGGTATGTGAAACTGATGCAAGAAACGCCCCTCTGGCAAGGCACATAGTTGAACCTTATCATTGAGCTACTTGATTTCAAGGCTTGGGACCTCATCAAGATTTCTAGACTGGAAGATGGACAGTGCATGAAATCCTTTGACATACTTCAGAGCAAATGTGATTTAAACAGTTCCCAGTTTTACAAATATTTCCAGTTGTGGCATGCACTGTTCAATATTGCTTTGAACTACCCAATCTCCTAGAGTTTAACCACTTTGAGGCTAAAATGACATTAGAACTCCTGGGCAGGAAGGGTATTTTTCGCACATATCAATCCCAAGTTGCAAACTCCCCAGATCCCCACCGCTCCTTTTGGGAATGAGATATAGGGCCCCATAAAGAAGACAAATGAAGAGGCACAGATGTTCCCATGGACATCTGCTGTATCCGCTAGACTGAGAGTGATCCACTAAAATTATCTCCATAGAACTTATTATACACCACAAGGGTATTGTTTTGACTTATACTGGATGCTCCCTTGTGTCTGGACAAAGTTATACCTCTCTGAAAAGCTATAATGAGAGCAAAACACGTGTCAGGGGTTGCTTTTATTCACTTCAGGTTGGCTTGGTTGGTATTTGACCAATTCAAAGCTGTAAAACTGTACCGGGAGTGGTAAAAGCCTTTTGTTATTTTACAGCTCCGCATGGACAGCACTGTGCTAGTCCTATGCTTAAAGACTTTGCTGTAGAAATGGCAAAAGACTTTGTCCCTTTCTATCTCAGCATGGATAGCACTGTGCTAATCCTATGCTTAAAGACTTTGATGGAAAAGCAGACATTTGAGGTGAGCAGATCTAGAGTGTCACTGGTATTGAGGGTGCTCTATACACGAGCTGCTTTCCACCTAAACTTGAGAACTACCCAGAGTTCATATATATATATATATATATATATATATATATATATATATATATATATATATATATATATATATATTATCCACCAAAACTGTCCCAGACGAAGGGCGCACTTTTCACAGCTGGTGCGCGCAGCGAGGCCGGACTAGCCTCGAAATGTAATTCCTCACCAATTCCAATAATGCGCAGCACTCTCCCAGGGGTTTGTTTTAGCGATTTATTAAGCCATAAAGTTACTCCTTCCTCCACCAACGCGTTTCAACCAGCAGGTCTTGATCACGGTTTGCACCGTGATCAAGACCTGCTGGTTGAAACGCGTTGGTGGAGGAAGGAGTAACTTTATGGCTTAATAAATCGCTAAAACAAACCCCTGGGAGAGTGCTGCGCATTATTGGAATTGGTGAGGAAATATATATATATATATATATATATTGCTCCAAAGGTGCTGATCGAGTGCTACTCACCTGGTGGACAACCTTTGGAGCAGAATGTAATACGCGGCCGTCCTGCCGCGGAGTGTGCACCACCCCGTAACGTTATGGGGGCCACCCGACATGGTAACTATCATGTCGGCTATGTGGACCAGCAGCCGCAAATAGGATTGAGGACGAGTCCACTTGCAGGGTCCATACAGGACAAGATTTGTGTGCTATCCGGACCACATTTCCCATAATGCACAGTCTCATTCGAGCTTCCCATTGGTGGGTGTGCAATATAAAAATGGCGAAGTGGGTTCAGCGTTTGCACACACTGTCTCCGTTCAAGCCTCTGAAGAGAAGCATATGGAGCTTCGAAACGCGTCAGGCAATTCCATTACGGAGCAGCTTCTACAAGCGGATCCTCTTCCTTGCCTATCATAAACAAAGCTGCTGATCGAGTGCTACTCACCTGGTGGACAACCTTTGGAGCAGAATATATATATATATATATATATATATATATATATATATTCACTGAAAAAAACACAGGTTTCAGGGACGTTATAGTTGGGAATCAGCATTTAAAAAACTGTAGAAATTCACTGAAAAAACCACAGGTTTTAGGGACGTTACAGTTAGGCTAACATTTCATTCGTACAAAACCAGAGAAATGCGGCCGTTATAGTTAGCTGAGCTAACTATAACTCGCACCCCCGCACTGCACTGCTGATGATGTCACATATTACATCACTCATGACATGGTCAGTGACATCACTGATGACATCACTGATGACATCTCAAATGACATCTCAAATGACATCACTGATGACATCATCCAGTGACTAAGTGTTTCTAACAAGTTTAAGAGTGTTATATATATATATATATATATATATATATATATATTTATGTATTTATATATATATTCCAAGGTGTATTGAAGAATGAGTGGGTGTATGAGTGTCTGAATGGATGATTTAGTGGGTGCGTGACCGACTGTATAAGTGAGTGATTAAACATGTCTTAGTGAATGCATGGGTGAATGACTAATCTGTATCAGTCTGTCAGTTGGTGTGTAAGTGGCTGCATGGGTTGGGGAGTAGCTACATGAGTGTCTATATGGGTTAATGATTGGTTGTCTGAGTACCTGTATGGGGGCCTGAGTGTCTGTGTAGGGGGGTGGGTATGACTCCATGCATGGACGTGTGAGTGGGTGATTCACTGGGTGTATGGATTCATGAGTGCATCTGCGAGAGGCTGTATGGGTGAATGGGTGTGCGTATGGCTTTGTTGGTGAGTGTATGGATGTCTCAGTGGTATATGGGTGAGTAACTGCATATGTGAAAGGCAGTATATGTGAGTGTTGGAGTATATAAGTGACTGTATGTGTGAGTGAGTGTGAGAGTGGCTATATGGGTGAGTGTGTGCTTGTTTTAGTGATTGTAGAAGAGAGTAAGTATGTGTTACCATCTGTATGAATAGGTGAGGTGGTGTGTGTATAACTGTATAGGTGAGTAAATGGCGTGATTTATTCTTTGGGTCACTGACAAGGTGTGTGAGAAAGTCTATGGGTGAGTAGTGGTGTGTGAGTGTCTTTATGGGTGTATGAGTGCATATATCAGTAGATGTATTGATGAGTGACTGCGTGTATGAGTGAATGTATGGGTGAGTGAGTGCATGTGTGTGTAGACATGAATTAGTGAGTGGGTATGTACTAACTGGTATTGGTGTGTCTATTGTTTCAAAAAAGGTAGTCTGTATTTTAGAGTGGGTGTATGAAAGGTGATATTAGGGTGTGAGGAGGTGCATCTGATATTAAGTGGATGATGTCATCAGTGACTTCATTTGAGGTGTCATCAGTGATATAATCAGTGATGTCACTGACCATGTCATGAGTGATGTAATATGTGACGTCATCAGCAGTGCATTGCGGGGGCACGCGTTATAGTTAGCTCAGCTAACTATAAAGGCCGAATTTCTCTAGTTTTGTACGAGTGAAATGTCAGCCTAACTATAACATCCCTGAAACCTGTGGTTTTTTCTGTGAATTTCTAAGGTTTTTTAAATGCTAAATTCCTAACTATAACGTTCCTGAAACCTCTGGTTTTTTTCAGTGAATTTCTATGGTTTTTTAAATGTTAATACTAACTATAACGTCTCTGAAACCTCTGGTTTTTTCAGTGAATTGCTTAGGTTTTTTAAATGCTAATTTCTAACTATGCCTACATAGGTAGGACATGTACAGAAAGAGGAAGAAAGGCGCAGAAATATGCAAGAGAAGTGCAGAAAGAGGCAACAGAAGTCCAGAAAGAGGAAGAAAGGTGCGGAAAGAAGCAAGAGATGTGCAGAAAGCACCAACAGAGGTGCAGAAAGAAGCCTACTTCGACTGTACCTTACAACAGACTCATACAAAGTAGCCTAATCACTAATCCTTCTCCCAAGAGGTCTTAAACCTCACTTTTCTCTTGAAGGTTCACTATTAATCGACTGCTCAGAATGTTAGGCCTACCAAATATAAAACAGCAATCCTAAGCATATCACTGTTGTAAGTCTGACTAAGTTTGTGAAGGTATGCATGCGGGTCTCTGCTTTTACCTAGTGACATGTTTCATAAAAATAAACATGCAAATACTTGAATACCTGTGTTTCAAACAGCATACTCTGGAAATTTGTGTACAAAAAGGTGTATGTATTTCTTTCTGCTCATAATACAGGGCACATGGGTATTCAATAGTATATTTGAGGGGCTCTATAACACCTATATGCATAAGACATGTCTGCCAGTGCAACCGAATGACAGAGCAGAACTAAGAAGATTTGACCACCTATAGGAGAAGCTACCCACTTTTTAAGCTACCATCTTCAGATGCATAACACGTGAGAATACATGTACAAGTAGACACATACCTCAGTCACAAGAGCACACAGACCTTTAAACTTGACAGCTTGCACTTCCCATTTGAATACAGAAAGAGGCGAGAGAAGTAAAGAAAGAAGCAAGAGAATTGCAGAAAAAAACGAGAGGTTCAGAAAGAGTAGAAATGTGCAAAAAGAGGCAAGAGAATTGCAGAAAGAGGCAAGAGAAGTGCAGAAAGAGGCAAGAGAGGTGCAGAAAGAGGGAAGAGGGGTGAAGAAAGAGGCAAGAGAGGTGCAGAAACAATCAAGATAAGTGCAGAAAGAAGCAAGAGGGGTGCAGAAAGAAGCAAGAGAAGTGCGTAAAGAAGCAAGAGAAGTACAGAAAGAGGCAAGAGAGTTGCATAAACAGGCAAAAGAGGTGCACAAAGAGGCAAGAGGGGTGCACAAAGAGGCAAGAGGGGTGCACAAAGAGGCAAGAGAGGTGCGGAAAGAAGCAAGAGCAGTACAGAAAGAACCAACAGAGGTACAGAAACAGACGAGGGGTGCAGAAAGAAGCAACTGAGGTGCAGAAGGAGGCAAGAGAACTGCAGAAAGAGGTAAGAGAGTTGCAGAAAGAGGCAAGAGAGGTGCATAAAAAGGGAACAGGGGTGCAGAAAGAGGCAAGAGAGATGCAGAAAGAAGCAAGAGGTGCAGAAAGAAGCAACAGAGGTACAGAAAGAGGCAAGAGGGGTGCAGAAAAAGGCAACAGAAATGCAGAAAGAAGCAACAGAGGTGCAGAAAGAGGCAAGAGATTTGCAGAAAGAGGGAAGAAGGGTGCAGAAAGAGGCAAGAGGGGTGCAGAAAGAAGCAAGAGCAGTGCAGAACGAACCAAAAGAGGTGCAGAAGGAGGCAAGAGGGTGCAGAAAGAGGCAAGAGGGGTGCAGAAATTTGCAAGAGAGGTGCAATAAGAAGCAAGAGCAGTGCAGAAAGAACCAACAGAGGTGCAGAAACAGACAAGAGAAGTGCAGAAAAAGGCAAGACAGTTGCAGAAACAGGCAAAAGAGGTGCAGAAAGAAGCAAGAGCAGTGCAGAAAGAACCAACAGAGGTGCACAAAGAGGTAAGAAGTGTGCAGAAAGAGGGAAGACGGGTGCAGAAATAAGCAAGAGAGGTGCACAAAGAGGTAAGAAGTGTGCAGAAAGAGGCAAGTTGGGTGTAGAAAGAAGCAAGAGAGGTGCAGAAAGAAGCAAGAGAAGTGCAGAAACAAGCGAAAGAGGCAAGAGGGGTTCAGAAAGAGGCACGTGCAGTGCAGAAAGAAGCAACAGAGGTGCAGAAAGAGGCAAGAGAAATACAGAAAGAGGCAAGAGGGTTGCAGAAACAGGCAAAAGAGGTGCAGAAAGAGGGAACAGGTGCAGACAGAGGCAAAAGAAGTGCAGAAAGAGGGAAGAAGAGTGCACAAAGAGGGAAGAAGGGTGGAGAAAGAAGCAAGAGAGTTGCAGAAAGAAACGAGAGAAGTGCAGAAACAAGCAACAAAGGTGCAGAAAGAGGCAAGAGGGGTGCAGAAAGAGCCAAGAGAAGTGCAGAAACAGGCAACAGAGGTGCAGAAAGAGGCAAGAGGGGTGCAGAAAGAGGCAAGAGAAGTGCAGAAAGAGGCAAGAGAAGTGCAGAAACAAGCAACAGAGGTGCAGAAAGAGGCAAGAGGGGTGCATAAAGAGGCAAGATAAGTGCAGAAAGAAGCAACAGAGGTGCAGAAAGAGGCAAGAGAAGTACGGAAAGAGGCAAGAGAGTTGCAGAAACAGGCAAAAGAGGTGCAGAAAGAGGGAGCAAGGGTGCAGAAAAATGCAAGAGAGGTGCACAAACAGGCAAAAAAGGTGCACAAACAGGCAAATGAGGTGCAGAAAGAGGCAAGAAGGGTGCAGAAAGAGGCAAGAGAGGTACAGAAAGAGGGAATAAGGGTGTAGAAAGAGGCAAGAGGGGTGCAGAAAGAAGCAAGAGGTGCAGAAGGAAACGAGAAGTACAGAAAGAAGCAACAGAGGTGCAGAAAGAGGCAAGAGAAGTGCAGAAAGAAGCAACAGAGGTGCAGAAAGAGGCAAGAGAAGTGCAGAAAGAGGCAAGAGAGTTCCAGAAACAGGCAAAAGAGGTGCAGAAAGAGGGAACAGGGGTGCAGAAAGAAGCAAGGGAGGTGCAGAAAAAAGCAAAAGAAGTACAGAAAGAAGCAAGCGAGGTTCAGAAAAAGCGAAGAGAAGTGCAGAAAGAGGCAAGAGAGGTGCAGAAAGAGGCAAGAGAGGAGCAGAAAGAGGAAAGAGGGTGCGAAAAGAGGCAAGGGAAGTGCAGAAAGAGGCAACAGAGGTGCAGAAAATGCAAAGAGAGGTGCAGAAAGAGGCAAGAGAGGTGCAGAAAGAGGGAAGAGGGTGCAGAAAGAGGCAAGAGAAGTGCAGAAAGAAGCAACAGAGGTGCAGAAAATGGCAAGAGAGGTGCAGAAAACAGAAGAGATGTGCAGAAAGCAGAAGAGATGTGCAGAAAGAGGCAAGAGAAGTGCAGAAAAAGGAAGAAAGGTGCACAAAGAAGCAAGAGAAATGCAGAAAGAGACAAGAGAGGCACAGAAAGAAGCAAGAATGGTTTGCGGATCATTAGCAATAAGTAACAGGTGGCCTTTCCAGGTTTGCAAAGGGTCTTCCACCACTCTGTAACACTTGTCACTGCATTTTTGGTAACGTTTGAGCCGTTTGAGCTAGAAACAAGGTTTTTTGGTTCAAATTTGCAGATTATGCAGCAGAGGATGGATTATGTGGCAAATGCGGAAAATGTCTAATTATGCCAAAATCCTTACAGGAGGTACCAGGAGGGTTTCTTGGCCCCCAAAGTCCCTCATCAGTAAAGTGGACTTCATCCCCAACCAGTAGTATGCCAGGAGGCACATTTGCAGAGTGGTGGGGAAAGGGGGGGGGGCGTGGCCTCCGAAGACCTCTTAGCAATCCCACTGTGTTGGACTTACTGGAGGTAACAAGACCGGTAGTTGGCCCCCAAGGACATCCTTGGGGGCCAACTACCCCTCCTATTACCTCCAGTAAGTCCTACACAGGAGGATTGCTAAATTCTCATAGCAGGCCATGCCCCCTTTTCCCACCACTCTGCAAACGCGCTCCCTGGCGCGCTCTTGGATGGGGATTGAAGTCCTCTTTGCTGCTGGGGGTCCTTAGGGGCCAACTAGCCTACCTGTTACCTCCAGTAAGCTCCACACAGTGGGATTACTGAGAGGTGGACACAGGCCATGCTCCCTTTGTCCATCACTCTGCAAACGCGCCTCCTGGCGTGCTCTTGGTCTGGGGATGAAGTCCCCTTGCCTCCTAAGTGTCCCTGGGGGGCCAACTAGCCCTCCTGTAATCTCTAGTAAGCCCCACACAGCTGGATTGCTCAGAGTGGTCAGAGGCCATGCCCCCTTTTTACACCACTCTGCAAACACGCCTCCTGGCGCACTGCTGCTTGGGGGGTGAAGTCCACTTTAGTCCTGAGGTCCTCAGGACACAAGAGGACCTCATCGCCAAACCAGCAGTGCGCCAAGAGGCGCGTTTGCAGGGTGGTGTAAAAAGGGGCATGGCCTCGGACCACCTCTCAGCAATCCCACTGTGTGGGGCTTACTGGAGGTACCTGGTGGCCTAGTTGGCCCCTGAGGACCCTTAGGATTCGAGGAGACTTTATCCCCCAACCCAGAATGCGCCAGGAGGCGTGTTTGCAGAGTGGTGCAGGGAGGGGGCGGGGCCTCCGTCGAGATGCCGGCTTCTATTTTCTGTCTTGTTTTTGGAAGGGGGGTTGTGTGGCCCCCCTTCCCTTAATACTTTTTGGGCCTGGGGACCCCATACCTCAGTGCCTGAGCCTTTAAAAAAAAAAAAAAAATTAAAACGGGAAGGGGGCTGCGCGGTCCCCCTCCAGAGGCTGATTTCGGCCCCGGGGACCCCATCCCCCAGGGCTTTGCCTCTTTTTAAAAAAATTTTTTTTTTATTTAATGGGAGGGGGGCCCCCCCTTCCCTGGGCCACTTTTGGCCCTGGGGACCCCATCCCTGGGGTCCTGGCCTCACGTTAGGGACCGCGGTCCCTGCCGGCTCCCTGCTTCCTGTGGGAGCCGGCATTTCTTTTGGACAAGGGGAGCTGCAAACATGCAGCTCCCTGTGCCAAAAAGCAATTCTGCTTTGCTTCATGGAAGCGAGAGCAGGTTTCCTGCTCTCGCTTCCATGAAGCAAAGCAGTGTTTGCTATCTCCCGCCCTGCCATGGCAAACTGTAATGTCGCGGGCGTGGGCACCCCTGGACATTGCTGGGCCGGCCCTGGTGGGTGGCGGTCCCCAGGGCCATCTAGGGCTCCACGAGGGGGGCTCCGCAGCCCCCCTCCAACAAGTTTAAAGCCCCGGGGAGGTGGTGGTCCCCGGGGCCGGGGGTCCGCACCGGACCCCCATATTAGAATAATTAGTGCCCCGGGGAGGTGGTGGTCCCCTGAGCAGTACACTTACATTTTAAAGGTAGCCCTAGGGAGGTGGCAGTCCCCGGGGCTGCGGGGGGCCGTGTGGCCCCCGCATTTAAAGCATGTAGCCCTGGGAGGTGGTGGTTCCCGGGGCTTGGGGGGGCCCGTGAGGCCCCCCGCCCTAAATAAATTAAGCCCCGGGGAGGTGGCAGTCCCCGGGACTTGGGGGTGGGGGGGCCCGTGAGGCCCCCCCGCCCAAACATATTTAATGCCCTGGGGAGGTGGCGGTCCCCGGGGCAGCATGGGGGGGGGCAGGAGCCCCCCCACGCATTTTTAAAGAAAAGCCCCAGGGAGGTGGCAGTCCCTGGGGCTGCGGAGGGCTGCGTGCACCCCACACATTATTAATGAAGCCCCGGGGAGGTGGCAGTCCCCGGGGCTGCGGGGACCCCGTGGGCCCCCACACCATAATTATGTATTGCCCCCGGGACCTGGCCCACCCGAGTCCCCCCCGCCCCATTTTTTTTTTAAAGAGACAAGGGGGTGGGATAGGAATACCCTGACCCCCCAGGCATGGTGGTGGGGTCGCATAGGAACCCCGCCGGGGGCCAAAACC
This sequence comes from Calotriton arnoldi, assembly GCA_963921515.1. Classification (NCBI taxonomy): domain Eukaryota; kingdom Metazoa; phylum Chordata; class Amphibia; order Caudata; family Salamandridae; genus Calotriton; species Calotriton arnoldi. The sequence continues at coordinate 405,117 of CAWUFW010006258.1, read as the reverse complement.
TTTTTTTTCACATTTTCCAACAAATCCGCAGAGGATCCATGGGAAAATGTAAAAAAAAAACAAGCATGGTTTCCCGTGCTTATTATTGGTAATCCCTTGGGTTGGGTCAGGTCCCGGGGGGAAAGAATGATTAAATATTTTGGGGAGGGTTCGCATGCAGCCCTCCCCATGCTGCTTTGGACCCCAGGGCCGAGCCAAATAGAACTAGGGGAGGGGTGGCCACGCGATGCACCCTCCTGGGCCGATTTCTGCCCCTGGGATCCTATTCCCCAGGGTCAGGTCATGTTCTAAAAAGGGGGCGTGCATCCCTCCTCCAGAGCCCGACTCCTGCTCCTGGGACCCCATCCCCCAGGGCACGGCTGCATAGCCAAATTCGGCCCTGGGAGGGGGGCATGCCACCCCCCTCCACCATGAATTTTCGTCCGGCCCCGGGGTATGGGGTCTCCGATGCTAGAAATTGGCTTGGGAAGGGGGACTATGTGCCCTCCCACCCCATTTACAATATGTCTAGGCCCCGGGAAATGGCCAAAATCGGCCAAAGGAGGGTGGCTGCGTGTCCCCTGTCCCCATAAATACAGCGGTGGGTCCTAGAGGATGTGGTCCCCGGAGCCAAAAATGGCCCGGGGAGGCGGGGGGCCACGGACACCCCTCCCCTAAAAAAAAATGTGGCCGGCCCTGGGGGATGTTGTCCCCGGACCGGAATTGGCCCAGGGAGGGGAGTTGCGTGCCCCCACCTTGGCTGCCTTTAGGGGGTTGGCCACAGGGCCTGCGGCCAACCCCCCCACTGCGCACAGCCGAAGACCGTGCAGGCGTGGGGTTGGCTGCACTGCATGCAGGGCTTAGGCCTCAGGCCAGGCCTGCCCAGGCCCTGCATCCTGTTATTCATATTTCAAGAAACTACAATTCGTGCCCTAAGGTAACTATAACTCACGTACTCAGCATGCACTGCTAATTATCCCACATCAGTCAAGAAAATCTTCTATGACATCATTGATAATATCATTGTAATATTTCCAATAAAGTTATTGATGAGAAAACTGTGTATGGCGGAGGCGCAAGTTATAGTTTCCTTAGGGCACGAGCTATAGTTTCTTGAGATAAGTATAACTATAACTGTTAAATTTCTATGGTTTGTTGTGTGTAAAACCTGAACCCAACTATAATGTCCCTGTAACGTTTGTTTGTTTTTTGTGTGAATATCTACATATATGTATGTCCCTAACACAATGCAAACTGTTGCCTTTAACCAACTAGGAAATCAACTTATCTATTTGCTGTATGTTTCAACAATCTGAGGAGGGGACTTTAACTGTGCACCTGGACAAGTTTCCCCCCCATGCCCCCTTTCCAAAGACACCAGCCAGGAATGTCTGAAAATGTAAATATCTAAAACCTCATAGATGCGCGGTGATCCATTCACCCTACTGAATAACGCTTTTCCTTTTATTCACCTACAGAAGCTCTCCATTCTTAAGTAGATTGCTCTAATGCTTTGTACAAGTACAAAACAATGTTGATGAAAGGTAAATATCGGGATAGACCCTGCCCGGCAACAGTGCACTATTACTGGGTACACCTTGGGATAAACGCACAACATTCATTCATTCCATCCTGCTGAATGCAGGCACAATTACTCAGTGGTGGGTCCTTCAAAGTCAGTTTAAGGGAGTTAAGAGAAAACGTTTGTCAGGTAGTGTTGGTGCGAGGGTATTGCGTTCACAAACTGAGTCAGGAACATTGTAAACAAAGTGTTTAGGAGGAAAATAGAAGACGATATTACATTACTGGAGAAGGAAGCAGTGATTAAACGACAGCACGGATCCAAACCGACAAATCTACTCATGAAACACTGTCTTGTGGTTTGTGGCCTCCTGGTCTGCCTTGCTACGTTGACTTAGGCCTGGCTGCCATGATGCCTTTTTGCGCACGTTACTTTGTGCCGTTGTTTTTCCAGCCTCTGCTTCTGCCCGGCTATTTTAGCACTGTCTGCATTTCTGTCTTTCACCTTTTCTCCTGTTCCCTTTGGGCTACGTCTGCACACCATGTACAAGGTCGAAAAACAACGTCCCTTGTTCCTGCTGATCTGGCCAGTCCCTCGCACTTAGACATAACACTATGTACAGCTGCCCTGGAGAAATTTGTGTGCTTTTAATATTATGATTTTCACGGTTAGAGACACTTGGAGAAAAACCTTTCCAGAGAGAAGAGCTGTGCTTGTCTGATGATGTAAACCTTGCATCTAGATATTGAGGTATGGGGGTTCGCTCGACAAAGCCCAGAGGTCTTCTGTTTTTATAATAAACTAGCAACTAGCACGGGGAGGGTGGTATTGTCATTTAGCCATATATCCACCGCTTTATGAAATGCTTTCCCCGTTTGTATTCTATGGAGTTGTAACTATGCTGATTATATTATCCTTATGCATTCTGCTGATAGTACTGGCACGTGTACTGTATCTTAGAGCACGGTAGTTACAATAAACATTTTAAACTATACAGTGTCTCTTCTTACGCACGTTGTGGACAGGTATGAGTGAGTTATGAAAGGGTGTTCTTGCTCCTGCGAGTCCTGAGAGAGAGATACCGTGTTCTGGGTTGTCTAATCATTGGTAGCATTGTTGCTAATGAGACGCTAAAGCTAGTCGGATTGGGGTGTTAGGTGCTAAGGTGTATGGTTGGCTCACCACTATATTCTGAGGTCCTATTATCCTGTGCATAGCTCTGTGTATGTTCAGAATCCCTACAACATGGCGCAACATGGCGCAACCAACGAGTGGGCTGCTTATCTGCGAGACGCTTGAGTAGTATTTGTGCTTGTCCACAACTCCCTTCACAGACGCTTCCGGAAGCGTGTGTGACGGTGATACCTCCTATATTGACGTTTTTATAGGTTCTTTCAAGCTTGAAGTTGTTAAAAGGTTTCTTAAATAATACCCTCTATTGTGCTGCAACATATTAGGTTGTCAGGAACTTTTAGCCTAAAATGGCTACTCAAATTGCGGCACATAGCCACGCAGCGCTCCGAGCTCACTTGACAGTGTATGGAGTGCCTGACGCGGGTGTCGATCTGATCTTTGTGGTACAAGCAGATCCAGCTTACCACTTTGAGGTGTTTTACTCATGGATCACTTTTCCTGCGGTGGATGGGGCTGATAATTTGTTCCATGAATATACGGCCACCGCTGTTCCTAATAACTATAGACCGCATAGGAATCTTGAAGTACCGCTCACGGCTTGGCAACACCGTGTTTGGTTTGATGGCGCCCTCCCCCAACCGGTTACCGCGGTTCGTTTAGGCCCATTATCAATTGAAGGGGCCACTTAGCCTGTCTTGGCCGGGTATACCCCACATCCGCGTTATATGACGGTGGCAGTCGGTGAACTGCGTAATTTGCATTCGTCTTTGATACGAGTGCATAGAGCTTTAGTACAGTATGTTACAGGCAACATCCAGGAGTCCCGCCTGGAGTTGCAGCCCATCCAGCTGGAGCAGGCGGTATAACCATAAGTCCTGTCATGGTTAATTCGGTGATGGGCAAGCGCCCACAAAATAAGGACGATTTTCCTTATTGGCTTGCAGAAAAATTTGACCAGCTGGAGGCAGTTTTTTCAAATACATCTCCCGTGGAAAAACACAGGATTTTGACGATTAGTTTGCCAAAAGACTTAGTCCCCGAGTTGGCAGAATGCAACAACTGGGGTAGGGTATTCGCCGCAGTATATGCGAAGTGTTTCGGCACTCCTTCCATGACGGTTCTCCCCTCTGTGATTAAACAAGTGCAGGATGAGCATGTCCCTGAAGCAGCTGTGGAATTAGGGATGAGACTGGTGGGAGTGTTCGACGTAGTAGCTGATTTGATCCTTGCGAATGTCAAGGGCGATGCAGTTAACTTTCAAGTAGCTAATGCTTTGGCTTTGGTCCCAGATCTGGACAAGCCGCGCGAATTACCGAAAATTATTGCACAGGCTTACAAAACAATTGGCCGCAATAGCCTGGGAGTTAAGCCTTTTGCTAAATCGCAAACACAATCGCAACAACAACCAAAAACTCAGTCTGAGAAAGATGAGAAACCAGTTTTTACTAAAAAGAGCTGGAGGTTGAAAAAACAGGGTAAGCAACAGAAGAAGCCGGGGTCGCGAGGCGCATCCCCGGTTTCCGTCTCTTCTGAACGCACTTATGATTTGCGTGATAGGGCGAGAATTAAATCTCCAGAGAGATTTCAAGTCCCTGATTCGCGTTCTCCTCGTTCTTCACAGGCACCGACAACTTCGCAGGCTGGTGGAGGAGATCGACAGGATAGAGGAAGGGGTCGAGAGGCTCCACAGGGACGAGACCAACCTCGACAACAGGTCAGAGGGAAAGCAGAAGAATTGCAACGATCTCGCCCTCAGTTTCAGAAGAAGAAAGTTGCCGCTGTAACAGCGAGATATCACACAGACGGTGAGAACGAGACTCCTGAATTGGACGTGGGCAGTGACACTCCTAGACAGCGCCGCGGAAGTTACCATAGTGCGGGAGGCGCTACGTCCTCATGTGGAGGCGACAGCAACTGAAACATTCATTACTGTCGAGACAGCAGATACCAGAGTGGCACCCCCAGACAGACTATATAATATTGTCATTCAAATTGAAGGTGACATACAGCGTGTTATTAAAGGGATTTTTTGGGAAAATCTGACCTCTTCGTACGACATTTTGTTAGCGGAGGCGGATTGGCCGCCCCCATTCGTACTTGCTGCGCGTAAAGGGGAGGAGGTAATCCTTCCGAGCTTTTCTCGCCATGTCCCCAAGGACAAAGCGGAGGCTCTTGCAGCTGAATGGGCTGTGTCCCTGGCTCCAGCGTTATACCGCAACCACGTGGGCTGGGATGAAGATTCACCACCCCATGATATTCCTTTGCGGTCGCTGCCACAGCCATAACCCCAATATCCCATCAAACGGGAAGCAAAAGGCCCCGTTTCCGAAATTCTGACTCAGTTAGAATATCAGGGAGTAATTGAATCATGCGTATCACCAATGAATAATCCCCTATTTGCGGTTTCTAAACCCGATGGATCGTACCGCTTGGTTTTGGATTACCGACATTTGAACTCACATTGTCGGACCTTTGCGGTGCAAAACACACATAGTTCTGCGCTAGTAGACAGTCTTGTTCGTAAAAAATATAAAACTACACTTGACCTATCCAATGGATTCTACACGCACAACTTGGCCCCGGAGAGTAGCCAATGGAGCGCTTTTACCTCCGGTGGTAAATTATTCAAGTTCCGGCGTTTACCTATGGGCTACAAGAACAGTCCAGGCGTATTCGCTGCCGGTGTTGTCTCTTTGTTAGACGGCATAGACCCAGATGCATGTTCGTACGTCGATGATATCTATCTGACAGACGACGAGTTATTCCCGCATCTTTCCCGAGTGGACCGCATTATTCTCGAATTTGCGGTTTTAGGTTATAAGTTTAACTTTGCCAAATCACACATTGCTGAATTTACCGTTTTGTTTTTGGGCTATGAGCTCAACAATGAAGGTAAGGGCTTAGCCCCCATTTCCTTGAGAAATGTGCACTTTTGTGCCCTCCTACCACTCTGAAGAAACTTCAGTCTTTACTGGGTTTTCTGAACTTCGGGCGTACTTACATTCCCGAATATGCCCAGCGTATCAAGCCACTGTATGCCTTGATACAACCTAACTTTTCGAAGTCATGCTGGCTTCCGGAGCATTCCTCCATTCTGCAGTCTTTGCAGACAGACCTACTTGAGTCTAAATTCTTGTTGACTCGTGACAACCACACAAACCTGGTGATTAGAATCATTCCAGGGGCAGTGGGTTTCACGTACTTGACCTTTAACGAAGGTGACACAGTACCGATTGCATACAAGTCACATCTTTACACTTCTGCAGAAATGCGCTTTTCCTCTGTGGAGAAAGTTTTGACTGCAGTGCAGATGGCGATTCTAAAGGAACGCGCACTGGCACAGGGAAAACGCATTTTGGTGGTAACACCCTATCCTGCCCTAGAGGCAGTGACGAAAGCAAGTGTTCCGAACTCTAAAGCTTTGCACCCCCGTTGGATACAATGGGCAACATCTTTGACGTCTCCGGATGTCACTTTTATCTTTGATTCTTCTCTTCAGACTCAGGAGTTTTTACAGTATGAATTTGTTCATCCTCCTCCTCTGTCTTTGCTACCGCTTGAGGAATACGAATGTATTATCTATACCGATGGTTCGGCACAACCGGCCACGGGTTCCAAGCATGCTTATTCAGCAGCATGTGCTATTGTTGCAGGTACCTTTGTGAACGGTAAGTTCAAATCAACTGTAGTGCATACTCAGGCACTAGGAGACAGTACTGCACAATTGGCCGAGCTGCGCGCATTGGTGCTAGCACTTGAGTTCGCTAATCCGGATGTGACCACTCTTATTGTATGCGATTCTTACTACTGTGTTCAGTCTTACAATGACAATCTATTCTTTTGGTCACAAAATGACTATAGAGATGCAAAAGGCAGCACAATCAAGCATAAAATGCTTTGGGTTCGAGTGGCAGATCTACAACAACGTCTGCCTCTCACACAGGTGGTACACACTCTTGGCCACCAGCGTGTGGGCGCACACGCTGTCGGTAACGGTTTGGCAGACGAAGCTGCCAAATCAGCAGTAGCCACGTGCTCAGTCGCAGCAGTTACCAGATCCATGTCTAAAATAGATACTGATATTCTAGCAGCTATTGCTGCGACAAAGGAAGGTGCTAATTACCCTAGGGGTTTCCCTTCAAAATACTCTTATCAATTAGGTCCCGAACAGGCTCCTTACGTAAGAATTCCAGACGTTGGTGATCGGCTGATTCCCAACGCGGACCGCAGACTTTCCTTAATAACGGCAGCACACGAAGGCATGGCTTCGGCTCATGCGGGGGTGTCTGTGACTGTTTCCATCTTGCAGCAGCGTTACTGGTGGCGTGGTTTATACAAACAAACCCGTACTTATGTGCTTTCTTGTGACGTTTGTCAGCAGATTAAGCCTTCCACGGTTACACGGCCACCACAGACCCCGCTCTGCATTTCAAACAGACCTTTTGGGTGTGTTTACCTGGATCACTGCGGTCCATTCTCTTCAGACACTGCATATAAATATATCTTAGTTGCAGTGGATTCGTGCACACGTTTCATCTGGGTTTGGCCACAACGAAGTGCTGACGCTCGAAATGTCATAAGGGATTTGCGTGTCTTTGTGGGAATTTTCGCCTGTGGCACCTTCCATTCTGACCAAGGTCCAGCGTTCGCCTCTAAGGCTTACAAGGACGCAATGGGTTCACTGGGGGTGCGGGTGAAATTTTCGTCACCATATCGGCCTGAGGGCAATTCGATTGTTGAACGAATGAACCGTGACTTAAAGCAATCCTTGACAGCTAGAGTCTTAGGTACTGGCAGAAACTGGCTGGCCCACTTGTATACCGTACAACGTGCACTTAATAATCTCCCTAGAAGACCTCTGGGTGGGCGGACCCCATACGAAATGCTCTTTGGCATAAGAATGTTTGTGCCCGACCTTGATGGTCTAGACATGGCGGCGCAATCCGCCATCTTTGATGTAGATAACCATTCTACTATGTTACAGGACTTACAAGAAGCCCGAGACAAACTTGCAATCGCACATTTACCTTCAGCCACAGACGCTGCGCTGCAGATTCCGGTTGCCGGCTGGCTTCCGAAGATTGGAGATCTGGTTCGAGAGAAGGTGGAGAACAAAAAGGAATTCGGACCCTCTTATCGTGCACCAGTTCCAGTCCTTAGCTTGAAGGGAACTCGTACAGTCATCTTACCACCGCTTCCTGGTCGCAAAGAGAACAGATACATCTCAGTGGAAAATGTCAAGCTACAACATCTGGCCGATCCTGAATAGTGTTACACCAGCGGTCTCTTGTCCTGTCATTTCCCGGACAAATGTTCGTGGCCCTCCTGCCCGAACGGTCACTGATGTTGCTATCGAGATGGTAGATTTGCCTGATCGCCTGCTCGACTACCCGGATTCCCCCTGCAACGAGGAGACCGAGTATACCTACCCCGCCACTGAGTCCGTGGCTCATCTACCAACAACGCCACTGAGCCCAACACGTTATTCCTTTGACTCGGATTCAACTTCATCACTTGTCCCATCCAAATTCAGTATTCTTGTATCCTGGTTCAGAGACAATTTTTTGATCCCCCCATGGACATACATTTGGTTGGTACTTTTCCTGATTTTTTTGTTCATGTCCATTGGCTTTATCACCGTGTTTTTTCTGCTCATCAATGGACACTATTTGCCAGAACGCTCTGCAGTGAACTGTGTCGCTGGAACTTTGGCTCCACATTCTTCATCTCACATCATGAAGCGAGACCACACATTTGTGAACATTTCAGCTTTTCCAGTCGCAGATGGCATCGTATGGGATGCGGTAAACTTCCAAATTCATGGACCGACCGAAATTATTAATGTACCAAATGTCCTTCGTGTTTCAATGGGTGATGTCGTAAAAAGTAATATTCATTCTGACGATTGGGATGTGCATGCAGTTGAAGCATTATTTACTGATTTGAAATATTATGCTGCTTTTAATGCTGAGGATTTGTACCTGAATTCTGCAAGTTATGCTGATTTGTATTGTTACCAGCATTGGGGCAACCACTTTGTTCATAAACCGAGTGCACTGCGTGTTCCTTTTAACTGTACCCAATGGGAGCATTGTCCAACGCCTTTGCCAGGTAGCTCCCAAACTCTTAGAAATAAATTTACTTACTTTACAGACTTTGATAGATCGAACCCTGGGTCCTATTATTTTAAATTAAACACTTCATCCACTCAGAAAATCATGTTGACCGATGCCAAATTGCTATATTCAGGTTCCTTTTTAAGCGCCTGAGCTGTGGGTGGTTATGAGTACTGGAAGGACACTGTTGACCTGAAATCAATTTGGGGCTCCAAACCATGGCAGGTGCAAGGCACTAAAGCCTTGCACCGTGCTTGCCTTATCCCGGCCCAAATTCTATTTCTGAATACTACCATCTATCAAACTACGTGTTGGGGGTTGGCTACTTCCAAACAATTGAATGCACCTTCCATTCCTGCATTGTCTTTCACTCCCAACGGGACCTTGCATTTCAATATGTCCCTTACAAATGTACAAGCGCTGTTTCAAAACAAATTGTTTAATATCTCTGCGCTTGTTCGGTCACCCTGGTTGGCTTGGCCCATAGCGTCTAATGCCTGCCAACTGCGTTTTCATGACTCAGTTCCGGGTTACAAACAGGATAGGCCGGATCCCAGGTTTTCTAACTCTCGTACTGTGACAACATATTCTGTTGGTAAATTATGTAAACAGTGGTTGCAGCACTCTTTCCTTGATTCTGTTAAACAACATTTATCCCTCCTATCAAGCAACATTGATCTGTCCGACTTTATTTTGGGGCCTCGTGGTCCGCGACCTAAGAGATTCATTTAGGAAACTTATAATGAACTCTGGAAGCTTTCACAAATTGAAGCTGCTTCCCGTCTACGGGAAATAGATCAAGCAAATTTGGAAAAGGTGCTTGCTGTTGTTGACAATAGTATTAATACCCTGTCTTCCCGCATTTACACGTTAGAGAATATTGTGTCCTCTGTTGTTGATATTGTACAAGATGATGTGTCAGTGTTATATCATGGGCAGAATCAATTGCGTTCAGTTATGCAGTTTGCATGGACTTTGCAGACGCTTAAGTTAGGTAAAGTTCCTTGGCATTTTTTGAACACCTCTGCCTTATTCCTGCCTTTTAATTTAACTGACAAACAGCAGTTCATGTCCATGAAGGATGCAGCATACACTCTGTTACATATCGAGAAAATAGAGCCCTTACCATTCTCTGTGGCGGAATTGGATTCTGCAGTGTGGCTCGTTCATGGGGTTATCGCCTTGCCTTTTTCATTGTTTGAATTTAGTTTGTGCATGAAGCATTATCCTGTAGGCCGTTTCCAGCCTTTGGGCAGTGCCTTCCTGCATGAACTTTGGTCCCTGCCTTTCATTTTTAAATGCCTTAGAGACGGAAGGGAGGTTTTTCTCACGGGGGAGTCATGCGATTTAACTGTGGGTCATTCCCTTGTTTGCAAACACATTCAATTGCACGGGGCTTGTAGCGTTTCGGCTCCGAATCTTGCTTGTGTGTTGAACGGCATTCCTGCTCCTGCTATTTCTCCTACTTTCACTGTGCTTGCAAATGGTAGCTATCTGCTTTTGAATAACCAAGACTGCTGTGGCATGCTGGCCGGCATACCCTATATTGTTAGTTTCACACAGGGTTGTCTGCTGCAAAAATGTGCTTTTTCCTTCCCCGCACGACATCATAGATAGTTCCGTTTGACCTTCCATTCCTACTCTGAGGGCGGATTTCAATAAATTGAGCAGAATAAAGGCACTATTATTGAACCAGGAGGTTATGCTCACGTCCGCCCGGGAGACATTCATTCTCCAGGTGGCGAGTACCCACAGTGAAATACAGGCCCTTTTGAACACTAACCTCCCACAACATTTCGGTGAACTGATTCACCGTGTTTTTAATGCATCACGCACTGAAGGTCTGGTGCACTTTTTTAAAGTTGTGGGCTCTGGCCTTGTGACCTTTTTTCAGACTATTTTTGGTGTAATACCAGCTTTTATTCATTCTATTTTTTCCAGCGTCTTTGGTGGCTTTCCGTTGATCCTCGCTTTAGCGGCTGGTATACTGCTTTTGGTCTGTTTACTACGCAATGGCTGCACCTCCTTGGGCCCTTCTCGACCCAGGTCGCCTCCAGATGCTCCGTGAGCGCATTCTCGCTGGTTTCGGCATCCTGCCATTGGCGACGCTCAGTGTGTCCTATAGACTTTCTTTTCGCTTTGCGTATTTCACTTGCGTGCAACCTGTGATGTCTTGCATCAGATGTCCTTTCTCGTGGTCCTTGGATTATTGCCTCTCCAATACGTCTCTGTCTCGACCGGATTTTGGCCTGCTGGTGGGTCCCTTAGAGGCCCATGAACGGGACTGTTCCGGTGCAGGCTATATGGCGCGTGCGGCTGCACTGGGGATTTTGGCACAATGGGATGTCTGGGCGGCTGCTCAGAATCTCCTACAACAAAGTTATATTGAGTACCAGGCAAGTTGTCCCGCAATGCTGTTCGCTGCTCCCTCTTGCGAGGAACATGACTGCAGCTTTGATTTACTGGACTGGATGGCGTCGCGTTTTTCCGACGATTCCAATGATGTCCTCTTGGAAGGTGTGGCGTTTTTCTGCACTTACACTCTGTTGTATTGACAGGGCCTTCGCTTTCTGCGACCTGCCTCGCTGGATTTTTTTTACCTCTGCAATTATTTTTTCATCTCCCATTCGTTGTCCTTCATGGGGACCGCTCTACAACAGACGTTTCTGTTCTGCTCCATCTATTTGAACTCTGTCATCGTCCTATGTCTTGGCCGGTGGACTGCCCAGGGGAGGGTGGTTTGTGGCCTCCTGGTCTGCCTTGCTACGTTGACTTAGGCCTGGCTGCCATGATACCTTTTTGCGCATGTTACTTTGTGCCGTTGTTTTTCCAGCCTCTGCTTCTGCCCGGCTATTTTAGCACTGTCTGCATTTCTGTCTTTCACCTTTTCTCCTGTTCCCTTTGGGCTACGTCTGCACACCATGTGCAAGGTCGAAAAACAACGTCCCTTGTTCCTGCTGATCTGGCCAGTCCCTCGCACTTAGACATAACACTATGTACAGCTGCCCTGGAGAAATTTGTGTGCTTTTAATATTGTGATTTTCACGGTTAGAGACACTTGGAGAAAAACCTTTCCAGAGAGAAGAACTGTGCTTGTCTGATGATGTAAACCTTGCATCTAGATATTGAGGTATGGGGGTTCGCTCGACAAAGCCCAGAGGTCTTCTGTTTTTATAATAAACTAGCACGGGGAGGGTGGTATTGTCATTTAGCCATATATCCACCGCTTTATGAAATGCTTTCCCCGTTTGTATTCTATGGAGTTGTAACTATGCTGATTATATTATCCTTATGCATTCTGCTGATAGTACTGGCACGTGTACTGTATCTTAGAGCACAGTAGTTACAATAAACATTTTAAACTATACAGTGTCTCTTCTTACGCACGTTGTGGACAGGTATGAGTGAGTTATGAAAGGGTGTTCTTGCTCCTGCGAGTCCTGAGAGAGAGATACCGTGTTCTGGGTTGTCTAATCATTGGTAGCATTGTTGCAAATGAGACGCTAAAGCTAGTCGGATTGGGGTGTTAGGTGCTAAGGTGTATGGTTGGCTCACCACTATATTCCGAGGTCCTATTATCCTGTGCATAGCTCTGTGTATGTTCAGAATCCCTACAACAACACTTGGAAATGCTGTCAAGTCTAAGGGCCAGGTGTATAAAAAGTAGGAATTGCAATTTCCAGATTGTGTTTCCTACCAAATCACAATTAGGAAATCTCAATTCCTTATGTAAGAAAACATACAACTTCTTATTAGCGATTTCTAGTGGATCGCAAATCGACCTACCTCGTGAATATTAATGAGGTAGGTCGCAATTTGCGACACATTAGGAATTGCAGCCTTCACAGGGATGGTGACCTACTGAGGTTAGCAGACCACCATGTACGTGATTGCTTTCAAATGAAGAATTTGTTTTTTTTAAATGCAGCCTGTTTTCTTTAAGAGAAAACGGGATGTGTTTAAAAAGAAAAAAATGAAACTTTGAAGTTTCATTTTTTAAGAGTACGCCGTGCTCTGTCGGACCACTGCCTCCTCTTAATAACAATTTTTTCAACATTCTCAAAGGGGAAGGGGTCCCAAGGGCCCCCTTTATTTGCCCATAGATTACTACCACTTTTAAAATCGTTTTAAAGTATTACTGTTTTGTGACCAGAATTCGGTCTTTGTGAGGGACGACCAAAACACGCCGCTTCCAAACACCGAATCGCAAATGCAAATTGCAATTCGGTAACGAGTGACCAAATCGCATTTTGTACATTTGAAAAAGCATTTTTCCAGTCACAAACGGCCTGATTCTGACAATCGGACCGTTTGCGACCGGAAAAATGCTTTGTACATCTAGCCCGAAGATACCTTGACTTGACTATCAAGAATACACAGCGAAACAGAATGGAGAAGGTGGTATTGCTGGCAGCCTTCTTACCTGGTTAAATAAGAAGGAGGCATTGCATACCCCGTTCTCTGCTCCATTAACTGTTAAAAGTACTGTGGCATGTTCATGGTTGGAAATCAATAATATATTTATGGAATATTACTTTACACCACAATGCCAGAGGTAGAGAAACATTCTGTGGAAGCATATCTGAGTTCTGCAGGGCTGAAGCGATTAACCTAAATGCAAATGGAAGACCCGGTAGAGACCCACTATATGATTGAGCGCATCGTCTCTTATTAATGTTAAACGTAGGTTGTAAAATACTAGGGAACTGGATCAACTGATTTTGTTCCAGATAGATGCACATCTCTTAACATCAGAAGATTGTTTCATATATATTGACCAATCCATTTGTGACTGCCCCTCTCTTGGTGATGTCTTCTACAAATATGGAGAAAATATTTGACTCCTTAAGCTGGGGGTATCTATTTGAGGACCAGAAGTAAATTGGATTTGGAATTGAAATGCTCCCTTTCTTTACAGGGTTGGGCAGTACTAAGGTGTAATATCACTGCATTCCTCATTGCCAAAGGAATTGACTTCACGTCCTTCTTTCTCCCTACTTCAGTCAACCTTTCAAGGTGCCCCATTGCCTGCAAAGGGCAGACTTTCACATTGGTATCATCTGATTGGGCCCGGTAGGGCCAGGAAAGGCCTTTGGCCCGATTCCCTGTTTTTCTGAAAACTTACAGCATAAGATATAGTTGTGTGCCTCACCAGGACTCCATACTGCTAATCTCCACCATCACACCCTCACTTAGGTGACCCAAACACCCACATAACAACCTCGCAACACATAGACCCAATGTCATACACAAACCACTAGCTACCAGACACACTTATACTACAGAACATATTTTGCAAATCATGCTCAATAATGCTCTCTCTGCAGTATACAGCGCAATAGACATTGCAAACCTTATCTCCTATCACAAGCTTAAGGCCATCTTCAACACAGAAAGATGGCTCACCCCAACTTCCATCTCGTGGACTGGCAACATAAGAGAAGAGACCTCTCTGTGATCTATAAGCCCCCCTCATCCTGCACCCTAGGCAAGCAAGTACCGCTCAACTCCATGGAATTGCTGACATGCATTCGCCAACTCTGATGCCACGTAGTCCATCCATCATGCCCACATCATCCTCCTAGATGCCTTCAACCTCCCAGACAGCCCAAGCCCAAAAAAACAAGAAATATCCTCTTCAATCTCATTGATATATCTGGTACAGCATGTCATACTTTGAAAACACTCCAAATGCCACATCCTCAATCTTCTACATATCACCAACAATCTAGTTCAAACAACCCATACCCCTACAGTGGACCAACCACTTTGCAATTCCTCTCTCCCTGCTCACCCCAAAAGAGAAGACCAATCCTTCAGATCCTTCAAAGACTTCCCCATAGAAAACCTAATACTTGAATTCACCTCCCACCTTATCAACTTCACGTCTGACACCAACACCCTTCTAAACATCTTCAAGACTTTTGTGGAAAACTATGTCAACATCAACGCCCCAATCGAAACACGCTAGTACAAGCCAAAACCTTCAACACCAAGGTACTCTAAAGATCTTTCTGACAATAAACAATCCATCTGCAGACAGGAAATGAAATAGAAGAAAAACAGAACTCCCAATAACCTCATGATAATGAATCCCTCAGTTCAACACTCAGTCAGCTTATCACATCAGCCAAAGCAAAGTACTAACTACCAACTGAAACAGACTGCTTTTCCAGACAATGAATACTGCATCAACCCCCTGCCAGACCTGCCTATTCTTCACTCCACAGAAAAGCGTATTGTCATCAACCTCTTCTTCAGTGAAAAATATAGAAGATCCAACTCCATATCAACAGCACCAAGCCTGCTTCATCTCTAAAGCCCAGCTTTCACCGGAGCATCCCACAATAGTCACCTTTCAAATACCTATCTCTCCGAGATCTCGGTGACATACTTATCTCCCTCAAAGCTCACTTCTTATGAAGATGATATCTGATAGAGACTTCTAACTGCAGATTCCTTATCTTAGAATTATCCCCCAGGTGTAAAACTGGATCTGGAAATTCGTAAGCAGTACCCCTGCGCGCCGACTTTTGTTTTTTTAGGTATTTTGTCAAAGGCTTTTTTTTTAGATGTCACCCAACAAAACAAACAGGTTTTAAACCCTGTTGTGCCTTTCACAGGCAGACAGGCAGATATCTGAGACAGACCCGCACTCAGTTTGTTTGTGGTGCTTGGAGTGGGACCACAACTCCAAGGCTGCCAGAGATGCCACGCCATGAACATGAAGGCACTGAGGGAACGTTCCTAAAAGTGCCTCGCTGCTCAACGTCAGACATCCCAGCGACACTCTCGATCCCAGTCTCAAGTAATGTCCCGGGACCGCTCACGTAGCAACTCCTGCCGATCGTCATCCCTGTCAAAATTGTCGGGTAAGTCCCACATGCACAAGAAGTTTTAAAAAATGAAGCGTTCTTTGACTTCTCTGCACCCATCCAAATGTTCGGACAAGGCACAGTAATGGCGGCACCACTTGAGGCCTCTCTCCTTTGCAGCACCTGTGCCGAGGTCTGCTGAGCGCCTCCCAGAGTTTCCCGGACCCAGAGCAACCCTCGTCAACTCAAGAAGTTCTATAAGTCCATGCTCCTCATATTTGGGCAGCCCGACCCCTCTGGGGAACCTTCAGGCCCCACTTGTTCGGGAGATGTCCCTACTGGATTTCCGCTGGCGGGTTTGCCCTCACCACCAGTCTGGCCCCATGGATCCCATGTTGGATCTGGAGCGACTCCACCTGCAAGACTGCACGCTCCAGTGCCGTTGTTCCTGGAGCCGTCAACACCCCTGGTTGCGTCAGCCCCATCGTCATTCCCAACTCTGATACGGAGCCTGACATCAACTTCAACCGGTATCATTCCCTCCGAGTCAGAGCCAGTGCCTTTTTATTTTGATAGTCCTAGGGAGGTAGATGATTGTGGGCGTGTCTGAGGACCCTTATGCATTTCATCCCCCCCCTAAATAAACCAGAAAACAGTTGGCATTCCAGGATTCCATCTCCCGAATCAACCCTGGCACATTCCCTACCACTGTACCAGATAGAGAATCCAAAAGGCTGGACACCTTTGGCAAGAGGATATTCTCTTTCTCCAGCCTAGCACTGTGCTCCGTGAACACTGCATGCCTTTTGGGCCGATACACCCACACTATGACATTCGGTTGCGCAACTGCTGCCCATGGTCTCAGAGGAGGCCTGAGCCATACTCTCCCAAGCTATTGCTGATGGGTGAGACACAGCAAAGTTCTGCATAAGATGTGGGTTGGACAAGACTGACTAGCTAGGCAGAGTGATTGCGACATCAGTGGCACTCAGGCACCGTGTCTGGTTTAGAACCACTGGCTTTTCAAGGGATGTTCAATCTTCCCTCATGGACATGCTCTTTGATGGCTCTTGCCTTTTTGGCGAAAAAGCACACTCAGTGCTGGAGCACTGAAGCACTTTAAAGACAGCAGAGCTACGGCCAGATCTTTGGGCTTATTCCTGCCAAACCCAGTCTGCCTTTCGCCCCTTCCATGGCCAGCAACCATGTCCTTTCCCACCCAGCCACCATGACCAGCAGGCTTCCCAGCCTTTTCAGCACCGTGGCTCCCACAAATCACGTGGGACCACTAGCCGGAGGTTGGGCCAGGCCACCACCTCCCTGGCAGCCGCCACCATTAAGCCCCTTTAGTCTGCCCTCATACCAGCACGGGAACCCATTTGGAGGCGGGAGTCGCTATCACCTGCCCCACTGGCAGTCAATAACAGTGGACAAGTGGGTCCTTCAAATCGCTCAGAGGGGCTACTCCATACCCTTTCTGGATAATGCCACCTTCTCACGACTGGCTGACAGAGGAACATCTCTCCTTGCTTTCCTTGCTCCATCAGGTAGTACGGGCTCTTTTGGCCAAAGGAGCCATCGAGTGGGTGCCAGCATCTGAAGTAGGCCATGATTACTATTCATACTACTTTCTGAGAAGGATGAAGGCCTCAGTCCTATTCTAGACTTGCACCTTCTCAACTTCTTCCAGAAGAAGGAGAAGTTCAAGATGCTCATGGTAGCTCAAGTCCTGCCTTCCCTTGACCCAGAAGACTGGATGGTAGCACTGGACATGCAGGACACCTTTTTCGATATCCCCGTCCTGCCTGCCCACAGGCGTTACCAGCGGTTCACAGTGGGCCACGAGCATTATCCGTTTGTGCTCCCTTTTGGCCTTACCAGCACCCCTCAGACATTCACCAAGGTGATGGTGGTGGTTGCAACACATCTGCAGTGGTCAGGGGTTCCGGTCTTCCCCTACCTTGACGATTGGCTGTTGAAGGTGAGCTCGCCCCAGGCAGTCGTCTCCCACGGCAGACCTCCTGTGCTCACTGGGGTTCACTATCTGCAAGGCGTGGAATGCAGGTTTGAGAATGGAGGTAATGAGGAATCCTCTTATTTAAACATCACACGTGTGGGAGCCCCTCTCCTGGAGATTTTATTAAAAATGTGATGCATCACTCAGATGTCATGGTACAGGTACTGGTGGAGGTGGAGGTGTTGCTTCTCATGTAGTGATGCCAGAGCGCTTATGCACCCAGATTTACCACTATGATGTTATGCCAAATTGGGGACTTGTTCAAGAACTTGGAACTCCTAAGTTTCAGACAATTGTACCCCATGCCCAAGTGACAGTTTCAGGTATATGGTGCAAGATTATACCCCTGGGGCCACCAATTATTGTAGGTCCAAAAAGTATTCATTTTAGGACATAAAGACCCTAAACCACCAAGGTGGCATGCATAATCATCTGATTATGCTCCACGTTGGGTGGAATGTGCAATAAAGTTTACAATAAAGGATGGCTTTCATTAGGAGCTGTTTTGTAAACCTTAATTTATCCATTGTCCCTCTGAACTACTCTGCATTTCAATAGTAGAACTCATACTCAATATAAAGATATTCTGGGCCCCATGGGGATCTAGGACTTTCCAACTGAAGAAAACAGCAGCCGTTTACCTGCAGCCTCCATGAGTGTTCTCGTCCTAGTGAGGACGGAGGATGGTATGATAAGGAGGACAGCAGGTCCACAATACTCATGGGACCCAGAATATCTTTATATTGGGTCCGAAGTAACTACAAACCAAAAGAGGTTTAGTGTGACCCTTATCATAGTTGTGTGAATAATGTTACACACGTATGAGTGTGGGTCCTACCATTGAGTCGCAGAGTAGTTCAGAGGGCAGGTGAAAAGATTAGGGTTAATAACACTGTTCCAGATGACCGCTGTGGGTAGGGGCCTAAGAACAAGAAACATATCAGCAACTAGCTGTTGACTTATCAGATGATTAGCTCCTGAGAAGTCCCACCTTTATTTTAATCTTACTGTGGCGAAGGAACAAGGTAAAAATGAAAGAATAATCAATACCTTTACCACAGGTCATTTTACATTTCTGTCAAATAGTGCATAATCTAAGCAATTAAAAATATACCAAAAAGGAGATGTTAAAAGTCCGTTGGGTATTGCACACCCCACCCAACGTGGAGCATGACACAAAAAAGCATGCCACCTTGGTTGGTGAGGGCCACTGCAGCCTAAAAAGAATACTATTTGGGCCTGAAATACTCAGTTACCCAGGAGTCTAATCTACCACTTTGGGGGCACAACAATTGGAGTGTCACACCGTGTTTGTGAATGAGTATTGAGATATGAAGAAGTGTGACAGACCAGAATCAATCCTCTTGTTTCCTTAGTATATAGATGGAACCATTGCTACACCAGACTCTCCAAACATTACTTACACTGAGAGAGACAAGGAAAGATATCACACGGTTGTACAGAACAGTACAGGAGATTGCTAAAATAACACTAGACCCTATGACATCGAGATGGAATTAAAACATAGGAGAATAGAACAATGTTTAATGGAAAAGAGTAGTCAAATATCCACTATAGTCTCAAGAAATAGGAGATTTAAATTAATACAATATAATATACTCTATCGCATATACTTTACACGTCAAAGGATACATAAGCTTTACCCCACTGTATCAGATCATTGCCCTAGATGCAGATCAGACAGAGTAGATTTTCTTTATATGCTTTGGTCTTGTCCTGCCATATTAACTTATTGCCAAGCAGTTATTACATATTAATGTTGCTTCAGGGAACATACCACTGAAATCCAACACTTGTTTATTGGACCTAATGGGCAGATACAAGCAAAAAAGATGCCCTCTAAAATTTGTTAATATGGCAGTATTGCTGGCTAAGAGATGCAAAGCAATATATATTAGAAGGCCCCCGCTGCCCCCCAAATATCCAAATGGAAATCCGAACTTAGGAAATAGGCTGAGGTGGAAAACACTGGTTTACATGCTCAATGATTGAAATGGGGAAGCAAAGTAAATGTGAACAACTACACTAGCAGGGAAAGATGATGCTGATCCCCCCTTAAATGAGACCATAGAGTGGACAACTAAATGTGTAGAATGTTTAAAGGCAAAAAAAAGTGTATATGTCTACAAAGTGTGTCCATGTTGAGTTTGACTTGCATTGCTATATCTCACATGATGGACCTAATGCTTATAAGAAAGGCAAGGTTTCCCCTATTGCATTTATATAGGTAAAGACTCTAATGCCAAGTATGCGTCGCCTACTGAGTACTATAGTATATCTCGTGCTCTATTAGATTAGTTCATACTCAAACAATATGATGTTTCTGCACATGCATACCCATACAAGTTTTATAGTTTGGTTTTGTTATGATGGCATTTAACATACTGCATAACATTCTTGTTACTTTAACCTTACACCTTGTGTATGGTGATTTTGAAACAAAATCTCAATTTATAGATAGCAAAAAAGTATTAGTGTTAGGGTGGTTGTCATACTTTTCATCATTATTACATTCTTTATTATGGTTTCTTTATTATTGTCTTTATTGACCTAACTGTGTAATAAAGGCACAAATCCATATTGGGTCCAGTCAGGTTCGTTTGAAAAACCTTAGCTCAACCCTGGGTAGCTATAGCTCTGAGCAGTCAGACTTTAGCAAAGAAACAGGTTGGTATAAAGCATTAGGAAGTACCAAAACAGTTGAATAAGAAGAAAAAACACAATGAAAATCTGAAACCAATTTATAAAAATAGGTTGTTTTATATCTTTATCAACTCTTCAGTGACATAAATGCACTGAAAGGTTCTGGAAATATGAATTTTTAAAGAAACAATAAATCACAGATCTTCACCTAACGCAATAAATCATTATAACCTACCGTGACTCGGTGTTTGGGGTTAGCTATTGCTCGTAACTTGACAACGGCTACAAAGGCACTCTTGTGGTGAATAACTCGGACAGGAAGCCAGTCACTGGGACCAATAAGTTTGCGTAAAACAGTTAACTCTCAGTCAAAGCAGCCTCTATTTCAGTTCCAGGCTCTAGGGGCAAACTGCTATAGACTTTAATGGAGTGGTCCTGATGCAGGGGATAGAGGATGCTGAAGATGCTCAAAGATGCTGAGCCAGTAACGGTGGTCTTCTTGGGGCCATGCCCTGGTCCATGAATACAGTGGGGCGACTTTGGCCACAAGGGCCGGCATCCCTCGAAGTCCAGGTAAAGTCCAGCCAAAAAGCAGTTGCCACTCGTCTGCTGGTCTCCTGTTACAGAAAAAACAGTGGTTCCTTATAATGCCTAGTAGCCTCCCTGATGGGCAACCAAACTGCACTCTTTTGACTCATCCGGGTCCAGCAGACTCCGGTGCAGCTTTTGAGGGTCCGGACTTAGTCTTCCAGGCTGCACTTCGGCGATCAGTGGCAATGACGCGTTCTTAGCTACTAACTCACCAAGGCAGGCTTCTTCAGCTTTTGTGGTGCCTTAGCTGTAAGTGGGAAGTCAGCCAACAGACTCCTGGAGTCTTCCTTGTCTGGGGCTAAGGGGCAACTTTTCCTCAAGCAGGGCACCACAGGCACAGTCTTCTCCTTGCTAGCCCAAGGAGTAGCAGGTGCATTCCAGTCTTTGGTGCAACCTCTCTTTGCTGGGTCTAAGGAAAAGCACGGCAGTACTGCAGTCCTCTCCAGTTCAGACATGATGTGAGGTCTGGGTGCCAGGGGTGCCCCTTTTATGCCCAGTTGTTGCCATTGGCGGGTGCGGCGACTACTAGCCAATGGGCTGCCATGTCCCCTCCCACCTTGTAACAACTTTCTGTGAAGTGTGGCATCTAGCTAGGCCAGAATGCCCTATTCTGTCCCCTCCCAACATGGCAGAACCCTAGCCCATTCCAGAATTGTGGCTACCTGGGGGCGGTATCCCCCTTCTGTGTCTACCATACCAGCCTATCTGCAAAAACAAAAGAGCAGCCACTCTTGTGTGTGACTACCATTTGCCCTTCAAAGGCAGCTACCCCTTTGAAGCTCACCTTTTGGACTCACACCCTGTTTGACTCCTGCCAGGAGGAGGTCACACCTCTTTCAAAGGCAGTCCGTTTGTGTTCCTTCCTGAGAGTGGTTCACACCTCCCCCAGGAGGGCAGAAGGCTGTTTCGAGGTCAGCAACCGCAAACGGTCACTGGGCAACTTTGAGCAACAAAGTGATAACTTTCAAAAGTTTCCATTTGTGCAAAAGTTACATTAAATTTGACGTTTGGTATCAAGTCGGGCTTAATGCAACAATTCTTTTGATAACTTGAAGTATCTTATTTAGTAGTCCCATTCAGAGGTTAGCACTGCTAAGTTGTCAGCATGTAACTCTGTACTTGCCAATGGGGCTACTAGCCTGTCCAGAGTAAAAACGGCAATTCATGGTTTTTACTGTCAGGACATGAAAAGCTAGAACACACATGTACAACTTTTAATTTAATGCACCCTGCCATTAGGGCTGACTTATAACGAAGAAATAAAGGGCTTGACTTTGCCGTTGCATTAAATGGCTAGTTTACACACTGGTGATAGCACAATAAGTGCAGAGTCCATGAAGGGCACTTTAACTTACAGGCCCTGGTTACCCCTGGTACCATATACTAAAAACTCATAAGTAAGCTAACTTATGCCAATTGTGGGTGAACCAATCAGACATATACCTTTTAGAGGGTCAGAGCACTGGCACGGAGGTCTGTTTGGCAGGACTCCGTGTACTTAGAGTCGAAAAACCAGAAGGCATCAGACCAAAAACTTGTGGGTTATCATGCAAAATGAGGCATTTCCTTATATCATTCATCATCCTCTTAAGAACCCTGGGTGTTTGAAGTTTATGAAGCTGCCTGGTACACTTACTACCTACCCCCTGTGTGAATGACTGTCTTGTGTAGGCTTTACCCTGCCACTATCCTGCTGAGGACATAATTCTATAGTACCATTGCTGGGCTGGCCACTGTTTATCAGCTCATTAAACAGGGATGAGCAGGGATGTGGCTAGATGAGGTCAAACCAAAAGGAAAGGGCGCAAAAGCCTATCTGGCTGTAGTAATATTCAGCAGTATTTTCCAAATTATGCTACTTAGAAAGTAGCAATTCAAACAATCTGTTGTCTGCCACCAAACAGAATTCACGTAGCAATATTTATTTTTAACAAATGTATGCTTTCTGAGAAAATGTCTTTAAATTGCATAGGTTGATGTATGCGCTGTGCAGGCCCATCGAATATGTGGTTTGGCACATACGTCTTTATTGCTGATATTCTCTTTGGACTTACTTGCTTTGGCTTATTTATAATACTAGTTCAAATCAGTGAAAGTATTTCACTTCCATTCCTTAACACACTTTTTTCCAAAGAACATTTATCTTTACCTTATTAAGGGCCAGATGTACGACCTGCCAAATAGCGCCTCGCAAATTGTGTCGCATTTGCAACTCGCAATTTGCAAGGCGCTATTTGGCATGTACAACAGTTTGTTTAACACTGTTTGCGATTCCCAATGGGGTCGCAAATTGCGAGGCTCATGTATATTAATGAGCCTCTCGCAGCTTGCGAGCCCATTGGGAATGACAGGCCCTCCCAGGGATGGTGGCCTGCTGGGCTCAGCAGACCACCATGTCTGGGACTGCTTTAAATAAAGCAGCTTTTTTTTTTTTTAAATGCAGCCCGTTTTCCTTAAAGTAAAACGGAATGCATTTAAAAAGAAAAAAAAAGAAACTCGTTTCATTTTTTAAGGGCAGGCAGTGGTCCCTGGGACCACTGCCTGCCCTTAAAAAATAATATTGCATGCATTTGCAAAGGAGAAGGGGTCCCCTGGGGACCCCTTCTCATTTGCGAATGCATTACCACCTACTTGAAGTGGGTGGTAATTTGCAAGTGTTTTGCGACCGCAATTGCAGTCGCAAAACATTGGTACATAGCTTTGCGGTCGCTATTAGGAAGGGAACGCCCCTTCCTAATAGCGAGTCGCAAAACAGTATTTTGCGAGTCGCAATTTATTTGCGAGTCGCAAAATACTGTTTGTACATGGGCCCATGCTTTTTAGCGTGCGCAAACGGGTCTAAGACCCGTTTGCACATGCTAAAAAGCGTCGTACATCTGGCCCCAAATGTTATGGATTTATATATAGGTTGCTGTACTCCTCAATGTTTATTTCAGATTATCTGATTATTAATATCAAGACATCAATATATTGTAGAGGTAATAGTAAAAATGATAATAGGAGGTGACTAAAGGAGGATAGGATGTTGGAGAAAGGTAATTGTTATTCTATAAATGACACTGCAAAAAAGTTATTTGCATTATAGCAAAACTGCATACTATCAATGCACAACCATATGTCCAAATATGAAGTATAAATGCATCATATTTAAAAGCCAACATGTAAGCAATACCCAAGAAACATACCCTTTAATGTCACAAGTTTCCTTAAAGTATATTTTTAGAAAAAAATGCAATAAACTGCTTTTTGTGCAATGTCCGCTATCAATGAAACAACACAAGGTTATGTGTGATGCCTTATGCATCCAGGTTGGGATGCCTGTCTTTAGGTGTTGATTGTAATTACTCCCCGTAGAAACAAGCTTATTTAAATGATATAGGGGCAGATGTATCAAGCAACATTGCGTTCGCAAACGCCGAAATTCGCAGAATTTCGGCGTTTGCGAACGCAATGTTGCTTAGTGGTATGTATTAAGGCAAAACTGCCTCGCAAAATAAGGAATCGCAAAATTTGCGATTCCCTATTTTGCGATTGCATTTAAGGAAAATTGCGATTCCTTAAATGCAATGTAAGAAGCACCAAAAAGTGCAATTTGGTCTTAAGGAATCGCAAATTACCACCAACTTCAAGTTGGTGGTAATATATGATTTCTTTGAAAAATGCACTTTTAGCATTTTTCAAAGTGCCATGTGGCGCACATACATGCCCTTAGGGCATGTATGTGCGCCACATGTGAACACATACATATTTCAGGGCTGCAACAGGGTGTCAAAGGACACCCTGGCACCCTTGAAATTGCATTCTCAATTTACGATTCTCTAATTGCGATTCGCAAATTGAGAATGTCTTCCCATTCATTCCTATGGGCCTCTACGCCCATAGGAATGAATGGGAAGGTATTCCTTAATTGCCAATCGCAATTTGCAATTCGCAATTAAGGAATATTAAGGAATCGCAATTATTATTGCGATTTCTACATACATAGCATTTTGCGATTCCTTAATAGCAATTCGCTAAAATTCGCTATTAAGGAATCGCAAATGCAATCCTTGATACATCTGCCCCTAAATTGCTATTTCATCAAATTCTAATCTTGGGCATTACACCCGTTGTAAGCTGCTCTTTAGCGTTTGCTATTAGAAAATGGCCATGAAGCACTTTACCAATCTGTAATATATTCAGCTGGTTAACCCTCCCCAATAACCAGCTTGCTTGTCGACTCTCTAAACCTAGATTATTTAAAGATGTTTCTTGACCAGGAAGTGTCTAGCCATGTGTCCTTTACCTGATATTAGTTAACGTTTAGGGAGATATCACACAACATATTTCACCGGTGCTATTTCATATCCTTGATGGTAAGGCAGTGCTTGCTACAAACACCATTTACTATATTGAAATCACATGTTTTTTATGGTGGTAAATCGCGATTCCAGTTTTTGTGAATACTTTTTGCGTTGTAACTTTATTGTGATGGTGATGTGTTAATTTTTGTGTTGTATTTTTTCCTTCTGTATTGCATTTCGTAGTTGTGTTTTGTTTTGACTGCTTAATTGTGCTGTGATATGTTTTTGTTGTGTTATTTTGATTCTTATTATGTTGTAACGTTGTGTTCTGTTGTGCTCTGTACTTACTTTATGATACAGAGCACAATTGGTCCCAATGGAAATATTTTTCCTCAGTACCCAAAAATTAATAACACACACTTGAAATGCAAATAAATTAATGATTTTATATTGAATTTGGATATCAAATAAATGTATACAATACTCTTTCTTATAATATGGGGAGTTTGTCTCAGTCCTATTTCCTCCAAATCATCAGAGCCAAATTTCTACCATCACTGACCTACGGCTCAGAACTTCTTAAGGGCAAGGACGTAACGACTCTCAATACTCTACAGTCCATCCTGTTCAAAAGTATCTACTGCATACCACGACACACCTGCCAAGCTCAAGTGCGCCTGGAATTTGGGCTCCAGCACCAGCTCCCGGTGAGAATGGCTGTCCTACTCAAACTGTGCTGGATGTTGAGAGCTGCCCTATCTGAGTCCTTGGCTGCCTTGTGTTGGCCAAAATGAAAAGTCAGCACACGGCCAAAAATAGCTGGCCAACCGCGCTCCGCCAAGCATTGTCATCCCTCAACTTACACGAGGCCAGGGAGCTAAATATTAGCCACACAGCATAAAAAAAAATTGCCAACAAAGCTGCCAAATTAAAATCATGGTCGATGGATAAAGCGGAACTGGCAGGCAAAAAACACAGCTGGTAAGTCTTACAATCTTATACCATCTGGGGCCTCAACCATATCTTACGTGTCATATCTCTCAAATCATCCAGCATTTTTACTTAATAATACGAAAGGGAGCCTTCTCAAACGATCAGGTGCCGCCCTAGGAACAAAGATGGTCGAACTCTCTCTCTGCCGACTTTGCGGTCAATTCGATGAAAGTTTATTACACTTTCTGTGCATCTGCCCAGCCGTAATCAATTTAAGGCAGAAACTACTTTGTCCCACCTTTCGGGCACTCAATATAAGATCATGCCGTACTGCAGTGCTGACATTACTGAACAGCAAATCAATTCAGCTCTCCTGCAGGGCTGCCAAGTTCCTTCTTCAAGTGAACAACCTATTAGCAGCAACACGGTCTCCCCAGATAAATAATGGCAGTTGCAGGGAAGGGATATTTGAAGTAAAGACCGTGCCAATCGCCAGCTGAACAGTGCGCTCACTCTTCATGATTGCTAAAAAAATTCCCATCGCCAAATCCCATGGGTGTAACCACGTACTGAGCACTTGATGGACCATTGCTTTTAGTCTATTGCTTTCTTCAATGTAATCAAATTTTAAACATGAATTCCTTTTAACCTATAATGCTTTTTTAACAAGATATCTATATTTATCCAACTTTTTTGTATGGCTAAAAAGACATTGCAATGATTTTAATTAATCTGCAAATAAAATATTTACTTGTTTCTTATTATAATAGAGTTGCTCAATAGTGGGTGAAACAGAGGAAGGTGTTTGAGAGAGTGCTTGTGAAAAGATGAGGAAAAGGCGGGAATTTGAGTGCCAACGAACACTCTCCCAAACACCTTCCTCTTTTTCACCCCAATTTTGAGAAACTCTATTATAAGAAAGAGTATTGTCTAAATCTATTTAATATCCAAATTCAATATAAAATTGTGAATGTATTTGCATTTTAAGTGTGTGTTATTAATTTTTGGGTACTAAAGCAAAATATTTCCGTTGGGACCAATTGTGCTTTGTATCATTACTTAACCAGATCCGACGGTTTACAGGGTTTTCCCATTGTTTTGTAATGGTTCTGTACTTACTTTAGAGATGTGAAGGTACGCTGCTATATTACCAGGCAAACACCACAAATATCTTTCAAGTTGTTGTGAGACATTCATTCACCACCGTTAAGTCTGCTCAAAATGGTGGCAGAGACCATATGCCATATTACCTAAAGTGAGCACTGGGAGCACTAAGTTAGACACAGCGGGCTGTATTAAATAAAGTGAGCCCTGGGAGTGCCAAAATAAGACACCCTGTCTGTCAGTTTTGGGCTGACTGGTGTCCTAAGTAGTTGGAGAGCTGGAGCAATGCTACTTTACCACTTTAGACAATGGCAAATGGATGCTTGTCTTAGAAACTTTCAAGGCATGTGCTGCTTTTGGCTGAAAATATAGCAGCATTTGTTGACCTACATAAAGTAAGCAACAGTACATAACAGAATAGCATGTAGCATAAACGAAGTAACTTATTAACATCCAAAATATAACCGGGCACATCATAGCAAAACAGAATGTTTCACCACAGCCGCAGTACAGCACATCACAACAGAATCACATTGCAATAATGCAGTACAAAAACACCGCAGAGCATAAAACTACAAAGCACTTAACCACCACAACAAAATTAAACACAAGAAAGGTATACACAAGTTCTTGTCGCACATTACCATTTCCAAAATCCTTGTTTTCATAATATGGTGGTAAAAGTGGTTTGCTGCGAGCAGTGCCTTAACTTAGCACCATCAAAAACATTAAATTGGCGCTTCCAGTGTTCAGCTATGATATGAAAGCCTCTAGAATCAGCGAAACCATCCCTTGACGTCGGTGCCAGCCTTAAAGCCGCTGCCTAGGAATTCTGAAGAGCAGAAGTAAACTCATAGGTAATTAATGTATGCCTGATCTGTCGAGTTTGACATCTCTGTACGGTTTCAGAGGCACTGGGGAAGTACCCGACTGTAGGCAGAACAGTGTTTTCAGTAGTAAAAAAAATATCAAATAGTCCTGCAGACTCTTTACAAAAAATGCGAATTCATTAGTCCAAGACAAATACATTTTTGTTGAGAATATTCCATCCAGTATTATGTAAGAAGAGCTTCAATGGATTTGATAATCATTTGTATTATTCCTAGATGCATATGCAAATATTTCGCATCAAGATCTATCAGTAGGTTAATTCCAGGACATGTTATGTTATTCTATAGATGTGACGTTTTTAATTTACATGTTTCTTTTGTTTGATACCTTTTCTTTCTGTGTTTTTCGGGCCTTTTCAAGTTGCACACATAAGCCTTTTGTGTTCCCATGCACCCAGTTCCAATTATAGTGTTAACGAAATATTTTTGTTGCCAGTATTTTAATATTTGTTTCTGGGTTAACTCAATGGCTAATCTATAATCAGATGTCACTATCAGAACCATTATGGAGGCAGAATATCTCCAGTATGATTTGTATGTTCGCCTCAGTTTGATTTGATAGTGCTGTGGTGTGGTTGCAATTATCCTACACACTCTGTGGTCCTTAATACGTTGTCTGAGTAATTGTTGTTCTTGTTCTTGATGCATATAAATTAGTCATTGTCATTCAAATACAATTCTGTGAATGCATATTAGCACACCATGTGCGGGCTTTGTATGGATTCTGTGCAGTCATAGATCTGATCCCTTCCAAGCTTTGTTAGATGAAAAAAGCACCGACTTCTAAATCTATAGAAGGGCATAACAAAGAACCATCTGCAATAAACCGTTGACCATCTGGCACCTTTGTATCTAAAATATGAACATAGACTGCTTATTGAGAATTCTATAATCAAATCCACGGCTACGAAAATAGAAAGATTGTTTAAAAAATTGTTAAGACTATACTCCACATAAGCAATTCTATTGCAGGCAATCTTCTCCATAGTTCATGTGAACAATATTGTGTTTTACACTTACGTTTGTCAACGTGGCAGCAACGTATTATTAGCATTAGGTTTGAAATATGTAACAATATCCAAATGTTAAGATATAAAACATCTTCAGCTAAGTATTTTTTACTTTACTAAGGGGATCATTTGGGATAGACCAGCAGGGCCGGCTTTAGTACTGGTGGCGCCCTGTGTGACAATGTTTGTTGGCGCCCCCCAATGACCACACATACCACAGATTCCCTCACTGCCACCATTTAACAGTGCTCCTCAAGTCTCTGTAACCACTTTCTCTCAGACTGATTTAGTTTTATAGTGCCACTTATACCAGTGTACATGTCGGAGCACTTTAAATTACACACACATTGGCACAGAGACAATCATACGTGTGTAAATCAGTGTATAGAAAATATCACATAAGACAGAGGACTACAAGGTGTAGGAGTAACATGTCATCTATACTGGTAGGCAGAATAGTTTAAGAGTCCTTGGTCTGGAAAACCACAAATTCAGAATTTAAAACATAACATCATTGTTAGGGTTTTTTTTAATAATAAGAATTGATTTCTACCCAAATGAACCCTTTTTGCAAGTTTAGGATCATGAAAGACAGGGCAAAAAGACATATAGCTCTAATACATATCTTGGAGTTTGCATGCAGCTCTTTGATGACAGTTAATAGCTCACTATGCTGTATTAGGATTTTAACTTATAAACTGCAAGTAACAAAGGATCCCTGGGACACAAGCAGTAACGCACTGACCTATTTACATTATATGCACTTTGTGATCTGCATGGTACACATTCTTTGCAACTGGCATATTAACCCACTGCACTACCTTACGATGAGTTAAAAATTCCACTAGACAAACCTAGGATCTCTCTCCAGCAGGAACATTAATCACTGGAGTGATCTTGACATTTTTATTGACGGCTGAAAATTGCTGGAAGCAAGGAACGCGGCAGCAGGTGCTTTTAAAACGAAAATATACTTGCAAACAGGGCGCCCCAACCCAACGCCCGATGCAATGGCACCGATCGCACAGCAACAGCTACGCATTTGCCCAGAGTACCAAACATGTTCCCTTATTTGAAGAAAGTATGGGGTTGTACAGCTTATGGTTTTTGTGTACACAGCGTAACTATAGAGTCTGGTACCCACTGTAATTCCAAAAGAGTCTCTGGTACTTTCAAAGTGCTGGCAAATGTGGTAAATTCCTTTCCTTACCTCATGACTTCATGATGCAACATTACCACATGGTAATGGTGTGTTAATGTTCCACCATCAGAACTGAGTCTTCACAATAAATTATCTCTTACACCAGCACCATGGGTGCTGCTTTAACTTGCTGCGGATGGAAGTAGCGCTAAAACAATATTAGCTTGGGTTCATCTTTCTAGCATACAGGATGGACAGGCTGTGCATTGCTTTTAGAACGCCATATACATATATATAATGTTACAGATATATATATATATATATATATATATATATATCAAAACTGGTCCTTCCAGGTTCAGTGCGCTCCTTAATTGCTGGTGCCCATTCAAAGGGATCAACCAAATCCACATGTAAAGTTTTGCCAAAGAGCACGGCACTCCAAGGGTGTTGAAGTGCTGCCTATTTTATTAAATCAAAGGAACAAGCAAATAATCCCAACGCGTTTCAACCACACAGGTCTTTGTCACAGCCGTGACGACCTGTTTGGCTGAAACGCATTGGCGTTTTTCGCTTTTTCCTTTGAGTTCATAAAATAAGCAGAACTTCAACACCCTTGGAGTGCTGTGCCCAAGGGCTTTGAAGCACTTTACAAGAGAACTGCTCCTCTTTGATGGATTTGCATGAACTCAATATATCAAGAGTAAGCTAAACATGATAAGGACCTGCCAGGTTGGTGATAAGACACCAAAGTAATTCAAATAGCAAAGATTGTTTGATCCCCCCACCACCATTACATTTGTCCCTCATTGATTGATCTGCATAAAACTTAACATGCCAACAGAAAAGTAAACATGCAAAAGGTGTCCTGCGCATCTGTGAAACAATATCATGGTCCCCAGTAAATTTAAAACTTTTTTAACCCCCCGCCCCCCCCACTTTTTAATTCTGCCCTCTCTTGATGAATTAGTGAAAATTTGATGAAAATACTAAGACTGAGCTGAACATACTATATGTCATAAAACGTTGTGCAAATTCCTCAAATGGCATTAAAGTTATAAGCAAATCAATATACCTATATACCTATTCAAAGGTAGCAATCTCCCTGTATAATTATGGTTATTTCAGAGTTTCCACTAAAAGGCCTTTTTTGGTTTCTTAACTTTGGCTCATTCGAAGAATCTGCATGAAACTTTCCAAAAACAGAGATATATCAGCTTTGGGTTCCTTATTGCAAGCTTCATGAAGATCTGCCACTTGGGAGGCGAGTCCCAAAAGCGACATTTTCCTTTTTAACTCCCTTAGGATTCATTGTACCTGAATACAGAAAATACAGCTGAACATAATTATACCAAACTTGTCATGTAAGTTGAACTTTACTCAAGGAAGTGTCTTTGTTCGGTTTGGAGTAAATCAGTAATTTTCGAAAAATGTGTGTTTAGTGTTTTTCTGGGCATGAACATGTTGAATGGATGGATTTACATGAAATTTTGTAGTCTACTTACTCAGCTCAGTTTCGGCATGCCACCTCTCATGAAAATCACTCCATGGGGAAAAAAAAAGTAAACGGTGGTGAAAAAACAAGCGATTTCCCATTATAGCTTGAATGGGATAATTTCTGAATCATATAGCAGAAACCACTGAACAGATTTACACCAGACTTTGCATGACACTAAAACTTTACTCAGATAAGAGTCTTTTGGGGGGGGTTTGTAAATCCATTCAGTTGTTTTAAAGATATTAACACTTTAAAAAAATTCAGAGTAGGATTTCAATTTTTAACACTTTTAACTCCCAATTCATGACTCTTGAGTCCTGTCATATTTTGAATTTTTACAAACTGTGATTGGCTGGATTGGTGCAGAAATAATTTTATTCCACCGTGTTGAATCGTGTCACCTCAGACTCACGAGTTTCGCTCTGTAGGGAAATGTTCCCACTGCCGAGGGTCCCCGCCTGTAAGGTGATCGAGCCCAGGTCTGTGCTCAGGGATACACAGACAAGTGTAAAATACAAGGCATCACTGAAGTGCTTAAAACGGCACTCGACTCACAAGTCCGAGCCGACTCACAAGGTACTTAATTCATCTGTTATTTTGTGTCTCACCCACATGATCCTTCTGAGCTTCAGGCAGTAGTAAAAAATAAAATAAAAGCCCAAGCAAAGCCAAACGCTAAAATGAGTGTCTGGCTGTGTTTGGAAGGCAGGTGTTAGTGTACAGCACAGGCCTGTGTGCAAATCCCTGCTGAACATAGCTGAAGGATGTGTGCAGCTGGGGTAGGGAGTGCTTGGCAGGTTGGGGTGCATGACCCTGCGGTTGGGGTGCAGACCCTGCGGCCAACCCTTGCAGTGCATGGTGAAGAGTTGTCCAGCAGAGTTGGACAGTCACAGCGAGTTGGTGGCCATGTCCTACCCATGCTGCGAACAGCGAAAGGCCATGCACAGCAGAGTTTGGAAATTAAGTACATCATAAAAGCCCAATGAAATTCACTGAAATGTTTTATGATTCTGACAAAAATGCATAAGGCACTGAAAATTTGGCAGTTATGGCTATGATGGTTACAACGCACGCCATAACTCGCAGCATTCGCCAGGCTCAAAACACAAATGTAACATTGTCACACAAACTCTAAAACAGTTATGAGGAGAACAACATGGCGGGTGGCTCGAGGTATGAGGTGTTGAGGTGTTGTATGTGCAATGATAACCAAAAGTTGCGAATTTCAGTGGTTTTACACATTTGAGCCAGAACCATAACTCAGTTTACAACTATGTTTTTCAGTAAAAATATATTCATATATATATATATATATATATATATATATATATATATATATATATATATATATATATATATATATATATATTATCTACATTATCTACTGGCGGTCGCCAGTTTATAGTTAGGACCTATTTTCCATAGGAAATCCGCAACATTCTATTTGAAATAACTCTTGCGTTGGTTGACGAATCTTCGCGAAATTTTCAAACTTTGTGGCCCGTTCCAGTCCGCTCCTATCCTGAAAGTCTCGGGGTGATTCGTCAAGCGGGGGCCGAGAAAAAAGGGGGGTCCCAAAACGTGTTTTCCCCATTCATTTTCCCATAGGAAACTTTAGCCACGGCTACAGCCCGAACTGCTGAACGGAATTGCACCAAATTTGGCAAAGAGGTAGTTCTTGGTTCAGAAAGAACCCTTTTTGTTAAATGGTGTAAATCCGTTCAGTAGTTCCTGAGAAAATCAAAAGGAAAATCACATATATATCTATGGCCGCGTCGGATTCGCGCACCCTGCGCGCACCGTCCCGATCACGAGCTGCATGCTAATTGGCTGTCAACACTCCAAATCAGGAAGTGTTGGCAGCCATTTTATGCCTCGGTAGAACCGAGGCACAGAAACAAGTGCACAAAACGGCGGGATGCGCTTAGGGTGCGTGGATCCCGCCGATTAAAAAAAAACCCCCCACAAGAAACAAGTGTGCAAAACGCACAAAGGGGGCAGGGTAGAAACACCCTGACCCCCTAGGTCTGCTCAGGGGGTCCCACAAGGACCCCCTGGGCAGAAAAAAGCATTTAAAAAAAAAAAACAATTTAAAAAAAACGATCGTGCCGCAGGCCCGTCCCCTTCCTTTACCACTCTGCAAACGCGCCCCTGGCGCGTTTGCAGAGAGGACGAATTCCCCTTGAATACTGGGGGTCCTGGGGTCAACTAGCCCACCAGGAACCTCCAGTATGCGCCAGGGAGCTGCGTTGCAGAGAGGTGTACAGAGGCCACGCCCTTTTTACACCTCTCTGCAACGCAGCTCTGTGGCGCTTTTGGAAGGTACATGGTGGGCTAGTTGGACTCCAGGGACCCTCAGGATTCAAGGGAACTTAATTCCCCAACTTAAAACGCGCCACGGGCGCGTTTGCACAGTGGTGAAGGGAGGGCGGGGCTCAGGTGACATGTGTGCAAACAGGCCCGTTGCGCGTTTTAAGATGGGGAATTAAATCCCCTTCAATCCTGAGGGTCCCTGGGGGCCAACTAGCCCACCAGGTACGTCCAGAAAGCGCCACAGAGCTGCGTTGCAGAGAGGTGCAAAAAGGGGCGTGGCCTCTGAACACCTCTCTGCAACGCAGCTCTCTGGCACATACTGGAGGTATCTGGTGGGCTACTTGGCCCCTAGGGACCCTCGGGATTGAGGAGGATTTAATTCCCCATCTTAAAACGCGCCACAGGGCCTGTTTGCAGACATGTCACCTGAAGCCCCGCCCCCTCCCTTCACCACTGTGCAAATATTCCTCTAAAATCAGCCGAACTACGATTCCGATTTACTCACCTGTTATCAGGAGAGACCTCAGTGCTGCATCTTTGAGCCCAGTACTGATCCTGAAAAGTAATTTTAACCGTACTTACCAGTAACTTGAATTTCCTTCCATAGGATATCATTGCCTGCTTTTTGCTGAAAAAGTTTCTAAGTGTAGAGTTTTGGAACTTTATAGTATTCCTCTAAAATCAGCCGAACTACGAATTCCGATTTACTCACCTGTTATCAGGAGAGACCTCAGTGCTGCACCTTTGAGCCCAGTACTGATCCTGAAAAGTAATTTTAACCGTACTTACCAGTAACTTGAATTTCCTTCCAAAGGCTAACATTGACTGGTTTCACTTGGAAATTCTTCTAAGTGTAGAGTTTTGGAACTTTATAATATTCCTCTAAAATCAGCCGAACTACGAATTCCGATTTACTCACCTGTTATCAGGAGAGAACCCAGTGCTGCATCTTTTAGCCCAGCACTGACCCTGAAAAGTAATTCTAACCATATTTACCAGTAACTTGTATTTCCTTCCATAGGAATCCATTGTCTGGTTTTCAGCAGAAAAGTTTCAAAGTGTCGATTTTCACAAACTACAAATATTCCTTAAAAATCGCCTGTATGACTTAAACGCATTATTTCAACTGTTTACAGGAGATGCACCAGTGCTGGATCCAGGATCCACCACTGAGTAAGAAAAAGTAACGATAACACTACTTACCTGCTAAGTGAATTTCCTCCCATAGGATAACATTGGTGATTCTATGTGAAAAAGTTTCTAAGTGTCAACTTTTAAAATACAATTATATTCCTTAAAAATCACTACTGTAACCAAAATGCTTTTACTCAACTGTTTACAGGAGATGTCCCAGGACTGAATCTAGGATCCAGTCCTGTGGTTAGAAAAAGTAATCCATAAAGTAACTAATTGCATTTAACTAGAAATTCACATTGAGCTCAATGTTGCATTGTGTTTGAAATTGTGTTGCCCATTGCAACAACTGTAACTACTGTACTTAAAAGTCTATTGCCTATTTGCAAAGTATTTAAACTAAAGTAATTCATTCTGAGAAAGTATATTTTGTAATGTAATGTATAATGTAATTATAATGTAATTTAAAAAATAAAATATCTAAAAATAAATAGTTTAAAAAAATGTAGTAAATCAGTATCAAAAAAATAAATATAACAATTAATACATTTAAAAATTGTCATTTACAAAACCTTTGAAATTCACTGAAAAAAACCATAGGTTTCAGACATGTTATAGTTAGGAATTAGCATTTAAAAAACCTTTGAAATTCACTGAAAAAACCATAGGTTTCAGGCACGTTATAGTTAGAAATTAGCATTTAAAAAACCTTACAAATTCACTGAAAAAACCATAGGTTTTAGGGACAGTTATAGTTAGTTGGACATTGCACTCGTACAAAACCCGTGAAATTCCCCCGTTATAGTTAGTTCAGGTAACTATAACTCGCGCCCCACAATGCACTGCTGATGATGTCACATATTACATCACTCATGACATGGTCAGTGACATCACTGATGACATCTCAAATTACATCACTGATGACATCACTGATGACATCATCCATGTGATAATTTGATGCATCTTCTCACACCCTAATATAACTTTTGATACACCCACTGTAAATTACAGACTGCCATTGTCAAAACCATAGACACTCCAACACCAATTACTATATACACACTCACTGATTCTTAGGTCTACACACACACATCTACTCACTCACCCGTACAGTCACTCATACTTCTAGTCACTCAGTACAGGACTATTATATGCACTCATACACCTATATAAACACTCACACACCGCCACTCATCCATAGAGGTACTCACACACCTAGTCAGTCATGCAAAAATTAAGCACACACCCATTTACTCACCTATACAGTTATAGACACACCAGCTCACTTACTCATACAAATACTAGCACATTCTTACGCTCTTATACAATCTCTGATACAAGCACACACTCATCCTTACAGTCACTCTCACAATCACACACTCTCGCTTATAGCTATTTATATACTCCAACACACATATATACTGCCTTTCACATATGTAGTTACTCACACATGTACCACTGGGACATACATTCACTCACTAACACACTCTTACACACACTTACCCACCCATACAGTCTATCACAGATGCACTCTTGAAACCATCCACCCAGTGAATCACCCACTCACACATCTATGCACAGAGTCGCACACACCCCACCCACACAAACACTCAGGCACCCATACAGATACTCAGACAACCAATCAATAACTCATATAGACACTCATGTAGCTATTAACAAACCCATGCAGCCACTTACACAGCAACAGACAGACGGATACAGACATTCACCCAGTTTTGTCACTAACCCATGCATTCAGTAAGATACGTTTAATCACTCACTTATAGAGTTAGTCACGCACCTACTAAATCATCCATTCAGACACTTATACACCCACTCATTCTTCAATACGCCTTTCCCTATATATATTAAACATATTTAAACTTTACAGAAACACACAGTCACTGGATGATGTCATCAGTGATGTCATTTGAGATGTCATCAGTGATGTCACTGACCATGTCATGAGTGATGTAATATGTGACGTCATCAGCAGTGCATTGCGGGGGCACAAGTTATAGTTACCTGAACTAACTATAACGGGGGAATTTCACGGGTTTTGTACGAGTGCAATGTCCAACTAACTATAACTGTCCCTAAAACCTATGGTTTTTTCAGTGAATTTGTAAGGTTTTTTAAATGCTAATTTCTAACTATAACGTGTCTGAAACCTATGGTTTTTTCAGTGAATATATATATATCTATATCCATCCTACTGGCAGTCGCCAGTAGGTAGTTATAGTTAGGATCTCGTTTCTATTCAAAAAGCCTTTTTTCTTTTGCCAATATCTTTGGCGTCGTTTGACGAACCTTCGCGAAATTTTCAAAACTAATGGTCCACTCAGGTCAGCTCCTGTCTTGAAAGTTTCGGGGTGATTCGTCAAGCGGGGGCCGAGAAAAAAGGGGGTCCCAAAACGCGTTTTCCCCATGTTAATTTCCATAGGAAAAATTGGAACAGGCTACAGCCCGAACTGCTGAACGGAATTACACCAAATTTGGCAAAAAGGTAGCCCTTGGTTCAGAAAGAGCCCTTTTTAAATGGTGTAAATCCGTTCAGTAGTTCCTGAGAAATTAGAAAAGAAAAGTTTCGATATCTGAGCACCGAGGAGGGTTCGCGAACCCTCCCGGGCACGAGCTTCACTCTGATTGGCTGCCAACACTCTAATCCAGAATGTGTTGGCAGCCATCTTGTGACTCGGTAACCGAGTCACAAGAAAAGAGTGGAAAAAAGGTTAAAAAACAAGAAAAGGGGGCAAGGTAGAATCAACCTGACCCCCTAGGCCTGCTCAGGGGGTCCCACAAGGACCCTCGGGGCCAAAAAAAGCATATATATATATTTTTAAAACAGCAGAAATCGCGTTGGGGTCACGAATCCTGCCGTGAAAATTAAAAAAACACGAAGCGCGGGCTTCCGCGCTTCGTTATTGTTAAGCCCTCGGGCGGGCCAGGTCCCGGGGGCATGCACAAATTATATAGCGGGGGCCCGTGGGGGCCCCCGCAGCCCCGGGGACCACCACCTCCCCGGGGCTCGTATGTATTATAATTAATAAAATATGTGTGGGGGGCTCGAGCCCTCCCAAACGCCCCGGGGACCACCACCTCCCCGGGGCTTTGCCAAGTAACGTGGAGGGGCACGCGGCCCCCCGCAGCCCCGGGGACCGCCACCTCCCCGGGGCTCTGTTTGCATTTTTTTTCAAAAGTGTGTGGGGGGCTCAAGCCCCCCCACACGCCCCGGGGACCACCACCTCCCCGGGGCACCAAATATTCAATTATGGGGGTCCATTATGGACCCCCAAGCCCCGGGGACCACCACCTCCCCGGGGCTTAGAAATGAAGGGAGGGGGGCCGCGCGGCACCCCTCCTGGAGCCCTTGATGGCCCTGGGGGCCGGCTCCTGCAGTGTCCCGGGGTGCCCACCCCCGGGACACTGCTGTTTGCTATGGAAGGGTGGGAGCTGTGCGGCTCCCGTCGTGCCATAGGAAACCTGCTCTCGCTTCAATGAAGCAAAGCAGATTGCTTTTGGGCAAGGGGAGCTGCATGTCAGCAGCTCCCCTTGCCCAAAAGCAATGCCGGCTCCCGCAGGAGGCGAGGAGCCGGCGGGACCGTGGGGGCATTGGGGCTCCCCCCACGGTCCCCAACGGAGAGGCCAGGCCCCGGAGGATGGGGTCCCTGGGGCCAGAAATGGCCTAGGGGCCCCCTCCCCGCAAATATAGGATTTTTTTTTTTTTTAAACCAGGCCAGGCCCCGGGGGTTGGGGTCCCCGGGGACAATAGTGGCCCAGGGAAGGGGGGCCACACGGCCCCCTTCCCGTTTTTTTTTTTTTATTACAAAAAAAGAAAATGCTTAGGCCCCGGGGGATGGGGTCCCCGGGGCCAAAAGTGGCCAAGGGAAGGGGGCCACGAAGCCCCCCTCCCATAAAATAAGACAGAAAAAAAAGAAAAAAGAAACCGGCAACTCGCCGGAGGCCCCGCCTCCTCCCTGCAGCACTCTGCAAACGTGCCCCCTGGTGCATTCTAAGGTGGGGGATTAAGTCCCCTTGAATACTGAGGGTCCCTGGGGGCCAACTAGCCCACCAGGTGCCTTCAGTAAGTGCCACAGAGCTGCGTTGCAGAGAGGTGGTCTGAGGCCATGCCCCTTTTACACCTCTCTGCAACGCAGCTCTGTGGCGCTTACTGGAGGTACCTGGTGGACTAGTTGGCCCCCAGGGACCCTCAGGATTCAAGGGGACTTAATCCCCCAACTTACAACGCGCCAGGGGGCGCGTTTGCACAGTGGTGCAGGGAGGGAGCGGGGCCTGACATAACAAGTGTGCAAACGTGCCCCCTGGCTCGTTGTAACTTGGGGGATTAAGTCCTCTTCAATCCTGAGGGTCCCTGGGGGCCAACTAGCCCACCAGGTACCTCCAGTAAGCGCCACAGAGCTGCGTTGCAGAGAGGTGGTCCGAGGCCATGCCCCTTTTTACACCACTCTGAAAACGCGGCTTCTGGTGCACTGCTGGTGGGGTGATGAGGTCCTCTTGTGTCCTTAGGACCTCAGAATACATGTGGACTTTATCCTCCGAGCAGCAGTGCGCCAGAAGCCGCGTTTGCAGCGTGGTGTAAAAAGGGGCGTGGCCTCGGAACACCTCTCTGCAACGCAGCTCTGTGGCGCTTACTGGAGGTACCTGGTGGGCTAGTTGGCCCCCGGACCCTCAGGATTCAAGGGGACTTAATAGGACGTTATAGTTAGAAATTAGCATTTAAAAAACCTTTGAAATTCACTGAAAAAAACATAGGTTTTAGGGACGTTATAGTTAGAAATTTGCATTTAAAAACCTTAGAAATTCACTGAAAAAACCATAGGTTTCAGGGACGTTCTAGTTAGAAATTAGCATTTAAAAAACCTTAGAAATTCACTGAAAAAACCACAGGTTTCAGGGACGTTATAGTTAGTTGGACATTTCACTAGTACAAAACCATAGAAATTTGGACGTTATACTTAGTAGACATAAGTATAACTCGCGCCCCCGCAATGCACTGCTGATGACGTCACATATTACATCACTCATGACATCTCAAATGACATCACTGATGACATCACTGATGACATCTCAAATGACATCACTGATGACATCATCCATGTGATAATCTGATGCACCTCCTCACACCCTAATAGAACCTTTTATACACCCACTCTAAAATACAGACTACCAATATCGAATCCATAGACAGACCAATAGCAGTTAGTACATACCCGCTCAGTAATTCCTAGGTCTACACACACACATCCACTCATTCACTCATACAGTAACTCATCCATGCAGTCACTCATCAATACAGCACTATCATATGCACTCATACACCTATACATACACTCACACACCGCCACTCACCCATAGACGTACTCACACACCTACTCAGTCATGCAAAGAATCAATCACACCCATTTACTCACCTATAAAATTATACACAGGCCACCTCACTTATTTATACAAATATTAACACATACTTACTCTCTTATACAATCACTAATACAAGCACACACTCATCCATACCGCCACTCTCACAATCACTCACTCTCGCGTATAGTCATTTATATACTCCAACACACTGCCTTTCACATATGTAGTTACTCACACATGTACCACTGACACATCCATTCACTCACCAACACACCCATACACACACTCACCCACCCATACAGCCCTTCACAGATGCACTCTTCAACCCATACACCCAGTGAATCACCCACTCACACATCTATGCACAGTCACACACCCCCACCCACTCACACAGACACTCAGGCACCCATACAGATACTCAGACAACCAATCAATAACCCATATACACAGTCATCTAGCTACTCACCAACCCATGCAGCCACTTATACACCAACTGACAGACTGATACAGACATTTACACAGTTTACTCACTAACCCATGCATTCAGTAAGATACGCTTAATCAGTCACTTATACAATCAGTCACGCACCTACTAAATCATCCATTCAGACACTTATACACCCACTCATTCTTCAATACACCTTGGCATATATATATATATAAAACATATTTAAACTTTAAAGAAACACACATTCACTGGATGATGTCATCAGTGATGTCATCAGTGATGTCATTTGAGATGTCATCAGTGATGTCATCAGTGATGTCACTGACCATGTCATGAGTGATGTAATATGTGACGTCATCAGCAGTGCATTGCGGGGCGCGAGTTATAGTTATGTCTACTAACTATAACGTCCTAACTTCTCTGGTTTTGTACGAGTGAAATGTCCAACTAACTATAAC
Organism: Calotriton arnoldi; assembly: GCA_963921515.1. Lineage (NCBI taxonomy): Eukaryota > Metazoa > Chordata > Amphibia > Caudata > Salamandridae > Calotriton > Calotriton arnoldi. The sequence goes on along the minus strand of CAWUFW010006258.1, from coordinate 363,688 downwards.
GTCCCTGAAACCTGTGGTTTTTTCAGTGAATTTTATATATATATATATATATGCACTTAATGCTGTGTTTCCACAATGCAATAAGGGTGAAAGAGCAGACATGTATGCTTTGAATTATGTCATTGAAGATATAATTTATGATGTCATGGGACAAGCATGAGCAGTGTATTGGCGGTCTATTATGGTTACATTGGTAATTGTACTAGGGGGCGTTTACTGTTTTTCTACTTTAGATCATAGTCATACTGCCCATTCAATTGTATTTGAGGGACTTTTAATGGTTTCTTGTAATATGTTATTTTGTGATGTGAGTAGCCATCTACGATTTCCCTTAAATATGTTTGTCATTACATTGTTGCCAATAAATGCTGTTAAAGAAGGGAAAGTGACTTTTTCTCCTTTAGTTCTTGGAGGCAGGAGTCCCCTCCCATCTACAGTGCACTCGCTTAAAAGGCGCCATTCACTCCTGCAGCATGGGATACATTGTTGCCAGTGGCTGCCTTTGAAAAGGGGAGAGGCGCTTAATCACTTACAGTCGCTGGAGGACGGAGGCCCCTCCCACCTGCAAATTGTGCCCTGAAAAGGTACCATCCATTGGAAGACTAGGCCAAGGGAGGGCCCATCCTCTTTAATTCTTCATATGTTACCCTCATCCAGACTGGGCAATCAAAAAGCTTTAGCCCTACCCTCAGGAAACCCCTCTAGGAAGTGGAAACTTCCTTGCTCGATCTTTTTTTGGCACTTGCTGTGAGGGCTTTACACCTTCAAATTCTCAAACTGAGCAAAGTAAAAACTCAGTTTTCGACTCAAGCAGCTGGGTAGATCGCACAGCAACCTCTATGCCACTTGTTTATTCTCAGCCACTCAATCCCTTACAGGAGGTTCCATAGTGGTTGAAGAGGAGGTACACAGAGAGGATGAAACTGAGAAAAATTCTGTGTAAACTCATTTAATACTTCTGGGACAAAATTAAAACTTGTCTATGGGAAACGTAATGGGGAAATCAAGATCTGCCTGTTCCTTTATCAACTCCAGTTATCAGCTCAGCTTCTCACTGGGTATTTTTATTGATATTGCAAGTCTGAAAGCCTTTGGGCCTTGCTTCAAGAAAGTAGATAAACATACGTTTATTGAATCTAGTCTTGGTTCAGCGAACACTAAGGCAATTACACGAGATGCTTCTGCTTTGACTAATGCTTTAGATGGCCATATTCCTGTTCTCTCCGGGCCCTCAAAGGCTTAGCTATCTAGCAACTCATAAGCTAGAGAGCTCACTTGCAAGTTTAATGCATGCCTAAAAAATCTATGCCAAGTTGGGCATGTTGCATCTCATGTGCAGACTGTTACAAGCCTCCCAGTATGCCATTTACCTCCACTAGCTGCCCCACACATTATAGTTTTGTCAAATGTACCTATTTTACTAAATAATCAGAGAGAAGATTACATACAACTAAAAAGTAAAATCAGTAACTGATTGCGCTCTCATCTAAGATAGCAACACATTATGTTTAATAACATAATCATGGTTAGATGTGTTTCCTGAATTGGTATGTCACCAAAGTCCAATCCAGTTCTTCTTTGTAGGTTGTTTTTATGTGTGAACTTTGGTGGCCTTTTTAAGAACTGGGGTCAATGCTGTTCCAGTTGCCTGTTTGTACAACCAGAAATTGCATTTTAGGGATCTAAATAAAGTATAGCATGTTCATAAAACTAACCATATATTCATTTATTCTTTTAGTATATTTTCTCCTCTGGCTTCTCTGGTCAAAAACATTTGACTTTCTTCTTTGAATACTAGCAAGCAGTGCAATGATTTTGATGATGTATCTGGTGTTGTCTCAGGGGGTGCTTATATGCAAGTTATCATACCATCACTTGGTGTTGTATTGGAGCCACAAACTGTAGGTAGCCTAAAAAGTTTTTCCTGGAACATTGCTGATATTGTATTCAAGATGATGAACATCAACTAGCTAAATTTTGTTTAGTCTTTTGTTATCATGATGTTATTCTTCATGACATGGGTGTGAGCAATGATGTTTTCGATGTTTAAACCCCCTCCTTATAGATTTGACTGCTATTGTTCGATTTGGCCCAAATGGGGAATATTCAAGTAACTATGCCATGGCAAGAAGGGTAGGCAAAGCTATGTTATGTTAAGATAACTTGTAGAGCGCACAGCTGCCCCAGCAACGGGGCGTCCCGGCGCTATAGCAAAAGAGAGGCTCAAACTGCGAGTATCCCAGCCTAAGAGGAGATAGGAAGGACCAGGAAAGACAAGTAAGACAAAAGAGGGGGAAGTCTAATGAGGGAACAGATGGGTCTTTAGCGCTTTGCGAAAGGATAAGTAGTTGTCCATACTCCGGATATGAGACGGAAGATCGTTCCAGAGCTTGGCAGCCAGAACGCGGAACGAGCGACCACCAGCACGGGCCCTCTTAACCCGTGGTATAGAAACAAAATGTTTGCCAGTAGAGCGCAAATGACGCGAGGGAGTGTAGATCGAAAGCAGGCCGGATATTATACCGGAGGTGGAAGATTTCAAGATCTTAAAAGCAAAGCAGAGAGATTTAAACACCAGCCGCCTCTCCATTGGCAGCCAATGTAGCCGTCGAATGGTGCTAGAGGTGGAACAGCGGCTGGGCATGGCAAGGAGAGTTCTGGCGGCGACATTCTGGACCCTCTGAAGTCTTGAGATCTCGGTCTTATTGACCCCAAGATAGAGCACGCTGGCATAGTCCAGTCTAGATAGGACAGATGCTTGCACAATAGTCTGCCGAATGGAGGGGTCAAAGAAACCCAACATGGGTCTAAGACTACGCAGAATGCCAAGACATGTCGCCGCCACCTTCTTGGTTTGAGCTTGGAAGCTCAACGCCGAGTCAACCCATACACCCAGATTTTTCACCACCTTTTTTGGAATGGGGGAGGTCCCAGGGAGGAGGGCCACCAGTGCTCGCTCCACAGCTCATGATCCTTCCCGACCTATGCTGTATCAATTCTTCTTTTTCTTTTATACACCAATGTTTAGGTGGGCTCCTTAATGCAACTGGAACAAGATACTGCTAGAGTGGGAATTCAGGGCTTTCTAGTTCTGCTGTACGCCGATGAGACAGTCTTTATGTGGCTGGAACAGCAAATGGGCTAAATAAACTTCTTGAAGGATGTGCTACCTTTATGGAAGGTCTTGAATTAAAGATTTATTTCACTTAAACCTTTACTGTTACTATGGCCACATAGAAAACTAAATGTAGAGTTTTTCACATTAATAATCACATTATTGAGATTGAGAGTGAATTACTGGTGATCTTCAATATTTTTTGTCTTTACTGGGAGAATCCCATAGTTTTGTTGCTCATGCAAAAAGGATGTTACATAGATAGGGGACTGTTCTGTAAGTATCTTTATAGTTTTTTGGGATGTAGTTTGGACCCATACAGTTGACGGTGATGGGGACATCACTGAGTGCCTGCAAGATGGAGATTTGATCTGCAATAGGCATTTTAAGGGCTTGGAGGGTTGGCATCTTATAGACAAGTTTGCAAAGGTGTAGAAGTTGTCTTGCTGTTAATTTTGGATTCATTGTAGTCTTTAGTGTACTAAATGTGGCGTGTCTCGGTAGATCCCATTCGCATATTCCGGGTGAGGTATGACCAGGGCCACTGGAATTATGCAGTGGGTGAGGGGAGGCAAATTATGCGGCCCAGATGAGTAAATTATGCAACATGAAAAGTCAAATTATGCGGTGTAATGAGGCACATTTTGTGATAGTATTATTTTTTATTTTACACTAGAATGTTACACTAGCAAAATTGAAGACTAGTCACTGCCAGTTCTTAATGTGATGGCACCCAGGGGCCCATTCACTAGCAGACTTGCAAAGGGGCAGAACTCTTTGCGAGAAATGTTTTCTATTGTGAAATCTGTGTCTTCAATGGACCAAGCCTCTGTTCAGACTCCCCCTTTGGACAATGGCTGTAATACTCTTGCCAAATGTTTTTCAGATAAGGCAGCTGCTATCTACTCTTTCTTTCCAGAGGTTTCAAGAAACGCCACATGCTTGCAGGTCTGGTTTTAACTTTCAATGGATCGCTCCCGCTTGCTTCAGTTCCAACCTACTGAACTTAAAGTGCTACAGCCTCTTACGTTATCTATAAAATCGGGAGCTCCCCTGGATGCTGCTGCCTCTCCTGCTTTTCTGGAGCTAGGAGTTGAGGAGATTCTCCCGGTGCTGGGTGAACTCAATAATTCCTCTGCTACAGTTAAGGTTCCTACACAATGGACGCATGCCTCAGTAGTTCCACTCCTAAAAAAGTAATCTCTTGACCTCTCTAAACCTGAGAATTATAGGCCCATGTCATTGCTCCCTTTTTCTGCAGAAGTTTCAGAAAAACTTGTTAACAAGCAACTCTCAATGTTCGAGTCTAGGGACTTATTGCATAGAACACAGTCGGGCTTCCGCCCTCGGTATAGCACAGAGTCCACTCTGTTGCTTGCCTCTGAGTCTGTGCCCCAGCTTCTGGACAGGGGTGAAACAGCAGCATTACTGCTGCTGGATCTGAGCTCGGCCTTCAACACCATAGCTCACAGCTTTCTTCTAGAGCATTTGTGGAACTGCAGTGTCAATTACAAGGCCTGCAGTGTTTGGCATCCTTTCAGGTCCTGCAGAAGCCTTTTCCATCTGAGGTCTTACCAATGCAGCAGGGAGTGCCACAGGGCTCTTCCTTGAGCCCTACTTTATTCAATCTTTACATGCGCTCTCTGGCGAATATCATCAAGCAACAAGGTTTTGAAATCATATTGTATACCGATGATTCTCAGTTAATCATCACCCTGTCACAGAATTTGGCTGTGGTCTCTTTGAGGACCTGCCTGTCAGAGGTGGCCCTCTGGATGGACCTCAACTGCCTGAAATTAAATGCAGGCACGACTGAGGTTCTCATCCTGGGAGGGCTGTCCTCGATATGGTCCCCCAATTGGTGGCCAGTATCACTAGGTCCCATCCCGCCACCTAAGCCCAGAGTCAAAAACGTAGATATTGTCTTTGACGCTGGCCTCACTTTTGAAAGCCAGATCACTGCCTTAGCAGGCAAATGCTTTGGGATATTAAAATCCCTTAAGACATGTATTGGTCTTCTGCCTGAAGCCACCGGGAAAACTGTAATCCAGGCTATAGTAAATTTCTCAGCTGGATTACTGCAAGATCATATACTTGGGAGTCTCCCAAGCTCGGCTGTTGAGACTTCAACATGTTCAGGACTCGGCGGCTCAGATTTTGCTCAACCTTCCCAGAAGGGCCTCGATGGGCCCAGCGTTGCATAAACTGCACTGGCTACCAATGAAGAAGCAACTGTCTTTCAAAGCTCTCTGTTACTGCTACAGGGCCTTTAATAAAACAGGTGCTAGCTATCGTCACTGTTTTATTAAGCCCTATCTACCCACGAGGTGTCTGAGGTCCTCTGCGGGCCTGTTAGGAGAAGTTCCCACAGTAAAGAAAGTTCGAATCAAGGGCAGCTCTTTTAGCTTTTTGGCACCTAAGCTATGGAACTTTCTTCCTCTTGATCTGAGACAATCGATGACAGAACTTTCATTCCGTAAAAACCTAAAAACGTGGCTTTTTAGATAATCTTCCTCTATTCCACTAGGCTTTCTGTGTCTCGTCCTTTGGAAGCTAGACCTCATCAGCGCTGGGACTCTTCTTCTGAAGTACCTATACGCTATATACATCTTTTTATTATTATTTGTAATTCTTAAACTTGTTAACACTGTCTGGACATTGCTTGCACCATATTAATACCAGCTTAACACCCAAATATAGCAATAAGCAGGAGAAACGTGACCAGTCAACCTTTTCAAAAGGTCTTCCACTGCGCAACAAGTGTCACTGTGTTTTTAGTAACTTTTGAACCGTTTGAGCTAGATTATGCATCAAATGATGAAATATGTGGCAAATCTACAATTATGTGAAAATTGCCGTGGCTGAACAATCACATAATTCCAATGGCCCTGGGTATGACCAGGGCAATATTAGCACAAAGTGTTCATGGAAAAAGTAGATGCTATAAAATTCATTGAAGAGTACGCATGGTGTGGTCAATGGGCCATGTATGGATATTGGGCTAACAACCATGAGTGAAGGGCGACAATGATTGCCTTCTGAGATGAGTAAGTAGTCTTTAAAGGGGCCTGCCATGTTATGGTCACTCTAAATTGATGAGAGTCAGAAATTGTTATTAATTTGGGAGGGGTCACCCTTGCCAACTTGATAAACTCAGTCTGGCTAGGTCACAACACAGTTCTGTGAAAATATCTACTCAATCCTTGGTAGCTATGTTTCAAGCAGTAAGCAATTCATAGAGAAATGCGTGCTAAGCTCAAGCAGTACCAACAGTTTTAAAGTAATGAACACACCACAATTAAATAGAGACAACTTTAATGGTTTAATGGGGAAAAAGTCACCAAGATCATCAACATAGGTTAAGGGGAACCGGAAATATTATTTTTTAAAGTTTTAAGGCAAGCACAGCCTAGAAAAAGTCAAGTACTATGAAATACAGCTATTCATGGTGAGCCAGGAACTAGGTGCAGTTTCAGGCTGACCATGGTGGGGAAGAGGTCAGATACACCAAGTGAGTTGTCCCGGTCAAAGGTTTCACCTTTAGACTTTGGGGCCTGGTTTAGATCTTGGCGGACGGGTTACTCCGTCACAATGGTGATGGATATCCCGTCCCCTGAAATATAAATCCAATAAGATATAAACGGATTCGCGGACGGGATTTTCGTCACTGTTGTGACAGAGTTATCCGTCCGCATAAATCTACATCAGGCCCTTAGTCTACAACTAACAGGAAAGCATCTTCTGATCAGTCCAACAGCCTCACGACAGACTTCTGGACGATAGGTTTTTCTCGAGCCAGATCTCTTGCAGAGTCTAGTCCTCTTTAGTTAACTGAGGTCTCTTAGAGTCAGGAGTCCTTCAGCTTTTTGTGTCGCTAAAGCAGGTAAACTGGAGGCCAACCACTTGACCTTTGGAGAGCAGTTTCAGCCCATGGATACTGACAGGTTTCAATTGTCTTTAGGTAGAAAAAGTTTTCCCTTGGTAGAGAATTATGTCAGATCACTCAGTGCAATGCTTGGGCACACAAAGAAAATAATGCCACCCCTGCGTTACACCATCAAACCACACCTGATGCAGCCCATATGGTAGAACCTACCAATTACATATACAACAGTTATATATCATTAAAAATTATTTTTTTTTTAAATTAAAACATCACATAAATCACAATGTCATAAAAACCCTATAAAAATCACAATAGTACAAGTATGTAATTGGTAGGTTCTACCATATGGGCTGCATCAGTTGTGGTTTGATGGTGTAACGCAGGGGTGGCATTATTTTCTTCGTGTGCCCAAGCATTGCACTGAGTGATCTGACATAATTCTCTACCAAGGGAAAACTTTTTCTACCATTAAGTAGTACCCTATTCCCCTGGTTTGGCTCAAGGGGTCTCTCTCTTTTCTTTTACCTTCAATTGTCTTTAGTCATTGTGTGTCCTCTTCTTCCAACGAGAGCCAGGAGTCTAAAAATGGATTCTTTTTCCTGCAGTGCCTTCTTCTGCAGATGGAGTTTTCCCAGGTCCAGGAATGTTCTGAAGAGGTGGTGAAGGTGCCAAATTATCCTGTGCACTAGAAAGTGATTTGGAGAAATTCTATAATTTTCTTGCAGTCCCCCCCACCCGCTTCTTTTGTAGCACTTCCTGTTTGCCTTAATGTAAAATTACCCAGCAACACCCGTTTGAAAATGGTGGGACCCAGCTGCTACTAGGCAGGGCTATTTTCAACTTCTTGGCCACTTCTGTACCTCATAGGATGAAAACTATTATTCCCTCCTATTGCAGCTGTAGCCTGACTGTCTAGTGGGTCCTGGGGATGAATAGGAGGATCCCTCCCTTGCATCTCCAACTCCAAAGATGTAGTGCTAAGCCTGCACTTTGTTCAGTCAACTGTTCTTGTCCACTTCTAGATAGTTAATACCCTCTACGTGGCCAGCAGTTAACATTCTTTGGCCTTTCCTTGGGTTCAGAGGCATGTCATTTTCCTCTGAGCCAGAGTCGGAGGTGTGGTAGGTGGCAGAACTGGTTTTACCTCTTACTGTAAATAAATATGAGAATCCCTCCCTGGCATCTCCAAGTCAAAAGAGGCAGAGCTAAAGCTGCCCTTTGTTCTACCAACTGCTCCTGTTAACCCCCAGATAGCTAAAATCCCTACTAAGTGGTCATCAGTAAACACCCATTAGCCTTTCCTGGGCTCAGAGGGAACTCATTACCCTCTGAGTGAGAGTAGTTAACGCTCCCTGCTGAGGATATGGATTCCAGTTCCTGGGGTGTGACGGGTGGTATGGCCATTTTGGCTCAGGCAGTCTGAAGAATAATTTCATAATGCTACTTTTCTGCTAAAATTATCAAAATCTGATTTTATCATTAGGTCAGATTTTAAAAACTAAGCAAGTAATAACTTACTGTTTACCAGTAGTAAAGTGCACAGAGTCCTAAAGTCAGCAGAAATAGGGTCCAGAAAAAGGCAAAAAATCTGGGGTGACAATGCGGAAAAGGTGAGTTTGCTACAGGGAACATATGTCAGCTAGTATGTGAGGGCTCAGATTAGCATTGGCCCTCCCTTCTAGACAGGGACACAGGTGCTTAGTACGGGCACTCCTGTACTCTTAAGACAAGAAAGTGTTTTAGGAGCAAGTTACAACAGGAGAATGACTCTCCAACAAACCTTTGCTATCAAGAGAGTGGACTTAGCCACCACCCAAACTACTAACAGCACCTTTGCATAAAATGGAACTCAACTTTACATGATGATATTTCCAATTTTGTGGACTACACTATTGGTAGTTTGCAAGGGGTGCAGAAGGTTGTAGGCTAGAAGGACAAAGCTATTTTTCCAGTGATAACTAGGCTTGCGGGTTGTAGTGAAATGTGAAAAGTCAAGAAATTAGCTGGTGGAGGGAGTTAGACTTTATTAAGCAAATGCACAGTATTTACTACAGGCAGCGTCAACCCTTGAAGTCAATTTACTATGTGGAGAAGTTTTTTGTGATGAGGCATGTGATAGAGACCTTAGCTGAGTTCTGACTCTGAGGGGCGAATCAATATTCGGGTGGACTATGAATGTTCCCTTCCTTTGCTGTTGTTCTAGAGGGAGTGTTAAGAGTTATTTAGTATTATTAAGGAACTGAGACAATTAAAAATATATCCAGGAGTTATAGGATTATTCTTGTAGAAGTTATAGGCAAAGAGATCACGTAATTTCATTTTGGATTCTTTAGAATAAGAAAGGCTGGGCCCTTAGGTGGAGTTAGTTTGTGCCATGGTGATGGTAGCATGAAGCTTCTCTGGGAAACCTGGATGAGAAAAGATGTATTGAAGAGTGTGCGTGGTGTGGAAAATGCATCATGTAGATATTGATCGAATCAGAGTGAATGGCGAGAATGAAAGTGTTCTAAAATCAATAACTGCTGTTTAGTTGCACATACCATCTTCTTGTCCATCCAACAGCCAACACAAAGGCCAGGATCTTAGATGTGAACCTCTTTAAATGCTCAAAGCGTAAGAAAGTGGGAAGGGAAATGCAAATGTAAACAGCACAAGTGCTTTTAACCAGCCGCAGCCCGTGCACGTAAGAGCGGTGGGGGGTGGGCCGGGTGGGTTTGGGGATTTCTACGGACGATGACCAGGGAAAATTAAGTATTTATTTAATTTTACCTGCACGGGCCGCGGCTGCTTTTAACCGAAATGCAGCCACTAACCATGCGAGCTCTGTATGGGCTAGAATCCACATCCTCAGTAAAGCAACTTCAGTGCCCCAAGAAATCTTAGTGCTTAAGGGCAAAGAAGTTATTATAAAGAATCGGGGTTTGCCCTGATAATCCTACCGCATCCGGGCACGGAAATCATTGTTGAAGCAAACAGTAATGCGGAGAAACAAATAGACTCTATTTTTTAGAAGGAAAAACCAAATTGATCCCGCTCCCTGCGTATTAATTCTGTACGATTATTTCATTTGACTCTGACACCGACTCCAAAAGTAGTAGTAAAAAAAAAATATTTATCTTTAAAATAACACAACACACAAATCATGTACACAAGTGAACACATACATATACCATTCCTTCCTACCCATTCTTGTGTAATACAAATGCTAAACAATAAACAGACAGTACAATTCAAATACGATCCGAAAAGAGGGAAGATAGTCCAATACACACTCGAGGGGATACTTCAACCCTCTACTTAAAAGGTGTGTGTAACGATTTCTTATACATATCATTCATAGTCTGTCGGACTCCTCCAGATTGTGGGGTTGACGGGTTTCAGCCCATTCATTTGGGCCTCATCAGGACAAGGGCAAAAGGAAAGTAACGCCTACAAAATAATATATACAATAAATGTCATCTCTATTATATTTACAAGAAATATTTTACACAAAATGATACTACATGACAGTCTATCGCCTCTCTTGGACAAGCAGTATGTGGTGCAGGACAGCGAAACCGACAACGAAAGCAAAGAAGTATCATATCTGCTGTGGCTTTACCAAAATAAAAACGACTGCAAAAATGAAACATATGTCAAAAGGAAGTAATCAAAAATATTTGCTGGTTAACCCTCTATGCAAAAAAGGCAGTGTCCATAAAATAAGTCTGAAAATGGTTACTTTTCGTTTGGTGCAAAAAATGTCTTGCCAGTGTTTGAGAGCCTTTGTAAATTGAAAACCCTTGAGGTCGTAACTTCTGACAGAAAAGACTATGCATCACAGGGGAAAACAGAAGCATATGGGTTGATAACTATCTTCCTGCTTGTATAGGAGAAATTATATTACCCAACTTGATAACACAGAGTAAACCTCTGACTTTATTTACTTTCTCCATTTAATTTATAACTAGGGCTCCCTGTTTTCCGTTTGTACTGATTTTTACAGATAAATACAGACAGAAAACATTTATTTTCTTGTCTATATTTATTTTTAAATGTGGATAAAAACGGAAAATAGGTTGCTGTTTTAGCAATTCTAAATACTGTCTGCCATGCCTGCCAGGCCAATAGCTGTATGGATTGATAGGTAAGAGGGTTAAAAAGAAAGGAATTTTGGTAATGAGGCTTTACCAGCGGGATCTATGCAGAACGTTGATACTGAAATGTGCATATTTTCATATAAGTGCATTGATTTATCTTCTGCGGGTGTTCACAGAATTGAAACTTAGCAGGCATTCAAGCATGAGTGCATATTTATTGGTTAAATAAATGTGGAAATATACTAATTTCCGCTTCATTTTTCCACAAAACCCAAAATAAATAAGGATAAATACAGATAAATTTAGCAAAAATTAAATATGGATAAATACAGATGGAAATGTCCTATTTATAACCTTACCGGAGTCCTACACTTAATCGCTTAAGGTTTACACTCTCAGCAGAGTTCAAATTTTACATGATTGAAAAAACTAATTTCAAATCAAAGGTGGAATACTCACAGGGGCTGCTGCTCTATTGGAGGGGAGGAGCATCGCCCCACTTAAATGCCCCAAGAAAAGCCCCAGAGAAGAAAAATATAATGGTAATGACGTTAATTCATTACCGTTTTAGATTTTGTCAACCCGTCCTGACTCAGGAAGGGGTGGGGCCTGCTGAGTGGCAGCAGTGGTGGGTTGCCAGTGCACTAGTTTATAGTGCACATGTCCCTTTGGCCGGGCGCCTTGTGACAGCCAGCCTGACATGCGCACTGTAAACCTCTCAACCCAGCTGTGCTAGACAGCTGGGTTGAGAGCCTGCCCAGGCCTCTACTGTCCTTGGGAGTCCTGAGAGACGCCGCTCCCTCCAATCCTGGTGCTTCTCTCATGCTGAGAGCAGCACAAGGATTGGTTAAGTATGTTAGCTGGGGCCCTGGCATGACGTCGTAAAAGAAGAGGAGCGGAGCGAGTAGGACGTGTCTGCACAAGCAAGTAAGTGGTTTTTTAAAATTTATTTCATGTGTATTTATGTTTTGTATTTATTTTATGCCCTCACCCATTTGCCTGCACCTCCAATCGACATACTTGCCAGCTGCCACTGGATACTCAATGCAAAAACGTCTTTATTTTCAAACTGCCAATGGTATTTATAATATCAGCTCGGTAAATATTCCACAATAAGATACCAATACTTATTCACCTAAATTATTTTCAGCATAAATACTGTTAAGCATTTGCCATCGTGAGAATAAAACACACATTACCATTCATTGAAAATAATTCACAAGCACGGTGTTCTCGAGTTCAGTGAAAAAGTCTGACCTCATATTTTGCACAAATAGAATGTCAAAGCACTGCTTATGACCTAACATATTACATCACTCATGATATTTACAGTTGGGAAGAGGGGGCCATTTGTTCAAAGTTTGTAACTTTAAAGTTTTCTTTGTGACAAAACTGGAAGATTTCCATAGCAGACAATCACTTGGAATGCAACTTATTGCTCATTACGCTGGCCCATTCTTCTTTAAACAAAAGGATGGATACCTTTCTATATATGGATTTAATTCCCCTTTCAACGTACTATTCCTTCCAATCTAAACTAGTCAATCGAGAATGCTATTTATAGGAGATACTGAATCAGGTTTATTTGTGTGTGGGAGGCCTATATTTTTACTTTGGCTTTTAGAATACTGAATCAATCTGGAAGAGTTGAGTTTGTAACTGCTTTCAGATCTTCAAATGGCGCCCAAACAGCACTAGAAAAACTGTCACTCATTTTGTTTTGTTTAAATTTCTTTATTGGCATTTTCAGAATTCTGCAATCCCAAACAGAGTATTCCACACATACATTCACATTATATCCAAATGTCAATAACATTTATATAGTATATAAAGGAACACATATGTCTCATATTTCAACAAAATATCGTTGGTGATGTCTTTACATTTGCTAAGAACATGACTTGCATCTCTGCTAGATATGCACACTTGAATTTCAGTGTGCCATCGCTCTAGAAAAACTGTCACTCATGCCCTAGTCACTAGCAAGTTGGACTGTTGAAACACCCTCTACTCTGGGATCACCAAGCAACTCATTAGAAGACTACATACCATCCAGAACCTGGCAGCCAGACTCAACCTCCCACCACACAGAACTCACATCACACCACATCTCATAAAATTGCACTGACTCCTGATACGCAAACATGCTCAATTCAAACTCCTCACACATACATTCAAGGCACTACACAACCTACCTAAACAATCACATCTCCTTCCACCAATCACCCAGACACCACCGCTCCGCAGGACTCCTACTCACACACATCCCACGCATACATTGAACCAGATCAGGAGGACAGGTGTTCTCTTACATCGCTCATAAGGCGTGTAACAACCTCACACTCCTCTTCAGAACCTCCTCTTCTCTTCTTGAATTCCACAAAAAGGTGAAGACCTGGCTTTAAAATTACCCAGACTACCATAGGCAGGGCTAAGCGCGCACACCTTCTCAGCTCCAGGATACCCTCATGGGAGATAGTGCACTTTACAAATATATATAATGTAACAAAATTATAAGGTTATGAATAAGTCTGAATTTTAGATGTAGTGTATTCTACAGCCTTGCTGCTTCTCAAAAAGCTGTTTTTGTTGTTGGCTTTCCTGGTTCTGGATTTATGTGAGGTACATTGGGGTTGAAAGTCAAGTGCTATAAAGGAATGTGCAGTGTTGTGCACTATCCATTTGAACAATGCATAGAGATATGAATCGCCAATTGAGCTACAGGGAAATAAATAATCTTGGTTAATGCTGGTGTGATATGATCTTATGTGCCCGAGCAAGATTCTCGATGTGTTTTGATTTTGAACCCAATGAAGATGAAACAGGAAGAGCTTTGAAAGAAAGATGATGATGCCATAGTGTAAACAGGCCTCATTAAAGGCTATGGCCACATGTATAATCGGTGGTGGGTATTCCAAATCTGGAGTACTACAGCAAAGTAATTTATGATGAAAAAGACATTTTGTTGCTGCTGTTGCTATTTGATTTTCCAGATAGAGCTTGTGTCCCATTAAGATTACCAGATTTTCACTGAAGCCAATGGCATCCTACAGGCCCAATGGAGGTTGTCCAAAGATACACTTTCAATATGTAGAATAGGAAAAAATCACTTCTGTATTTCGTTGATTTAGCTTTTAGTAGCTACAGGATATCCATGAGCGGATCATAGCTAAACAATTTCTTATTATAAATGGAGCACATTAATGATGTGGCCCAGGTTTGGGGTGAGGTGAATCAGGAGCTTGGTGTCATTGGCATACGTGAAAATCATGCTTGGTATTAATGTTATTCTTCCACCCACAGAAATATGTACCTATTGAATAATAGAGACAATAGAGATGAACCCTGTGGGCGCCCACTTGACATGCCTTAGAGGGAACTCAAAAGGGTCAGTGGCAATAGATTGCACTCTGGCAGAAAGAAGGAATACTATCCACGTTAGAACTGGGCTCCCAATACAGAGCTCCTTGAGCCTGAGAAGAAGAATTGAATTATCAGTGGTATTAACTGTTGCAGAGAGATGTTACAAACTGACGCCCTATAATGACATCATTCTCATCCATCCAAGGTTGTTGGCCTCACCAATTGCATGCTCATTCATAATCTGAAACTAGCCTGAGTGGAGTAAAAAAGTTGTTTTTTCCCCCAAATATGGTTGCCTCCAAGAAGCCACAGATTATTTTCATTTGGTCAGGAAAGGAAGTTGGGAGATCGGGTGATAATTGCCTAAGTCATAAACATCCTTTAGCCATTCCTTAACATTGAGTGAGCCACTGTTGCTTCCCATTTACCCAGATAGCTCTTCAAGAAAAATGAGTGGTTTGGAATCTCTGGGATCTTCAGGCCAACTGTAGGAGTGAGAGCATGCAGAAGCTTAGGCAGACAAGGATCTCCGATGAGCCTGTTAGGTCGATGGGAAAGGAGTTTTATGTTGCCAATCATCCTGGATCTTGAGAGAGTGGAGTAAAATCTGCAAAAGCATCTTAGAGAGTCACCAAGGCTGGCATGAAACCCCTTAAAGGTAATTTTATCTTGTTATGAATAGCTTAGACTAGGCTAAACTCAAACAATGAGATTGTTACTTGGAAATTATTGTGAGTTTTTTTTTTTTTTTTAACAGGCCATCTGCTGTCTTGAACAGTTGTTGTTATGCTTGCTCTAGAAAGTGTTCTTACTTTATAACCTTCACCATATGCCTCTGAAAAGTGATCGCATAAAACCGACTCCCCTTCTGGTTTTCTCACATGCAGAGCAGTTTGTTATTTTTTAAACCCGGGAGCCAATGCAGCATAAAGTTGTGTCTTTTGTGTTCAGCAAAGGTCCCAATACTGCAGAATGCATTTTCAATGCTGTAACATAGCCTTCATGTCTTGATATGGTATGTTGGCTTTCAAAGGGGTTCCCCGATTTTGTTCCAGCATATGGCTATCTCATAGCTGAAAGGTTGGAATGGGACTTAGTTTAGTGGTGTAAAACAATTAGTTTCGTCACACAGGGGACTCTACGCAAGGTGTCCTATGTAATCCTGCTTCCTTCTACCCCCACTCTACTTTCTCGTCGTCTGTTCCTGAATTGTCTTCATCTGGAACTGATTATATAATGAATTCCCTCTTGCATTTTGTTTCTTGGTTCTGTAGGCATCAACTGAGACTTTGTCAGCTCTCTTAGAAATACTTCATACCACTTCTGCTAATTCAAGAATCATAAAATGATTACATAATTTTTCATGGGGATTGAGGAAGTTACTCCCTCTTTCATATGTGTTACTCCATTACGTAAAGCATGTCTAGCAAGACTTGGGTCGAGTTTCAATTTGATCATGATCCCTAAGGCCTTTGTTTTTTACCTTAAAGCAAACTTCTCTAATGGTGATTTCCTATGACAAGATAAGTTCTCAGCACCAGTATCACTCTGCACAAGTCTTTTCTGTTCAGTGCAAATGGCACTTTGTGTAGGATACTTCTGTTCACAGATACTTACAGAAATTATTAAGAAGGTGTCCCTCGGCTATACCCTACATCTGCACCAAAACCACACGACGCAATTCAAACGTTCCTGCACCCCAAGTTGTGGTTGATGCTCCATGAATGATAAAAGTTGTTCACTCCTGAGTGATATCCACATGCACCTGAACTCCTACGGGGGGGCTCTTCTGCCTCAGCAGTTGATATGAGATTGATCTGAGGCACAGCATCTGTATTCAGCAATGACATAAGGTGCTGTGGCCCAATGCCATACTGGAGGTGCAGAAACTATAGCTTTTTGCACACAATGCAACCACAGGATTTTCTGCTATGGCGGGACAAAACAAATCTCATGAGAGTTGGAATGGCGAACCCTCAAATTATCAACAAAAGGGCATATTGACAAACACTGAATGCTTCAGAATTAATTATACTAATGTTTTGGGCGTCTGTGCAAGCGACATTTCTGAAGGCGATAGTACGTATGTGTGGTGATGAAGTCCAGACAGATTGATGTAGTTAAGATGATTTATTGTAGATATGTAGATGAGCCCCACCAGGAGCAGCCAGCATGCTGCTCAGCCCCATCATAACTGTGGCTTTTCTTGACAGACACCCAACATTCCGTAGTACATCATCATATTGTAACATTCTACAGGCAAGACATGTGGTGGAAATGGCATGCACAAGAATGGATAGTAAACTAGAATACTACATATCTCCTTTTCTTCCAACACAACAAATAAGATAAAAACCCAAAGAAGAACAAGAGAGCACCGATCCTTACATCCAGACACACCTACTGGCCAGATGGGTATGACAGGAGGCAAAGCACAGCATGAGAAATAAAGAAGACAGAGAAGAGAATGAATGAATAAGATAACATCACTCCTACTTCCCTGTAAACAACATAGCAATGGAAAATCGACATTATAAAACAATAAGGCTTAATGTAAACAGGGTGAAGAAAGAATGAAATGAATAAGATAACATCACTCCTACTTCCCTGTAAACAACATAGCAATGGAAAATCGACATTATTAAACAATAAGGCTTAATGTAAACAGGGTGAAGAAAGAATGAATGAATACAATAACATCATTCCTACTTCCCTGTAAACAACATAGCAAAGGAAAATCGACATTGTAAAACAATGAGGCTTAAAGTAAACAGAATAAAGAACAATTGAGAGTGGAATTGACAAGTTGAGACAACCTCGAAAAGAGGTCACATGTTGTGCACTGAAATAATGGGACTAAAACCCATATGACACACACTGTGTGAGTTGAAAATACAATAGACCGTGTAAGGACAACCCTGACAATCTCGTGTAGAGGTCACTTGACGTCCGTGTAAGGACAACCTGGACAACCTCGTGTAGAGGTCACTTGACGTCCATGTAAGGACAACCTGGACAAACTTGACCTCTATATGAGGTTGTCTGCGTGGCACTAAAAACATCATGACAGTAAACACTTCTCCCTAAAAGCCGTTGGTGAGATGATCTTGCAGAAAACAGGTTTGCGGAAAACAGAAGCACCCCGCTCTGCACGGGAGACACAAACTCAGGCAGTCTAATTACCTTGCTTGTTGAGGCACTGTAGACACAGCGTAGACACAGCAGGAACAGGCTTGGGCTGCAGCTGAAACTGAATTAGCAGGAACTGGCACGTTTGTGTAGTGGGCGACCGATGGCCAGGTCACTGGTATCTCCCTTTTACTGCAAACATGGAGATGACAGTGACGCTTAACTGTTTTGAAATGCCGTTGAAAGTCTTTGATGAAAGGCGCTTGAGTTGCTTTGATCTTGAGAAACGCTTGAAGACAGCACAATCTGTAGAGCAAGGGTGGTGCTTGAGCGAAGTGGGATTTGGAACACGCACGTTGGGGGCGACCGGTGAGGTGGTCACTGGTGGGGCTCAAGGTGCCAGAGTCCTTGTTAAAATTATAGATTGTAGTTTCTTGATGCCTCTTGAAAAATCTTGACTTCTTTGACATTGAATTCTATTGTTGAGCACGTAGAACGAGGGTAAGTTTCCAGATCGTCGCCATAAAAATGTGGTGATGAAGTCCAGACAGATTGATGTAGTTAAGATGATTTATTGTAGATATGTAGATGAACCCCACCAGGAGCAGCCAGCATGCTGCTCAGCCCCATCATAACTGTGGCTTTTCTTGACAGACACCCAACATTCCGTAGTACATCATCATATTGTAACATTCTACTGGCAAGACATGTGGTGGAAATGGCATACACAAGAATGGATAGTAAACTAGAATACTACAGTATGCCAATGTATGCTGATGGTTGGACCCCTGTACCATGCCATAGTTATAAAAAGTGATAGATAATTCTATGAGGTGCAGCAGTGTACCAGGGATATTTTACCCAGATGAGACCTACTGCACTACAACCCGTTGGAATGGCACAATATTTTGAGAAGCATAGTATTGACGTTTGTCTTTACATACGGTGCTGATTAAGTGGCACAAAATGTTAACAAGGTTATATTATTGAATTTGGTAGGCATAAAAAAAGAGTTGTGAAAAAGGAGGTGGGATTATTACTGTGGAATGAGTAGGAAAAAAAAATTGAAAATAAGAAAAAAGCTATTAACACATCATTCACTAATGTAGGTTATAATGTGTGGGCTAAAAGGACTACGCCAACTAATGTCATTATATGTGAAGTCGGCAAGGTTTTTTCCTCAAATGCAACAAGGCAATGATCGTTTTGCATCTAGAACTTGATTAGTGTGGCTCTTTGATATTCATTTAAAAAATATAGGGTTTAGCTGCTGTATTGACAGTGGGGAACTTCTTCTCTTTTTCATGCAACCACCTTTAAAATCAACATGGGCCATATACCATTAAAGGACTTCTTGGTTTATACAGCATTGAACAGAGTATCCTGCAAAATTTGCAGGCAGGTCACCTACCAGCATGAGAACCTTTGCAAGTCATGTACGGAGGAAACAATTATTATAACAGTCGGATTTTCTTGCATGGCAAGGTCAGGGGGAGATACCATGCAGCTTGGAATTTGAGATGAGTTAGAAGGTATTTAGTGCCCCATATTCAAAAGTCTCTAAAGAGAATGAAATGTACTCAAGAAATTTGTGAAATGTAAATAGTATTTGACAGGTAAAGAGTATGACAACTGTTTTAAAATGTTAGAAAATTAGGAATTATCTGTAGATGGAGACATGTAGTAGATTGGAGATGGGGTGTTGACCTTTGCAGATATAAGATAGCAGCTGTTGTGGTTAAGCAATGAAGATCATCAGGGGATGACCAATATGAAGCAGCATTTTTACTTGTAGACCTGGTGGCCTCAATCTGAAAAATGTGTAAAAGGAATAGAGATAATCTGTGTAAGACTGTGCAGGGAGCAACAAGGTTGAGAAGATAACCATGCCATCCCTGGTGTTATGCCTGTTTTGTATGCTACCCTGGGAGAAGGTGGCACCTTATGATATGGGGTCTTTTAGTATGTTTGCCAATTCCTAGTCATTCTTTTGGCTTATTCCTCCCACTGGACCGGGGTACTTATCTTATTGGATATGTGCACACAAAGAAATTAGATTCATAGAAAATATTTTCCCCTGGACTGTCATAAGCCGATACTGAAAGCAGTGGGAGGGTTGTCCATGAAAAAATGGTTCTGACCTTCTCTCTCTCTAGATTACGTAGACTGTTGACCAACTGAAGAGTCTCTGCAGCAGCTCATCGGATTTCATCTGCTTGCCATGTCTTTATCTAAGGGGCCTCATGTGATGTACAATGTATCACTATTATGCAATTTGCCAAAGCCAGGGAAGGGTCTGTACACCCCCTCTCATATGTCTCTCACCACATTGGTATGCTGCACTATTTTGTTTCAGTATCCCTGAAATCACCATGCCAAATCATAATGATCAGCATCTGGCACTTTGCCCAGATCCTGTTCCGAATATCCTATGCATCCTAATTGGTGTTAAATAGGTTTTGTGGGCCACATCATCAAAGATTTTGTCCCATTCATCATCATCAAGCTCTTTACCTGTAGTCTTCTCCAAGCATGCCTTCAGACTGGTTAGAGTCTTGCCTAGTGCTGCGACTATTCATGCATATAGATGTGGAACTATCCTGCGGCCAATACCCCATGTCAGTATTGCCTTTGCAGTGTCATCAGTTAGCGGCTCCACATTACCATTCACCCATGTGCTCCTCTATATATTTCACTGTCCCAAACGCTCTGAACTGCCCAACGGGGATCTGATACTCATCCTGCACTTAAATGGAAACTTTGTTGCAACCATCAGAACACCAGTCTCCCACCTTATCTAGTTGTAGGTCCTTCCATTGTTCCACCCTTAAGTCTGATGGCGTGCCAACTCCGCTGGAAGGGCATCAAATTGTAATGTCAGGTACATAAACTTGTCTAACATGCGTCATAGTGATATATCCATTCCAACAATACACCACAACTGCTATCAATCTTGCTCTTAGTTTTTGCTGCTAATACTACTCCCCGCGATGTGTGCAGCATCACTACTGCTGGTCACCAACAATTAAGAATGTAAAACGCTCTTCGACACAAACTACAAATGAGCGGTTATGTAATAAAATTGATAGTTTGGAGCTCCTGGCCGTTCCTTGTGCTGTGGAAGGTGTCGTTTTTCCATGACAACTCTACTTTTCCCCATTCCATATTAATGTTGTTAATAGTGTATCTAGCTCTCCGAAGAAGGCTCTTGGAAGCTTCATCCTCTTAATATTGAATAGATACAGTAGTTCATGCAGTTGCAACCTCATGGTTATCACAATTCTTTCTACCCATATGAGAGAGGATAGCGTTATCTAAAACTGAGTCAAGCTTCACACCACATGCATTAGGCCTAGGTTTCTTGAAGGGACTGTTAATCTGGAAGAAATCCCCCTGGCCCCAGCTGGCGAGTTTTCACAGCAACCTTTTCCTAAACCCCAATCTCTTTATTCACATATACATAGAATGTGGAAAACTTTGAGATGGTACGCTTTTTTCCCTATCTTGCCCTATACATCCTTCCTCCTGTATATGTGCTACCTGCCTTCACACATACATAAAACGTGTTTCCTGATTTAAAGATCCTGACACATGCCTCCTATTTCTGTTTCATTGCAGATTTAGTTGCTGCTGTTTAGTTTTTGCAACCAGTTCACATCTGGAAGCTGAACTCCTTTCCAAGTGTCAGACTTGAAACCGCTCAACCTTTTTACATTGACATTTTCCATTTCTTTTTTTTGTGCTGACTTTTCCTGGCACATCTTCTGCCTGCAACAGATTTCATATCAGGAAATGCTGCTTCTGGCACTATATAAATATTACACGACATGCAATTCTCGTTTATTTGGTAGCTGCTTGTGATTCTAAGTAGACTCCTGGCTACTGTGATGTGCTCAAGGTCACAAGCCCTGTTGAGGAGGACTGTTTCTGAAGGCTTAGGTAAAAGTGAGCAAAATTCGATGCACAGCCTGGAATATGCAATAATAAAAAAAACACATATCCACTTTATCAGTCACCCAAAGCCAGTGAGGGGAGGAATACATTTTAATCAGTCTAACTGGCATGCTGTTACCATGGACCAATGATTCCTGCATGTTGTCAGTCATGGTTACGCTTTTCTATTTCTGTCCAACCCGCCTATGATATAGACTTTAGAGG
Source organism: Calotriton arnoldi (assembly GCA_963921515.1). Classification (NCBI taxonomy): domain Eukaryota; kingdom Metazoa; phylum Chordata; class Amphibia; order Caudata; family Salamandridae; genus Calotriton; species Calotriton arnoldi. Next base: position 341,958 of record CAWUFW010006258.1, on the reverse strand, counting down.
AGCATGCCTTCAATTTTACTTAAGGGTTTCAGTCATTGCAGGACAAATGGGCAATTTAGAAGGTCTCTGAGAAGGAGCTCTGCAGTGAGCACTACTTCTGTTACTTACTGGGCGGTGAATTCAGACCAGTTTTGCACCTTAAGGGATGGAGAAATTCAAAATGCTGACTCTGGCCCAGGTCCTCTCCACTTGAGACCCTGGGGATTGAATGAAGTCCTTGAACATATAGGATGAATATTTTCATGTACTTCTCCCACAGTCCACACGTGGTTCCTCCACTTTGTGGTAAGGAATGACCACTTGCAGTTCACTGATCACAGAAAGTTCCGTAAGGCTCTCAAAACCTGGCTATTCTGAGCTCTTTCTTCTCTTCTGTACGTCTCTGTCTTCTTCTCCTCCACTGTTCCCCGTGACAGGCTAGCGCTCTGAGACCTTCGGGTGATATGTGCGCTCAACAAAAATCTTATAACATAACATAACTGTCCTGCATTTTTGCTTACCTCAGCCCTCTGGATGTTTGCGATGGTGATGGTTGCAGGTCGGTTGTTCATTTATTCCTGTACCTTGACAATTGTTGAAGGCGAGTTTGTCAGAGTCAGTCGTGGACAATCTGATGACTACCATCTTGCTCCTCTCTTCCCTAGGCTTCTCCATCAACGAGCTGAAATATCCATATTTGGTCAGTGCAGAGGATTACTTTATTAGTTAGTGCTGTGAATACTGTTCTGTTCAAGGCCTTCCAGTCAGTGAGTCCCAGACATTCAGACTATGACCTGATTTTTCAGGTTTGGTCCTATGTTCCGGCCTGGACAGTTCTGAAATGTTTTGGACTTTTAGCCTCATGCAGTCTGCTGGTGCCTCATGCCTGTTGGCACTTGCGGGCTCTGCAATAGAATCTCTGTCTTCAATGGGCTTAACATTGGGGGTGCCACTCAGACAACATCGGTGTGTCGGATGAAGCGACTCATACCTTCCATGGTAGAGGACGGATCTCAGCCTGGCTTGCGACAGGCCGTTCTCCCTATCCCATCTGAAAGTCCTAGTGGTGACAAAAGAATTGACTCTGTGCTGCGGTGGGCCACAATTCGAGGCTTCTTGTCTCTGCTGAAACCAAGGCACATATCCTCTGGCACTGTGAGCCACCCAATTGGCTTTCAAGGCCTTTCTGCCTTCTGTAAAGGGCAGTCTAGTGCAAATCCTGATGGGCAACATGACCAACATGTGGTGCTGCAATAAATAGAGCGATGTAGGGTCACCTCTCCTTGCCAAGGGGTGCTCAGGCTGGGGTGCTGGCTGGATCTGCAGGGGATTTTCTTGACTGCCAATGATCTGGCCTTGAACACTAGAGGGCACAGGCTCAGCAGGCACCATATAGCTGACAATGATTGGTGTCTGGATCCAGAGGTTGTTCAGGGCGGATTGACCCAGAGATGTGAATCTTGGGTAGATTTTTTTACCACCTCTGAGAATGTTCATTGTTGGCCTTTTTTTGCTGTAAAGCTACCGTCTCGAGGTTCCCCGGGAGACCCAGTTAGCCTGATGTGGGACTAGAGCTCCTATGCTTGTTTCTGCTTTCTTGAGTTCTCAAGAAGGTCCGCAGGACTGTGCTTAGCTCATTGGGGCTCGAATAATCTGGTGCTCCGACCTCCTGAGTTTGAGCGTCGGTCCCCTACTTCGCCTACCTCTTCCAGGAGGATCTACTCTTCCAACAGTAGTGAAGGGTTCTACACCCTCTGCAGGCTAAACCGTCAGATGTTCTCCTGTTTGTCCTATCTTTGAACTAGCAAGGACTTGCCCTAGGCACATTTAAAGGTTATTTGTATGCCCTTTCGGCTTTTCAGTCTCTGCTGGATCAGCCTTAATTGTTTAGGTCATCGGTTCTGATGAGCTTTTTGACAGGGCTTACATATAGGTTTCCCCCTGTGCCCTTTGGTATGCCTCAGTGGGACCTTAATTTGGTTCTTATCTTCTCTGAGGTTACTGACCCTTAAAACCGTCTTCCTCATTGCAAGTACTGCTGTGTCGTGTCAGTGAATTGTAGGCACTGTCAGTACAACCACCATAAACCACATTCTTTCCGGACAAGTTGGTGCTCCGGAATCCAGCATCCTTTGTATTGAAAGTGGCGTTGACTTTCCATCTAGAGGAATCCATCTTGTGCCCCACTTTCTTCTGTCTGAAACATCCGCCTAAGGAGGAGGACTCCAGGATGGTTTTAGCTTTTAAAACGATCGAACTGAGGAGCACTGAGAGGATGACAAAGGTTTTGAAAAGAAGGTCTCTGGTGTTGGGAAAGGAAAGGCTGTCCAGAAACAGATCGTACTTTGCATACAAATTTGCTATGTCTTGGCCAGAAAAGAGCATCCTGAGAGCCTTTGGGCTAATTCTACCAGAGCTAAGATTGGCACCATGGCCTTGGTTACAGCTGTTGTGGTTGCTGGACATCTGCCAGGCAGCTATATGGGTATCCGTCCACACCTTGACCAGGCATTACTGCCTTGACTATCAAGTCTGCAGGAATGGCCATTTTGTCTGCTTGGTCAGCAATATATTTTTATTTGAAATCCACTCCTCCTAGCCTCAACCTTTTGAGAGGTACAGCTTAGAAGTATCGATCGTAAGAACAAGTTACTTACCTTTGGTAACACTCTTTTTGGTGCATACTCTAACCGCAGATTCCTCACAGTCCTTCCCTCCTCCTCCTCCTCCTTTGCAGTGGTCTTCCAGGTGGTAATAAGGTTCCAGGTTAGATTTTCCATGCTGTCATGGTTCTCAGTCTATCACTGATGCTCTGCTGTGAGGGTGTGGAATGCTTGGTTAAAATAGGACATCTGTGAATAGGGGTGGCCCCTATATACAGTCCTACACTTTTACTGCCGAAGGTGAGATGATATTGCCAAAGGGTCCAATTGGTGCCACCTACTGTAGTTTGGGAGCAATTGCTGTAAAAAAAAGTTTCCAGATCCATTCTGGTGCCTGATTCAAAAGTTGAGTGACTCAGATGGAGTATTCACCAGAAAGAGTGTTACTGAAGGTATGTAACATGTTCTTCAGCGATGCAATTGACTCACCTAGAGCATGTAGATGAGACTTTAGGAGCAATACCTAGACTTGATTTTGTGATTATTAAGTGCTGAAAACCGAGAACCCTACAGTGGAGAGTTACTCCATTGAGGTAGTCATTAGTGCTTGTAAAATTATATGTAATTGTAGAAATGTACAGTTAAATTGTTATGTACACCTGTAAAAGTTTAACAATTTTGTCTATTGATGACTGAGGAATGAAGAATGCATGCTTTGGATAGCATAGGGGTCAAGAAACGTCATACCATTGTTGCAAAATTTGAATATATTCTATGTGTTGAACATTGCAGGTCTTGGATCAGTATGAGAAGGAGGGATTTCAGTTCCTGGCTCAAGTGTTCAATTCTTCACATTCCTTCCTGGAGGATCTGACAGGCCTTACTCTGCTGCACCAGGAAACTCAAGCTGCCGAGGTAAGAGACATGATCTGAAATGTGGTTGTGGGGTCGGAAATATTTTAGGAGTGCTCTTGTCCAAGACTTTTACTAATATGAAATGAGTCTTTATCTTAATAAGGTAATAACAGAACCTTAAGTTCACAACCAACTGGCATGTCAAAAGCTTGCGGGGCACGGTAATGAAAAATGGTGACAGTTTTTCTTCCTAATGGGCACATGAAATCTACAGTTAGAGGAACAGGAAACAATTTACAGGTGGAAAAGAAATGTCATAAATCCCCTAAAAAGTAAGCCATTTATGTTCTTCCGAAAGTAAGTCATCTTTTCTGCTTCCGCATAGCTGTTAGCTCGTTTGAACGGTATCCTTGTGCATAGGTATTGCAAAGTTTGAGTTTTTGGCTCCTTGTGTTGTGTACAAAAGTGGACAATAACAGCGCAGGTTCAGGGAGGAAGCACTGCAGGTTTTTTGCGTGGCAGTGTTCACTCTTCAACATGTTACATCCAGTTGTTGTGTAGTTGCTTGTGTGTTTTCTTCAGGTTGCTAGGGACCACGTGATAGACCGTGCAGCTCGTGAAAGGGTATGTTTCTCTCTAAGGTTGTGCAGGTGTTAGATCTCATCCACGGGGCGGGAGTTGTTTGCCTGTTGCTTCTCTTGTTATTCTTCATGTTGTGTGAGAGCACGCCTGCTCCTTCATCCTGTGCAGAAGGGGATGACAACTTTTCCCATGTTTCACTGGTGCTGAGACAGCAAGTATTGAATATTCTCTCTTTATTTTTATTCTGTTGGCAAACGTTTGGTTTAGATGGGAAGTCAAAAAGACAGCAGCATCCTGTTATGTTTGGTGCGGAATCAAAATGAAAGGTTATGGACGGGATGAGGAACTGTGCCTTTTTCTGCATGCCACGAACAATCAGCTCAGTACTGTACTCCTCCCGGCTATATATAATTCACAGAGACAGTTATTCAAACACACCAAAGCACTGCTTCCGAAACTTTTTAGAACCACAACCCAATTTTTAGAACAACAAACTTTTGCGACCCACCTATCTTTAAAGGACAGGAGGAGGGTGATTTTTAAGTGTAACTAAAGTATTGTGTGGTAGCGCACTGTCCTTTACATACAGATTATTTTCGATTGGAATGGCCACTACTTTTGCACAGACATATAGTTTTACTGACAAAACTTTATTGCACACAAATAATAATGTGTGGAAATCGAGTTTTTGTGCACCATCAAGTAAATGTCTTGATTTGTTTTGATCATATTAAAAGCCTTTGTTTCCATCACATTACAGGATTACAAAAAAGTACTTCATTTTTGCTTTCCTAACTGCTGGATGTGTGCAGTTTATTTACAGGTATTTACATTTGATAATGACATCCCCACAGCCTTCCCTTTCACACTCCCTGTACCCAAGTAAGATTGTCACATAATTCACTTCACTTTACTTTTCTTTCTTTAACTGCAAAGTGAGACGAGCTTGTAAGCACCAATCCCCATATTAAAAAACATAAGCAGCAATTCTTCAGAACACATAGCCTGACATTTGACCTCTGTCTTGTAGCACAGCAAATGTGCAATATAAATCCAGAATTTAAACGCATCTTTATTTATAGCTTGGACTTTCACGACCTACCAAAAATCGGCTTGCGACTGCCCCGCAGTTTGGGAAACTCTGCAGCAGAGTTTTTAATTTGTTGCTGCAGTGAAGGAGACAAGAGTGGCACTGCTGCTGGTGCACCATATAGCACTATTTTAAAGCTCAGAAATAGAATAAGAGGTTTGTTTTGCACAGTAAATTATGTATTTTGTTTATGTAGTAAATGCCAATTCGAGTAGTCTAATTATTGTAGAAATCTTTTAATGACTCTCAGATATCAAACCGTATTTGACACTCTACAAACTAAAATGTTTTTTTTAAATCGTTTTTTTTAATTTTTTGCACGAAAACACATAATATAAAAAGCAAATAGTGACACGGTCGCTGTTGGCAACATGATGACGTAACTTGCAGGTATAATAGAGCGAAGAACATACAATTCATTGTACCATTGTTTCCAGTCATAGTCCTACAGTTATCCCTGAAGGTAACCAGCAATTCTTCACCATTGAGTTCCTTGTGCCCCCCACTTCCCCCCCATGTCAGTCATTACACCGATTGGGCCATAGTATGGGAGATCCCCTTCGCCACTGAGTCTATGATCAGTTCTCAGTGCTCTGCTATCACCATCTACCAGGTTCGCTGCAAGTCGGTAGCAGCGGTGCACCGCAAGCCTTGCACTGCCTCATCATAGTTGATGCACCCCACCTGTCCCATCAAGGGGGTTGGTCCTCCCGGTCCACCGCAGCAGCAGGCGCATCCCCAACGCCTCTGTCACTCCGTAAAAATGCTCTCGCTCTCCCGGCAAACATCCTCCTGGCGCTTATCAGTGCAAACCTTTTTCATTTGCTTGAAACTAAAATGGTTAAGGGGATTATTTAGAGTTTGGTCCAGCAGGTGCATCGCCAAACTCCAGTGCTCTCTGCCCCATTGAAAACTGTGGGTACCACTGTATTTCTTACGGTGGAACCTCAGCCAACTGCACCACCAGAAACCCTTAAAAGAGCTGACTGTCCACAACTGGACTGCACGATTATAGTTTTTGGTTCTGCCTATAGATCTTTAGCTGTCTCGCCAGCCTCTTGTAATAAAAAAACTCATAAATAAAAAATATATGCATTAATGTAGGCAATTTGGGGCAGCCCTCTTGTCCATTGGCCTGGTCAGCTGTCATTCACATTTTGGTACTGCCCACCATGACATACAGAATGGGGCTTTGGGGAAGCCCACATCAGGAATTAGCGGTCTTGCTCTATGAAATGGGAAATTTTCCTGATCGCGTGTCCTTATCCATCTAAAAAAAAGTGCACTTCAGTGCCAGGGCTGATGAGCTAAATCTTTACATTCCATTTTTTACCAGCCTTTATCCTTTGTGATTGTTTTTATCCATCCGTGTGTGTTTAACTATGGTTTCTAGCTGCCACAATTCCATGCCAACTTTATCTTTTCTTGTGCAAATCAGAATCATTATCCTGTCTTGAGTTTTGAAACTAAAAAGTGTTTCTATTCCTGTTTTAAGTGCACCTACATGCCAGGAAACATCTATATCCTTCTATTAAAACTGTATATTATGATTAGTTTATTTTTGAATTACAAATTTTTCTTGGAATCATATGGCTGCCACATTTTGAGGTCATAATGTTTTTGTTTCTTTTTATTTTTGGGACATATGCTTGCAGTAGAATTTAGGAATAAAAGAACTATTGCATGCACTTGCTTTGCCAATGCTCAATCCTGCTGTGGCAGTCTCAGAAAGGAAATGTTCAAATGTGTCTGAGTGTCAGGGACATTTGTCTTTTGCTTTGCAAGCCACCACTTCAGGCATTTGCTGGTGCAAAGCAGAAGAGAATACTAGGATATCTGCTTTAATATTAGAGCCCGGTCAGCATTCAACAGTAATGAAAGTGCAACCATCACAACAGTGGATGCAATTTCATTACAGATAGCCCTGCCAAGCAGGGCTATCTGTATCTCTTAATATGTTAGGGGTCCTATGGAGGGCAAGTCGAAGTTCTGGGCCGCCTTGCCTCTAACACTAGCGGGCAGAATTGCCATAGTAAAAATGATAGTTCTCCCTAAATCTTTATATCTTTTTGTTAACATACCCATTCCCTTAACTCAGGCCTTTTTTAAATCTCTGCGAACCGCCATGATTGCTCTGGTCTGGGCCGGCAGCCAACCCCGAGTGAGCTGGGAACTGCTGACACGCCCACTATCGAGGGGAGGGCTAGGAGCTCCTGATTTAGAACCTTATGCGTTAAGCGCGCAAGCACAGTTCCTTCACTTTTGGGTACATCCTATCCCGTTTCAGCCGCATGTGGCCACTGAGAGGGAGGTAGCCGACCCAACCCCCCTGCACGCGGCTGTCTATAAACCTTATCGTAGAAACGCTAACGAAATAAACACAGTCGAAACCCAACGTTGGGCTTGGGAGGGCGTGAGGAAGAGGACAGGTACTCCACTGCTGTATGCACCCTCCACACCACTTGCGTTCCACCCACACTTCCCCTTCCTACATGACAAGGGCACCATCGCACGTGCTCGTAAAATGGGCATCTCCACACTGGGCAACCTATATCCACGAGACACTTTTTTAGAACCGCCAACAGGTCAGGATGGTACACAGGCACCGATACTGGAATTACTCCTATATTACCAATTCCGAGCCACCTGCAAAACAATGCATCCTACTTTTCCGACTTCTCCAGCCATTATGAAACCATTAGAACACTTATTAACCACACCGACCTCTTGTAAACTGATGACCAGGCTCTATACTCTCACGCAAACAAATACTACATGGGTTGCCCCAAAGGCTCTAGAGCAGTGGAGGAACGAGCTGGTAGATCTGCCCACAGATGAACAATGGGCATTTTGTTGCTCGCAATTAAGATATTTATCCCCTAACAAAAATACATTATCCCCTGCAATACAGTTTCAAAAATGCATCAGGGAAATCAGCTACTGGATGGGAAGACATTGTCTGAAGCTGAACTCGGACAAAACCGAGGTGGTGATTTTTAGTAATTTTCAATCGAAATGGGATGGATTATGGTGGCCGGCCGAAATGGGACTGCTCCCAAATCCAGTAGAGAAGGCCAAAAATCTCGGGGTGCTGATAGACAGCAAACTCACCTACTCCCAACAAACCAACGCCACAGTTTCAGCCTCTTTCTATCTGTTAAGGAAACTTAAGAAAGTAATGCCTTACATTCCCAATGATCTTAGGAAAACAGTTGTAACAACTTTGGTGCTGTCAAAACTAGATTATTGTAATGGCCTATACCTTGGGCTACAGAAACAGCATCTGAAAAAACTTCAGATGGTGCAGAATGCTGCAGCCAGGCTTTTACTGAACATACCTAAGCACCAATCAATCAAAGAGGAGATCCAGAAGCTCCATTGGTTGCCTGTGGTGCAACGTATTAAGTTTAAGGTACTCTGCCTTGCCTATAAAGCAGTGAATAAGATCGGACCGGTACCTTTGAAAAACCTCTTCTTATGGTACCATCCAGGCAGACAGTTAAGATCTGCCAATGCCAGATTAATGTTGGTACCAAGGATCCGAACTGCGAGCTGGGGAGGCCGTAGCATCGGCTACTGTGCGGCCAAGTTATGGAATACACTCCCTGTACACATCAGAGAGGCCAACTCTCTCCACTCTTTCAGAAAAGAATTGAAAACTTGGTTATTTCTAAACTAAGCTCCCCCCCTTCCAACCTTCTCAGGGTTTACGTTCCAGTTCAGCGCCAAGACACCCCAGGGTATTCGCGCGCTTTAGAAATCACACTAACATTAACTACAAGCTGAGACTTATACATTTTAAATTTTTACACCGATACTATCGTACCACCTTATAAGTTGAAACTGCGACCCGATTCACGTTGCTGGAAGTGCAGACGTGAAGCTGCCACCTTTTTGCACATTGCGTGGGATTGCCCAGTTATATCAAGTTTCTGGAGGGAGGTGTATGATACCATACAGGCCATTACTGGACTGCCGCTGGTATGTTCCCCATTGGTTGCTCTGCTGGGCTACGTGGAGGAGACCCCACCTGAGTCACGCCGCCTCACAGCTATGTTGCTGTTGCTCACAAAGCGTAGATTAGCTATACATTGAGGAGCCCCTAGGCACCACCGAATCCCTGAGTGAATTCGGGACGTAGCTTATTGTCAAGAGCAGCTGGCGGCATTTTGGGATCTTATGCCAATGGCATCTCGACCGAGAGATATTTGGGAACCCTTCAAAACTTGGCTTAGGGAAAGCGATGTGCACCTCACTGATGACACCGGACCATTACCAGCTGAAGCCCCGCAGGAAACGACCCAATAGTTGCCTCAGCGCCTTGCACCTAGCATATGCCACCCTTCCAGTTCGAATAACGACACCCCCCGCACGGCGCTCTGTGATGGTGAGCCGACGATTCCTCTCTTATTAGCTCAGTTGCCTCAGAACCCCCAGTCTTGCACTGCTCATGTATATTGTCCTCAAGTCTCCAATAACCACCAAGTTGTTGATTGTTCTAATTTATGGGGTGTTGCATTTTATCCCTCCAATGTACATCTGTGTAACGTGATTGAATTGTACAGCTTGCTGTTGCTACATTTCCCATGCAAGATGTCCGGACTGCAATTACTGTGCAATGTGTGTAATTAATTTGCTTTGTTATACCTCTGTCTGAATAAAACTAATAAAAAAAAAATATATATATATATATGTTAGGGGTCCTCTGCCAGAGGAGCAGAGGATAGAGTCTGCACTAATCTGGTGGTCTGGCAGTCTGCCTTCAGAGATCTAAATTACCTCACGAGTGCAAGAACAAATCTCATGATGAAATGTGAAAGCATCTACACTCTCCCATCAGCTAGAGTGCAGTTGCCCCTGTAATACATACACATGGTGGTATCCCTATATTAATAACACTAAGGTTTTCACTGCTGCTTAGTGTCTAGCAGAGTCCATCATTGATTTAGGCTCTCTAGATCCATGCACGATTTTGAAAATCTCCTGCATTGTATATCAATCTATATTATGTGGATGTTCTGAAATTATAACATGGATACAAACCTACCAGACCTGTGTTGGACCCACACCATTAGGAAAATGTGTGGCGGTGTAGTCATCCTATATGCGTTACATATTATGCTGGGCAGGTGGCCATATTTTCATTAATTCACATCACCACGCCTGCTGGTGCACATAATACCCTAATACAGGGTGATAAAAACTTCAAACACAAATTTTTTTTGAAGAATTATTTTTGCTCTCTTAGTTATTTTAGCCCTTAGTTCTACACTCTCTCGTCTCGCTCTTTGAGAGAAGATGACTTACAACATGGCACCAGTTACATATTCATTCCTGTTTTTGGACAAATCTGGTGATATATCTCTGCAGGATTTTAAGACGATTAGATATATTCAACATTCTGTAACATGTTTGTGGGAAAACCAGTATTAAATATGACAGAGCTCCTGTCAACCACTTTGGAAATCTCATGTAGATGTGATCTTCCCTCCATTTCTACTTTTCTAGCCTGAAAACCTCAACACCTTGGATCTTACATTCCTTTTTTTCTGGAGCTTATAAGTCATATGATACGAATGTGTAATCCCTTCAAGCCTAGTTTAAAATTAGATTTGGATAACTAGTGGACTGCTGTATTTGGTTAAATTATATCTTTTTTCCATGGGCGATAATCTAGGGTAAAGACAAGGACCTGCAACCTTTGTTGATGTTCTTATTTGATTTCTGTATTTAAATTAATCTTTTTGCGTGGTCCCCCAGACATTTTCTTCCTTTATGAGACGGATGACAATGGATTTACTAGCATATTGACTCTTTTGACTCTAGGCACCAGGAAACTGCTCACCAATTTATACTACAAGTGGTTTGACTACTAAACATAACAATAGATTGGTTAAGCCCTAATTGACACTGTTAACATTTAAGTTAGGCCTCAGTAGTATGGTGTAGGAAATCCTCCTGTGACATAAATGTTAAATAGTACATGCAGACCACAGTCAAAATGCACACCACCCACATAAGTAACTTTAAAACATGACTTCATTCGTGCCATTCAATTCTGTAATGCTGTGAGCAAATCAGCAGCCAGCACATGTGAAAGGAAACATTTTTTTACCTTTTTGAAAGCCTACCTGAGTCACCTTCAAGTAGTGCCTTGAAGCGCACAAGAGCCACACCTTCATATAAAATGCAAATGTGACAGTGTACAAAAGTTTGGTCCAATGCTTAGGCTGTGGTAAAAGCTTACTTGTGAATTATTTGACTTTGGATATGGCTTTAGAAATCATCTGCTCACAATATTTATCAAAAATCTTTTTACTTGTGAATGTAGGGTTTTGTTAAATATTCTGCAAAGCTGATTTTAGTGAAAGTTGCTTTCGTCTGCTTTAAAGCCTTCAAAGCAATTAGTTCAGTTCTACCAGGCTTTCCCTTCTTCGTTGGCAATAACTAACTCTTTGGTGCAGTGTGATATACTTCGCTGGGAGAGAACAATAGGCTTAGCCTGCCACCTGTCCTTGGAGTGGAAGGCAAGGTGGAAGTTAATTGCAGGCCATCCACCTCTAGTTATCTTGCAGTGTGGGAATGGAGAGGAGCAGCATATGGCATCACAAAGAAAAGCCTGGGTCTTGATAGATGACATGTTTATAGCACACAAGGTACGAGTATGAAGAAGGCTTTTTATGGCACCCTGTTCCCAGTCTAATTGTCTCTGGCCACAACATGACGGGATCTGGCTTCAGTACCAACCAGGGTTGTTTTTCTAGGGAATGTTCCTTCATTTTCATACAACAGCCCTTTGTTAGAAATTCAGAGCCTCACAACTCTATACTGGGGTCCTACCTTCTTCATAAAACTCAGAGCAAGTTTTCCTGGAATGGTTTGTAGTAAAACGATAGGAAGTGCTCCCGGAATTTTCATAGGACTGCCTTAGGAGTAATCAATAATTACTGGCTAGTAATCCTCATAAGAAAGGCTTACCTTCACCAGCACCTTAGAGCACTACTAGACTTAAAAGAAGAGCAGAAGATGACAAGCTTTCTTTATAAGCTTGGAAGAGAACTGAGGGTTGGACCTACTGCAATTTATACCCTAGGTCAGGAAGTACTTCCCAAGGGCCAGGCCAACTTGACTGCCTCAAATCCTAGGGGGATAAAGAACAAAAATGCTATTTTGTCTGACCAGTGGATTGGAAGTCTGGGAGCTTTAGGATTGACTAGGAGATAGGTGTCCAGCATCTGCAAATTTGGACTCTAGGCTGTAGCCATCAGGAAGTAGGATGTAAGAAATGTTTCTCACCTTGGAAGAAGATGGCCCCGTTGGAGAAGAGCTCATCTGGTAAGAGTGACTGGTCTTTTGCTCTGGCTCTAAGGATGCAGGGGCAGAGAGTCATGTCTCAAAGATAGATTAGTAGTTGGAGTCCCTCTATAAGAGAGATGGGAAATTTGAGGACAGTTGAGTGTGCCTGCCTGAAAGGTAAATGATTGTGCCTTGTCCTCCCAGCTTCTTTGAGCAGAATTGTACTAGTAATCACCTTTTGTTTTTGGTGTTACTGTGGCCTCCTGTGGCCACATTTGTTAATGTAAATGCACTCTCATTGACTTTTATATCTCCATTGTTTCCAGGGGTGTTTTTTATTATCTTTAAAATCATATCTGCTTATCTCTTTTTTTTATTTTCTGGTTGTATTTTTGTTTTGTTGCTACTTAAATACTTAGTGTGCATGGTTGATATTGGGCAAACCCATCACCTGATGAATTAGATTAGCTTACCTGCAGGTTATTGAGCTAACATTGTAGCACAGGGAAACTACTAAAATTGATCAAGATTGATAGTGAGCCCATAGAAATTATCACTTTGTGAACTATATTTGTCCTGTCTTAATGCCTTACTGCACTGCTTATTTTACTAATGAAATACAGCCTTTCCCAAGTATGGGATGAGTAGATCTGTATTCTCCTTAGTGTGTTTTGGTACTATACAAATTGGTTATCCACTGTCTTTTCACCTCAGCTTCTGATAGAAAATGAGCTACGTCAAGTAGTATGTACGTTTGTGAGTAGTGCTTGTAGCTGTAAGCTTCTTGCCAAAAATCTACCCTGGCCTTATCAGCATATGATATGTTGAATGGCATGTGTGTTTCACTATTAATTGTGGTCTGGCAAGTCTCTCACAAAAGCATTAAGGGGATTCCTAAAACACATAATCATTCTTGTTGCTGAGATGCCAGGACTGTAGCCATTCTTGGGTCTGAGGTGCCAGGACTGTAGCCTTACAGCGGAATTAAATCTTACCACAAACACATTAGCTCATAGACGCTCACCAGCTATAGGCCATTGTGAATGTTCAGTGAGCAAGCTAGAGTCTATATCTTGAAGTCTATTGCCGGGTGTATATAGACATATGAAACAACCAAATGCAGTATGTGATTTATTCAAATGGAACCACCTGAGGCCCTTTTCATTGACTTGTTAAAATGACTGTCAGTGAGCATCCCTCACTCAAATTATGTTCCTCTATGCAACATAAAGGTTCTCTGTCTTCATTTCTTCAGTTATATTGTATTCAACAACACATGACTTAGCCTTCAGGAACAGCTCTTTTGAGCAGAAAGGGGATACTTGAGAACAATTATTTTAAAGACATGGTGCTTCCTAAAACTGCAGTATCCTAGTTATTCTCACCTACATTATCCATTTTCTGCACCATAATTTTTCTTATACTAAAGTAAACCAAGAGTTTTTCTACATCAATAGGATAGTATACTGTTACTCGATCCTCCTGTTCCCCTTATTGTAAAGGGCAATACCCGTATGCTGTAAACCATCATGCATTGCATTTTTGCTGACTTACAGCAGCTCTCTATATTTTCTTATTTTAGACTGGGTCACTTTGTGGGGGGAGTTCTCCCTATGCTATGCTAAAGTTATGATTGTGTTGTTCTTATGACCACTATATTTGTTTTGGTATTTTAAGAATACACTTTGTGAAGAATGGGTCTTGTGTGAGCAATAGATGATGAGTCTTAATTATCTGAGTTGGCCTGCAATAATGTTGGACTATTGTACATGAAATTGTTTGAAATATGTAGAATCAGATTATGGCTGACAGGTCAATTATGTCAGACCTGCTTGAGAAACTCAAAACTGTTTCTATTTTAGACTCCTCAACATATCTCATAAGTGAGGCTAGGAAACGGTAAGAAGTAACTAGGAAAAGCCTACTTCAAATGATTTGGGTAACAAAGAGGAGATATAAGGCCAGGAAAGTAGTGAGACCTGAGCAAGCAAGGGACTGGTCAGGGGTTCAAGCTAAAACTCTGAAACCATCTATCTACCAACACAGGCAAAAACTATTGAATATACCCTAAAGTGAAGACCAGAGTTTATTGCCTGTCAATGAATTAAAAGCACTAAAAATAGAAAAAATACAAACTGAGGTTTGAAAGAAGCTTGACGGTATTTCAAGCTGTCTGCGTAGACTGTAGGAGTTCTTTTTGACAATCGTGAAGGAAGGGTATTTATATATGGAGATAGTAGAAAGTCACATTGGGTAGTTGCAAGTCTTTTGCTAAGCTAAGTGATACAAGGTAAGGGGTTGCTCAAAACTCACAATCATTCTTGGGGCTGAGAAGGACTGTAGCCTTAAAGTGGAATTAAATCTTACCACAAATACATCAGCTCATAGTTCACCAGTTGTAGGTCATTGTGAATGTTCAATGAGCAACATAGAGCATGTAGTTTCCAGATATTCTTGAAGTCAATCGCCTGGTGCATATAGACATGTGAAACAACCAAATGCAGTGTGTGATTTATTCAAATGGGCCATGACATTTTGTCTGGATCTCTACACACTCTTGGTCACACAGTCTTTTCATTGAGATCGCTATCTGCATTATATGCTTAATGTCCACTTTGTCTGAAAGTGAAGGGTGTGAACATTTTAAGAAAATGGTTGTGTGTTTTCACAACATTATCTGTCACCATCGCTTTGCTGATCAACAGATATATTCAGAGGTTCACAAATAGACAAATGGTTTATACAAGATACAAACACACAAATTGGACAGTGGACCAAAAACAACCAATGAGGCACCAATCACATGCAATCACCAATTGAAATCATTGAAAAACAAAATAAAATCCTGCGTGCAAATCTCCAAAAGTGCCCCCTGTCCAAAGGCACTCCCCAAAAAAACCAGGGGCAACAGAATGAAACAACCAAATCAGAGCTGCACCGCTTAGCGACAATGTTCAAATATCATATCAAATATCATATAAGTGGTGGATTTATGTAAAGCCACGAAGCCGTTGTACGCAAATCAATTTTTTCTTCTTTCTTTATTGATATATTCTGCATGCAGTGCCAGGACCGGAACTGCCGGTATTTTCGCCAAGCTCTGGATATGTGCTAGGGAGTGATATTTGTACCCTTACCAACATACCTCTGTGGCTATCATACCACATGTTTTCCGGTTCTTGTGCGTTTTCAGATAAGGATGATGCAAGGGTGTGATTGCCACCCATACCAAACTATAATATTGCTCAAGGTTACTATAGTATCTACTCATTTCCAAATTTGTCATACAGATTGAATATTGCCCTGAAGAAGTCCTGTGTGTAGGACGAAACGCGTTGGCTGTTTGTCTTTTAAAGAATATATCAATAAAGAAAGAAGAAAAAATTGATTTGCGTACAACGGCTTCGTGGCTTTACATAAATCCACCACTTATATGATATTTGAACATTGTCGCTAAGCGGTGCAGCTCTGATTTGGTTGGTTTATACAAGATATTCAGAAGACGGAGAGGGCTTGGGGATCAAGGAAAAAAGATGGGGTGATTAAGAAAGAGGACAGTATGTCAGCGTCTAGATGAATGAAGATAGGTAATAAGAATATGAATGTTTTTAGGCCAAAGAAGTCCTCTTTACAAAGCAGATTTATGGCAGTGAGGACAGACTATATGATCCCTTTGTATGCAGCTCTGGAAGAAGTATAGTGGTACAGGAAATTGCCGCACTAACATTGAAAGATCACCCTAGAATGGTGCAGACTACCCTGACTGCCTGTGGGAAAGTAGATTCATTTGAAGGGATTTGCCATTTCTGAGTAAGTACCATGTATGTTCAAAAGGCTCGAACAAAACCTAAACCAAAAGGCCAACTGAGGACATTCAAGGTTCCATCGGTACAAGGAGCAATGTGTTGTGAGCTGACTTTCTGTGTACATTAAAAACTGAATAAAGTCATCTAAAGATTGGAACGGAATTTAAATAACTGTTCAGTAGGTCCTTGTTCAAGACTAGATCTAATCCTTAGTGCCTCCACTAGCGTAACTTAGATGACTTACATCAAGTTTTACTGACCCTTGAACTATGAAATGACTCAAAGGGCCCATGCACCTTCTAGAAAAGCATTAACATAGCATTACATTTGCTGGTCTGTTACCCTGCATGGCCTCCGGCATTATGTCTGATTCTCAGTACTGCTGTGTCCCTGAAATACAGTTTTGAATTCCTTTATCATTTTTACATTTAGCTCCATAGCACTCCATTGCAATTTGTTTGATTGATTTTATTAGACAAAAAATCTGTTGCATTTTCAAATCGTTGTTAAAGCGTCCCATGGGTTTCCAACATTGGATATTTCATAAATTCACATGCTTGACTTGTTCCTTGTTGTTGGGATTGAAATTCCCAGTATTTTAAAAACCCATAAACACTGCCCGAGGACAGTAATTTTTTAGTAGTACATCCATCATTGAAAAGCCCTTAAGCTATTCAGGTGATTGCACCAGTGTTCTCACTTCCCTTAGAGCTATGGTTTTCCGACATGTTAAGGCTGCACCCCTCTCCCTTCACCCGTTTAAAATAATGTTATCCGGGCTTCCAAAAACGATAAATATAAGTGCGCACATTTATTCAGTATAATGTTAAGTACTGCAAGCAAGTCAAATAATTTTAAGGGGCTTTAGGGCACTCACTCATGTAACAAATATAAACAAAGCTGATTTGCAGAAGTGCTTATCAATTTCTCACCCTACATATTTGCAGGATAAAATATAGAAAGCAAGCCGGACATTGCAAGTGATACAGAGGAGCATACTGAAAGAATTTCTTAGAACAATTTTCTATTTTTCTAGCACGAAATCCCATATGTGAAATTGAAGAAAAATAGTGTAAGCAAAAAAGAGAGACAATATATAAGGGGCTTAGGAGTATGTCAAGAAATTGTGTTCGTTGTTACTTTTTTTGTTACATTTTCATACGTAGTTTATCAACGTGTCCATGTCTTGTGTGACCTCTACAGTCAGCCCAGGCATTTTAGAAAAAATATTTTTGCATGCTGAAATTTCGAGCCAGTCATTGCAATGTTTAACACAAAACTACAAGTCCCAAAATGCAGTGCGCTATTCTCTAAAATACCATGACTTGCTGAAGATGTTTTGCAAGAAATTAAGTCACTTGGCAGCTCTCAACATGTTTAGCAATTCGAAGATCACATTTATGTTCAGTTATTACTTTTAAAAGTCCATTCAAATACAGGAGTATCAACATGCTGTTGTCAGACTTGTCCAGTGCTTAATTTGTAAAAGATTAGTGCTTGGGTCCTAAGTTTTGCTAACAAGCCGGCAGACAGTGCTGTCGAATATTAGGGGTGCGGAGTACCAAAGATGTCTAGTTAGGAGACCTCCTCATGCTCCATTCATCTACAACCAGACACCCCCTGCCCATTTAGCTCACTCTATCAGGTTCTTTTCCATCCCTGCTTTCTTTCTTTGCCACTGTTTTTGTCTGTGTTTCTTCGTTCTTTCACCCTTTTGTGTTTTTATCTGTCTTGCCCTGAGTCAAAGTCTAATGGGGAAAGATAAATGCCAGTCCTCAAAAATGAGTGTGGGTGGGGCCCACCTATGACCACCAGCTCAAATTAAGCACTAGACCTGTCACCCTAATTTGTCACCTTTATGATCTTTTATCAGAAATGAGCAGGGACATGTTGGGTGTTTTTTGCCACTTATGCCCAGCCAGGACATACCTACCAAAAAAGTTAGATTGACCATCTTAGAGAGACACATCTCTGCTCTTTTCTTTCACAAAATCGCTGTGCTGCTTATTAGCTGTCTCAGCTCTCAAAGGGCATACTAAAAGATACTCTTAGTCAGAGCCTAGCACCAACCCCCTCTACACACACCACTGTTATCAATTCAGTACTTCCCCAGGGGGATCATTTCCTAGTTTGAAGACCACTGCACTAGAGGTCACTATAGCTCAGATTTTCTGCTACATGTCAAGTGTGAGGAAGTCCCGGAAAAAACTCTGCTCTACCTTCTCTGATTACCTCAGCATTTCTCAAGAATTGCTCTTTGCCATTCCTGGTCATCACCCCAGACCCAGTTTCATCCACCAGATGAAGTAAGTTCACTTATAGGGTTCTTTTATTCTGGGCAAGGGGACAACTTCTCCACAGAAAGAGAAATAATCTCTTTTCAAAGCTTGTTTGTGTTGTTTTCTTTACAAGCTGTTTATGGATAACCTGCACTTCCCAAGTGTATTTGACTATATACCAAACATAAGGCAGTTAGCTGTGAAATTTGTAAGATATTTGCATCCCAGACCTTTCTTGAAAGGAACAAGTGCTGTTTTTATATTTACAAGAGCACAATGGAGATGTTACCTTCTCTGAGGATGCCCCCTTCGGGGGGTGATTCCGTGTGAAGTGGCCACTCTACACCTCTCACAAAAAAAGGAAACTTATGGATTTTGTTGAGGCTTTCATTAGACAGTCAACAGAATATTCAGTTTATTCTTCCAGCAAGCAGTCTATCTCTTGCTGTTGCTCAGGACCACTAGGCTACCCTTCCTCCAGGAAAAGTGGCAAAAAACAGCCAAAATTGTTAGAAAATCCTGTTAGCGATCTTCTCATCGTTTATGATACCCTCATCATTGACTGCGTCATCGACAGACCCCTCATCATAGAACTTGCCGATTTTGAACACAGAGGAAGAGGATCTATAGTCCTGATCAACCGTGCCAGAAGATTTAGGAAACAGACTGATAAGGACACTGATGATGAACAATGCGAAAATGAGAGGGCACGTGGAAGAGGATACCGATAAAGAGTGTGATGAGAAAGAAGAAGATCATGACGCAACTGCATGGAGTCACTGACAGGCAATGATCAGGACACACTGGCACAAACTGTTTTACCAGCGGATTGAATATCCAAGTTCAATGCTTTTTGGCGAGAGCAGAATGGTCATGCATCAAGAAGGGCAATTCTGGGCTTCCAGGACGCCTACATTCATTTTTCTACCCATCACCATTGCAGACCATATCTGAGGTTATCTGCGGCAGGGCAGCATTATCTGTTCAAAGCACTTACGTTTGTCTCAAGTCGTTCTCAAGAGTTTTCACAATAAGCCTGGAACTTGCAGCAGCTCATCTGCAGAAGGCCAGATGCTAAGTATTTCCGTACTTAGACGAGTCTCTCTTCAAACGTGCGACAGCACAGGAACACAACAAATGTATGCCTGTCACTCTTTCAACACTTGGGCCTCTTTCTAAATAAGGCCAAATTGTTGCTAGTCTGTGTGAAGACACCTATCGTCCAGGGAGCGTTCTTCGATCCCTCCCAAGGAAAGTCGCTCCCTTTGAAAGAAAGATGGATGAAACTGAAGAACTTAGCCACATCAGTCTCAAGTGTCTTCACTGTGCCAATCCAAAAGTACAAATCTCTAATGGACCTCATGTCTTCATACATCTCTCTGGTCCCCCATTGCAGCCTTCAGATGCAACTGGTCCAACAAGAAGTGGACTCCCAGTGGCGACAGACCGATGGTTCGTAGGAGGACAACGTGCTCGTCATTCTGGATTGAACAAGTAATACAGTGGTGTAGAATTGCACAAAATCTGTTGAAGGGCCTTCCTTCCAGCATCTGCACCATCAAATGGTTGTGACAATGGATCAGTCGATGGAAGCTGGGGAGCCTGCATGCAAATCCTGGCTTTAAAAGGTTATAGCGAGGATAGAGCTGGGACCTAAATAGTGTAGATGTTGTCGCAGGCAGGAAAATGCCCAAAGCTGGTGGACGTTTGGTATTTGTGCTCCAAAAGTAGCTATAATGCTCTGTGTGTCAGTGATAAAGGGGCGGGGAATGCTTTAATAGATTATGAAATGCTAAATAAATAGACTGTTTTGATGTAGAATAGAAGGCCATTGACTCTATAAGGATGCATTTCAAAAGGAACATGTTATTGCATTATTTTAATGCACATTTTGTGGCACACACCTAATATAGCACATGGAACTAAATTGCAGTAGTTTTCATAGCAGTTTATTTTACGTAGTTTTATATAGCGCGAACTTGACCCGAAGGTATCGGGTATCAGAGCGCTTTACATGAGGACACATTCATTTTTTTTTGTTAGGCACGGGGAGATGAAGTGATTTGCCCAGAATCACAGGATGTTCAACGTCATTGCCGAGACTCGAACCTGGTTCCCCAGACTCGAGGTCGACCGCCCTAGCCGGTTAGGCCAACTCCTCTCCCCTAGTTTGTCTTCTCCTACAGACAAACTGCAGACCCTGGGCCCTCACTTACTAAACAAGCATTCTGGGAACTGCGAGTCACGTTGTGCACACAATACTTTTATGTGTGTGACTCAATGACCTGGTGTACACAAAACAACCATTGTATTGCCCTCTAGACCTGCAGAGTAAAACTTGTGTCCTCTGCTTTAGTTGTTGTCTAGGTCCTTTGTTGTGTGGGAGGGGGGCGGCAGATGTGCTGCATGAGGATCATGTAGACTCCGTCTGCACCAGTCACGTGATAGCACTCCCCAGGTGATAGCACACCTCAAAAATTCTCTTGCCAAAGTCTTACCAACACCAGCCACTGTGTGAAATTTCAGCCCCCTATGGGGAGCTGAAACTTGTTATATCACATGTTCTGCTTCTTTCTAATCAGTTAAAGACTTGAACCAGGTACTTCCCCAACTCAAGGTGCACCGTGAATATGCTCAGGGCCGGACTGGGCATAGCGGGCACGGGGCGTTTCCCTGGTGGGCCGCCAGGGTGTGGGGCCGGTTTTGGGCACCTGGGGGCCGTTTTTGTTACCGGGGGCCTGCAATACCGCCCCCCGGTAACAAAATCGGCCGACACCGGCTCTTGCAAACAGCTCGGCCGCACCCCCTCTGCCCCCCTAGGGGGGGTGGCCGAACAGTTTGCCAGGGCTGGTTTCGGTTCCCAGTCCGGCCCTGAATATGCTAGGCTCTATGTCAGTGTTTAAGCTGCCTGCAACCCCAGGCAAAATTTTTAATTATGCACCGAGCGTGATTTGGAGCAAGAGATCAACTGAGGCACTAACTTTGCCACCATAGTGTTTTGTAATAAAATCCTGCCCAGTACTCTTATGAACAGTTCTTTTTTCTATTGTTCTATTCTTCACTGGTAAAGGAAAGTGTCTAAAAATATCAATGTTACTATTTGTAAAAAAAAACTTTCACTCTATGGTGACCTTTCTCTAAATGATCTGCATTGACCTAAAATATTATGCCTCCAAAAACATGCTTCGTGTTTATTTTCCATAAACATCATTTACTTCTATATATGACTTTTACCAAAACATTTAACTCTTTTTTTCTGAATTTTTTGCTCACCGTGAGGCAATTCAGCTTGCAGACCCATTCCCCAATAGTCCTTCCTCCATCCATTCATACTTTAATAAATGTAATTTATGTTCTGTAGCATTCACTAGAGTGCCTAGATACATAAGTTGTGCCTCTCGTTTTTTAGGTCGAGCCTAGCACAGCGCGCATGCGCTGCTCTAGAAAATGACCTCTTGGAATCACTTCAGCTTTTCAGCAAACTTGTGCGTGTGGCTAAAATTGAAAGCCCGCAATTGGCCAAAGGCGGGTGCATGTCCCGCCTTCTCTCTGTAAACGTTAACTCCCCTGGCCTCGGGAGCGAGCAGCAGCGCGGCCGGATGCCAGCTTCATTCCTGACATTCCTTTTCAATTAGCGCAGTCGCTTTAACTTTCGCGGCCCCGCTTGTTTAGGCTCCCCAGCACTTCCCACGGCTCCCCTGCACCCCTCCCTCCCTGCAGCTGAAAACAATGGGGGGAGGCAGTTCAAAGCAAGTCCATTTTAATGCATTGCTTTTATCACGCGAGTGTATGCCAGGTGCCAGTTTCGTCCCGCTCTTTGGTAATCTGTGCCGAACAAAAGATGTTTCGTGTTTTAAAAGCGAGCGCAGTCGGACGAAAACTCAAGTGTTTGTTTTCCTTTGAAGTGGTGAGTTTTGTTGTCTCGCGCTGTGCCTGTCCAGCTGCAAACACACTTGTTAGAATTACCACGCAAAAGTCACGTGAATACTTTTAATTACCTCAGAATATTTCACAAATTGATGGAGCTCCAACGCTGCTTGAGAATTCATAACCCTCGTGACGTCGTCTCTCCGCTTCCCCGTTCGGATCCCATCTCATAGCAGGCAGTCCTCGCACCTGTGCTTTCTCTTCAGTTATGTGCAAAGCCTCTTCAAGGCCTGGATGTAGTAGGCATAGTGGGTAATTGCCCAGGACCCCCAGGTAACGTATAATGTGGACAATAAATATATTTTTTCATTTGACATCTCAGCATGCCCAACCTTAACCCTCCTCCTCTCAGTCATTCAGTGGACATCAAATCATGTTGAACCCTCCGAGAACAAGACTTCTAGGACTCGGCAGCTGCTCTCGGGCACCATTCCTTCCCCCTTCAGCCCCCACCACCTCACCCCATGTCGCTTTCAAGCACAGTGTGCTTCTATTCAACCTCCGCTCTGCGTTGCTGCTTCTGTTTATATATATATATATATATATATATATATATATATATAGCAAACTCAACTCCAGCTTATTGAAGCACTTTATGTGAGAGCCAGTCACATTACACAAAGTAATGTTAATTTATTAGGTACTGTGAGATTATGTGATATGCCCAGGATCACAGGATGTGTAGCCGGTACTCAAATCTGCTTCCCGGCTCCAAAGTCAGCAGCACTGGCCATTATACATAACTTCATCTCCTTTGCTCAGCTACCTCCCCTCTTCATATTCCTTATCTCATCGGCGTGCTTCTCTCCCCATCCCCGCTGATCTTTTTTCATTGCACTCGAAACCGGTTTTAAAATTATTCAATTAACATTTGCTGGTCTGCGCTCCTCATTCCACTTCAGAGCTGCTGTGGCGGACATGAACAAAACCTTTCAGTTTTTCATTTAACACACAGGCTGCAATTCCGAGCACACTGGCCCTGTACATAATTGCGGGTAGGGGGAAACGCTATGTACAGGAGCAGGATGTTAACAAATGCGCTGCTTATGGGGAGCACAAACTTCCCGAGCACCACCCGTTTTTAACACCTTGGTGGTTTCTAAATCCTGTGGAGGACACGCCCCCTTATGCAAAAGATGTTAGAAAGTAAACATATGGCAAGCGTTTGTCCCTCCTACAAAAAAACAACGTGCTAAATGCTATTTCTTTTCCACATTAAAATCAACAGAAGACATTTTCATGCGATTACATTGTCTCTTACCTCCTTGTGGTTGTATATTAATTTTCTGCACGTTCCATGTTTCTATACAGTGTCAGTTTGGCAGAGCATGCTTGCCTTTCCATGCCAACAACATACTATGTGCTTTTTAAATGCGAGGGGGAATTTGGCATAGAGTGCAAATGGTGTGCCTTTGAGTAACAATATTGTTATTTCTGTGTCTGCTGCTGTTCGTCAACTCACATTGACATTTGTTTTCCCCATATGCTTGCACAGACCAAGGAGTGTGTGCTGTCCTCTTTGCGTATGCCCCATCACACTCTGCCCTTCCTTTCCTTAAAAAAAGTTTGCTGTACCTTATGTCTTTGCCTTCGTAATGTTCTGTTTTGGCAAAGTTTAAACAATGCAGTTGTGCTACAACAGCGATTGCCTTTCAACCTTCTATAGAGTCTGGTGCGCTGAAGCCTATCCAGTTATATCCAGTGTTCGCCACAGATTGTTTTTAAGCAATCCTCTTGATACAGTCCACACCAGTCCCAAAGGCGAGACCTATTGGCTATGCCAATGCTTGTTTTCTTTTGCTCACAATAACATTTGTTGTGGCCTCCTACTACCATTCAAAGCATAATAGAATTCAAAGAACAAATGGTTCATGCCAATTTGGTGTATGAGAAGTTACATTAATTTAATTGTTACATCAATAATCTTTTCTTATCTATTACATTTATGAGAGAAGCCTATCAAAGTATCTGGCACAGCAACCTCCTGTCAACTTGACTTGATACAGGAAGTAGATACATTGGTTAGGCAAAATAAGAGTTGTTGAGAGCGTGACTAAGAGATATAATGGGTGGATAGAGTAAACCAGATATAAATAGAGTGGATTTGAGATGAATAGATTAAGTACAAAATTGATCAATTGAATGAGTGACCAATAGAGTTAATAAGAGATGGATACAATAAATCTAGTAATGGGGTTAACAAACAATGGGTAGAGTCAAGTGGAAATAGAAGATATATAGATATAAATTTGGGAAATCATCTATCACTCCGGCGCACTTTACAGACAAGAAGTTTAAAATGCACATGTCAGACATGCACGCTTTAAAGTATGCAGAGGCACCCCACCATTCCTCCCTGCTGCTGATGCCACTCAGCAGGCTCCGCCCTGACACTTGGTTCGGGATGAGTTGACGAAAAACAAAATGGCAATGAATTAGCTTGATTACCATTTTATTTTTCGTCTCGGGGGCATTTCTAGTTAGGTGACGCTCCATCGCTATTATGGAGGAGCCGCTCTTGTACAGAATATGCAAATATAATTATGCATCTGTTAAGATTTAAAAAGAATTACATGTTGTTAGAAATAAAAACAAATGCATGTTTATGCTCCAATATAAGTATTTTCAACGAAGTACCTTGAGCAGTTTTCAGTAGACTCTTCATCCTCAACAAACAAGTCACTTCTGAAATACAGCTTAGGACAAGTTAGCCATGATTTGGTGAAAATAAGGAGCAAAAGAAGCAAATGGACATTTAATAGCAGAAAAGAGTGTCACGGCTGTTTTTGGCTCCTGGGCCTGAACTGATTGCCTCCATTTTATAAGCAGTTGTCCCTTTCAGGGCATGTCTCTAAATTTGCTGCACCAAAGGACATCTGGGTGATCTTGGAGTTTAATCAGATGTGCAGAACGTGTTGAAGGATTCTCCGGAATTGATGTAGACAGTGAAATGAAAATCAATACTCGCCGGGACACCTTTTAACACATTTTAGAGGCGTGTGTGGATTATACTTGTTTTTGAAGGTCTGATACTGGAGTGAACTAGTAATACACATCTTTTTCGAGAAAAAAAAACACATTTCTAATCAACACCGTGAACGCTGGAAGGAAGATGCACTCAATTGAGCGAACAGCTGAATACATTGTGTGTATAAGAAGAACAACGGTGGTCTAGGCTGAATATTGATCACGAGGGCGGGAGATGAACAATAAACTGATAGCAGCACAGTTATGGCTTTGTAAGGCGGGCGAGAAAACAGTAAAAATCCAGCTTTATTATCTTGTCAGGAAGTCCTGAGTGGTTCATAATACGTCTTTATCATCTTTATCGATTTGTTCTTTTTATCTCTTTAATGGCCGCAGCCTAAGGCATCGGGGTATGTGGCAACACAAAAATATAGTGTTGTCCATTAGGAGCTTAGTACAACACATCGCATAATTACACAGTCTTCAAGAGCATGGACTAATACAGTTCAGTACAGTCAGAAACTGTCTCTGAGACTTTCTCTCTCTCAGAGTTGGCAGCGTCGAAGTAAGTCTAACTGTGGATAGCCCATCTCGCAGAATGCCTTGCCTAGATCAGTAATCCCCTGTCATGCTGTAATTAACTTATTACCTGCCAGTGGGTACTCCTACAGGGTGGGACCAATAATACGGGGTATGCAATGGAGGTGATGGAAGTCCATTCCGTGCCTTATGGGCTAACCCAACATATTTTGCCCATGTGGCACACTGTTGTGCAAGTTTCCAATCTGCATATCCTCACAGCTGGTTCTCATGCAGTGCCAGCATTTGCAAACAGATGACAGTGGAGAGAAATGCCCTTTCCTGTTTTTCCACTGCTAGGAGCACAGAAGCAAAACATTGAATGGGGTTCTATCTACAGTGAGGAGGAAGACAAGATAATTCCCATGCTCTAGGGAACATATCAATTTTTCTTGGAGCTCCAAATATTTCAATCATCTGCCTACCAGGAAGCAAAGCCAATCCTTTCTTGTTCATTCTTTTCGTCAGTCAGTTCTGTGCGCCATGGACTGGTAACTTATCGCAATTACAATTATAAAGGTGCATAAAGGCAGTTAAAATCTTTTCAAAGTAACATTTCACACATATAAATCACATTCCTGTAATTTGCATGAGAGCTTTGTTAGCATAGAAAGTCCACAAGTACATACATTGTGCACTTTTGAATTCAGTAGTTGCGTAGAGTAAATCTAGTTAATTTCCACTTATGAGTGCCAATACACTCACTAATCTCTCGTATATTTATATTATACAGTAATATAATTTTTGGAATACATAAAGACAATACTTAGGAAGGTCACATGACAGTTCAAAATTCTGATTCATTTGTGAAACATGCCGGCACTAGAATTCCATGTTTTCCTCTGTTGCTACTGTAAACGCCTAATTTTTTTACTTTAAGACTGTAAAGCTGTACCTCCAAAAAATAAATAAATAAATTATAATCATTGTTTTTTCACCCAAATCCAGGCGATTTCTTTTTTCTAATCTCAGTAAGACCAAAAGTGATTTTTTCTTGTCTGGTGTGTTGCATTAATTTTACTTGTTTTTGCAAAATTAAATGAACATGGAAGTACATATTTGAATACTTAGGGTATGATTAACAGAGATACTGCTGTGAATTACCCTGAATTCCAGGAGTTAGCCAAGAGTACCACAAGGATAAATCACAGCAGAATGTTTGTGAATCATACATTTAAAAAGTAAGTGCAGTTGGGTGCACAGGAGTTCTTTCATCTTTTTATTTCAGATGGGCCATTATCACCATAGTCTGTCTTGCCACCTCTGTTTCAAACATTGTGTGATCTCTCTAATGCACCGTTTTCTTTCTGTGGAACATAGTTTCTTTGCTGCCAATCAGCCTGTGATACTGCTTGGAGGACCTGTCGGTAGGGAAATGGAGATCATTATTTTCCTTGTTCCATTTTAAAAAGAGCTGAGAGGTGAATTTGGGGGAAATCCTTTGTGGGGAGATCCAATTATCAAAGAGTAAAAACACCTTCGAATTTAGATCAATTGGAATGTGATAGTACAAACTATCTCTCTAAATTATCAGTGTGCTCCAGTGCATTTAACGAAAAGTGGTTTGATGCCCCTGCACTCAATTTACTCTTTTTACACTTATTCTTTAATCCAGTTTGATTGTTTGGAGAGTGACCTCACAGCCAAGGGTCAAAAGTATTGTAAATATGTGCACTCCCTTCAGGAGTGTATCCTCCTCCACAAAGCGTAGTTCAAGAATACATGTCCTAAAGACAGTGCTGCCTGGTTGCTTCTTTTTTTTTGTTAAATAGTTTTTATTGAGGATATGTAGAAGAATAACAATCATAATAACAGGTGTAACATATCAATATAACAATTACAAATCAGAGTTATTATAATTGGTAAAATATGTTAAAAAAAACGCTAAAAACCGTGAAATAAGAAAGAAGATTATTATTTTCTGTAAGAAAGAGGGAAGAGAGAAAAATAGAAGAAAGAAGGGGTGGAGTAGAAAGAAGACAGGAAAAAGAATAGTAGGGAATGTTTAGAAAGAAAGCAAAGTAATTGATTAAGGTAACGGTGAGTGGAAAGCTAGATAAGTAGTAAAGGGTAACCAATATAAATCCGATTTAATTTTATGGCGTAATGATAATGAAGAAGCATTAGATATTCTATGTTTGTCACAAATAAAATTTAACCATGTTAACTCAGATAACTTAGAGGCATCTTTCCAACAGGAGAGTATAAGTTTAAAAGCAAGTGCAATAAAATGATCAGATAATAAAAGGTTTGAGGGAAAGATGTTCCAAGTTAGGCGGCATAGATCCTAGGAAAACATTTTGCATTGCTAATGGTATATTACAGTGGAAGATCTTTAAACATTTAGAGCAAATAGCTTTACAAAAGTTAGATACCTGAGAGCAATAATAAAGTAAGTGAGTTAAAATACCTTTGGAAATGGAACATGGCCAACATAGTGGGGAAGCAGAAAAATCAAATTTGAAAATCATTCTGGGGTAATATTAGCTCTATTATAAATAAAAAATCGAGATTGTGTAATACGTGCAGCTCTGGAAATGTTGAAATCTTTAAGCCAAAATTTATCCAAGTACTGAACAGAGAATGATGAGGAAAGATCCGTTTCCCATAATATTTCAATTGTATTTTTTGTGCGTTCAAAGGTTGATGTTAATAAAAGTTTGTATATGTAAGCAGCTTTAGGAGTTGAGTCATGTTGAATATTATCAATAGGTGCCAAGGGTACGGGTGGGACTGGCTGCAGTTGGAAGTTGTGAGTAGTTAAAAAGGAATGGATAGCAGAAGATAGTAAATCATATTCTTTGAGAAAAGTGCTTGGTAAGTTGTATTATGCTTGCAATTGGGGAAAGGGTATAACAGAATCATCCCTTATCAGTTGGTGAACAAACATAATACCCTTTTCTTTCCAGTGTTTAAAGTAAAAGGATTTATGGTGAAATTTAAGAAACTTATTATACCAGATTGAGGAGGGCAGAAAGCATTGTTGAAAGTCATAATGAGCTGTAATCACTGTATGTAATAGATTCTGTGAATATTTTAAAATAGAATGCTTAGAAATAAAGGTACTATTAGACATATGAATCACATCTTTGAACGAAAAATTGTTAAGGAAGAATCGTTCAAATACAATCCATCATGGTATGGGAGAGTCATGAAAGTCACCGGTTAAGGCATAAGATTGTCTAATTAAAAAAGCAGAATGATACAGCTTAAATACTGCAAATCGGACACCACCTTCATTCTTTGGGCATTTAATTTAGATAGGGCAATGCGTGGATGTTTGTTCCAAATAAAGTTTGTACAAATGGAATTAATTTGTGAGGAATAATAATTAGGGATCTTGAATGGTAGCATAGAAAGTGTATAAAGGACATGTGGTACAATCATCATTTTAAGAGTATCCAATCTATCCCACCATGATAAATGGAGCGGAAACCAGGATGAAAGTAACGTTTGTAATTTGAGTTTTAAAACACTAAAATTCTGGTTGTCAATGTTGGAAATAGTAGGTGAAAACCAAACACAGAGATATTTAATTCTGGATGGGTAACAAGTAAAGTTAGTGTTTGCAAACATATACTGATAACAGCAGAAATGTAATGGTAAGATTTCAATTTTGTAAAAATTATGTTTATATCCCGATATACTGGAAACTAAATCAATCTCTTGTAAAAAGGGATCTAAAGAGGATAAGAGATTGGACGTGTAAATGAAAACAACATCAGCATGAGCTGAAGGTTTAGCCTCAAGGGAATTGTGTTTAGATCCAGAAATAAGTGTATTACAGCAAATACAGTCAAGGAAGTGTTCTAGACAAAGGATAAAAAGTAAAGGGGAGAGGGGGCAACCTTGTCTAGTATACCTATATGTGAATTGAAATAAGGGGAGAAATGACCATTAACAAAGAAACTAGCCGGTGGTCCGCATATAATAGTTTTAGAAATTAAATAAATGTAAGATCAAAACCAAACCTTTGGAGAGTGATAAACATGAAGTGCTAATTGATGCCGTCAAATGCCTTTTCAGCATCAAGGGATAGGGCTGCAAGAGGGTCATTATGCTTTTTAGCTAATGCAAGAATATTAAAGAACATTCTGGCATTATCCGTAGCAAGTCTGCTCTTAATAAAACCATATTGATCAGGTTTATCTGAAAGAGACTATTAGTTATGGATTCCTTACCTTAGAATTACCCCCAGGCGTCAGACTGGATCCGGAGAATTTTTCTTCAGCACTACCCCTGCGCGTCGGTAGGTGGCGTCGGTCGACTCCGCGTTCGTCGTTGGCATCGTGATCGCCGGAATGACGTCGCGGTATCTACTTAGACGCCGCCCCTGCGCGCTGACGTCAGTTCTTTCTTTTTCCACGCCAGCCAGCGCAGATCCGGAGAGAGCGGTACCTCTAGTCATTTTTTGACTGTCTTTTTTTGATTTTTGTCTACTTTTTTTTCGAGTCGTTTGACTCCTGGTGCACAGGGATGTCACATCGGCAGACCGGCTTCAAGCCTTGTGGCTCCTGCCACAAGCTGATGTCGGTGACGGACCCATATCTAGTGTTCCTCTGGTGTCTGAAGTGCGACCACGACCCGAAGTCGTGCTCCAACTGTTGGCCCATGGCCCCGAAGTCTTTGCGGAAGCGGTCCCGAAAGCTTCTGGAGGCCAGGCAGTCGGCTCCGCGCCGCTGGAGGTCCCGGTCGAGAGGGACGACGGGGGACTGGTCGCAGAGGCTGGCTGGGTGTCACGATGGCCCACGTGTAACTCCACATCAGACTGATCAGGAAAACGACTTCGCCCACGAGAGCCTATAGTTTATACAGCATTTACTTTGTGGAGCTAATACTCAACCGCAGCACTCATGGGGAGCCGCCAAGTTTAGTACAAACGGTTGAAATTAACATATTTGAACAAACGCTTGGCCCATTGCGATGAGATTATTCGTTTCTGTTGAGATTTATCTCAGATATGATACCTAGCCTATTGGACACGAAACGTGAGGGCTTTTAGAACATATATCACCAGTAAGAGACACTGTCACATATTATGAACACAAAACGTGAGGGTTCTAGAATATGTATTATCAGTCAAAATTACCATTACATGTTATGATAAGACATTAGTGGCCATCGCCTTCTGACATAATACCTGCATCAATTCTACTTGTACCCCCTGGGTGTTTGTGTTTTTTGGTATCTGGCAAGGTCCTGAGGAAGGTGGCGGCACTACTTCTTATATGCCACCGAAACGCGCGTCGACCAATATTGTTCAGATTCTGCTGAACACATCTACTCTACATGGTCGTGGAGACTGTGCAATCCTTTTGTCTCCCTCTTTTCCAGATATATGTGTTTGTGAATGTTGTATGAGTCTGTAGTAGGTTGGATGGATTTGTTGTAGCATGTATGGACATTTTTTTGTATGGATTTCTCACTCAGGGGTCTTTTTCTTAATGATGTATTGTATTCAACTATGAATTCTTTGTAATAATTTGTTTTTTTTACATGTATATTTATGAAAAAACTGTTATTTTAAAAAACTGATAAAAAGTAAAGACATTTTTTATATATACTCAATGATAAAAAAGAAGTTAAATAAATAATAACAAAATTAATCTTATTCTGTGCTATTTTGTGTACGTCATGATATCATTGTGTAGCCCATGCAGAATTTAGTTCTACATTGATCAAAGAAATATAGGTCACAAGGGAGTTCTCTATATTATGTTGTGTTCTTTCCCCTCTTCTCCCTGACCTCGAAGCATCTCCTTCAGAGGGGGTCTCCCTTTTCTGCATACGCAGAGCCATCACCACCATTCCTCGTCGAAGTCTTCGAGTAAGTCAAAGCACAAAAAGAAGGCGAAGCAGCACTGTCGCTCTTAGCGTTCTCCCCGTCCGTTGGCTGACGCGATGCGGAAGGTAGCCGCCTGTTGGGTCGACTCCGAGCCTCCCTCACTTTCTGGGAGCCAGCGCAACCCCAGCCCAACTTCGTAGCTTTTACGAAGCCCTCCACTCCATCTTTGGGCAGCCCGACTCCACCGGCGCGCCTTCGGGCTCCGCGGACTCGGCTAGGGGTTCTAGGCCTTCGATGCCGGCTGCTTCGGCCCCGGTGCCGCAGGGCCCCCAGGGATCCAGGCCTGGATACGGATCAGCGCCGGTCGACCATACGACACCTCCTCTGGCGTCGAATCCATTGACGACACCTCCACCCCTTCCGATGCCGGTTGTGTCCCCAACCGACGTCGACCCCATCCTCCCCCTCGACATGGACACGGAGCCGGACAGACGTCGGGACCGGCGCCGACCGGTACTTCTGTGCCCTTGTTCTGCCCTAGTGTTCCCTATCGCCCTGAGGGGCAACCAGAGGAGGTTGAGGAGGACTGGGAAGGGTCTGTGGACCCTCTGGCAGACACGTTGGAAGAACCGGACTGGAGAGAGGAGTTGGGTGAGGCCAGTGGTCTGGACACTTGCCTGGACCTTGGCATGCTTTCTCCTTCTACCGTGGCAACGGAGGAGGGTGCATCATACGCAGTGGTGTTGCGTAGGGCGGCTGAGGCCTTAAACCTCGTGCTTCCTATGGTGGCGCTCAGGACTAACCTCCTGACCGAGGTTCTTCAACCGGCAGCAGCCTATTTGGAGCCCCTGCTGCCGTTCAATGAGGCCCTCAAGGACATCCTTCTGGGCACATGGTCCAAGCCGAGCACAGGGGCTCCTGTATATAGGATGACCCGACGCCACCGCCCGGCCCCTGGCGGTCCCATTTTCCTCTCCCAACACCCTACCCCCAAGAGCTTGGTGGTCCAAGCCTCTACTTCCAAGGGCCCATTTCCTACCGCTCCACCTGATAGGGAATCCAAGAAACTGGATCACCTTGGGAAGAAGATGTTTTCTTCCGCCAGCTTAGGACTGCGGTCAGTGAACACTGCATGTCTCTTGGGCCGCTACACCCACTCTGTGTGGGATACGGTCGTGCAGGTGCTGTCACAGTGCCCGGAGGAGGCCCAGGCTGTTCTCTCCTGTGCAGTTGCTGAGGGTAGAGATGCAGCGAAGTTCGCCATACGATGTGGGCTGGACACCGCCGACTCGCTAGGCAGGACGATTTCAACATCAGTAGCCCTGAGACGCTACACCTGGCTGAGGTCCACTGGCTTTTCGGGCGATGTCCAATCAACTCTTTTGGACATGCCCTTTGATGGCCGTTGCTTGTTTGGCGACAAAGCGGGCAACGCGCTCGAGCGCTTTAAGGATTCTAGTGCTACGGCCAGATCCTTGGGCCTCGCTACCACCTCTCGCCCTGCGCAGTCTGCTTTTCGCCCCTTTCGTGGCTAGGCAAGGGGTGCCCCACCACGTTCCGCCCAGAGCCACAGGCCTGCCCAAACTGTCCAGCCTCTGCGCGGCCCGGGACGTGGGACCCAGCGTCGTGGGTCAGGGGGCCAGCGGGCAGGCCAGTCCACCAGTGCCCTCTCTGCAGCAGCCTCCAAACCTTCCTAGTCCGACTCTCCAGGGCCACCAGTTGCCAGTGGGTGGCAGGATTCGCCATCACCTCCCCCACTGGCAGAACATCACGTAGGAGAGGTGGGTTTTGCAGATAGTCCGAAGGGGCTACCCCTCCCCTTCGAGACTACCCCTCCATCCATGGCTCCTACTTCCATCGCATGTCGGAGGATCACTTGTCCCTTCTCCGCCAGGAAATTACAACTCTCTTGGCCAAGGGAGCCATCGAGCACGTCCCTGTGCTAGAAGTAGGTCGTAGGTTGCTACTCCCACTACTGTCTGGTGCCGAAGAAGGACAAAGGCCTGCGTCCTATCTTGGATCTCAGGGACGTCAACCGCTTCCTCCGGAAGGAGAAGTTCAAGATGTTGACATTGGCTCAGGTTCTGTCTGCCCTCGACCCTGGAGACTGGATGGTAGCGTTGGACTTGCAGGACTCCTATTTCAACATCCCCGTCCTGCCGGCCCACAGGCGTTACCTACGGTTCACGGTAGGCCATGAGCATTTTCAGTTTACCGTGCTCCCCTTTGGCCTTACCAGTGCCCCTTGGGTGTTCACGAAAGTGATGGCGGTTTTCGCAGCTCATCTGCGCAGATTAGGGGTTCCAGTCTTCCCCTATCTCGACGACTGGCTGTTGAAGGCGGGCTCACCCCAGGCTGTCGTCTCCCACCTCCAGACCACGGCGGACCTCCTGCATTCGCTGGGGTTCACTATCAACGTGCCGAAGTCACACCTGATTCCCTCTCAGAAGCTCCTTTTAATAGGAGCAGTTCTGGACACAGTGCAGTTTCAGGCTTATCCTCCCGAACTGCAAGTCCAGGATATTCGGGCTATGATTCCGATCTTTCAGCCTCTATCCCGGGTTTCGGTCAGAATGACCCTGAGGCTGTTGGGCCTCATGGCCTCCTGCATCCTGCTGGCAGATCATGCCAGGTGCATATGCGGGCTCTGCAGTGGGACCTGAAGTTCCAGTGGGCACAGCATCAGGGGAATCTTTCCGATTGCATCCAGATCTTGGAGGGCACTGCACACCAACTGCAGTGGTGGCTAATGAACCAGGATTGGGTCAACGGCAGATCCCTCTCCCTTCCCCAACCAGAGTTCACAGTGGTGACAGATGCGTCACTGTTAGGATGGGGCGGCCACATGGGAGAGGCAGAGATCAGAGGCCTCTGGTCTCCGGCGGAGTCCGGGCTCCACATCAACCTTCTGGAGCTCCGGGCGATTCGTCTTGCACTGAAGGCATTCCTTCCTTCTGTCAAAGGAAGAGTAGTGCAGGTGTTCACGGACAACACCACTGCCATGTGGTACTGCAACAAACAGGGCGGGGTGGGGTCGTGGACCCTATGTCAAGAGGCTCTCCGCCTTTGGGCATGGCTGGAACATCAGGGCATATCCCTGGTGGTTCAACACCTGGCAGGTTCACTGAACGCCAGGGCGGATGAACTCAGCCGCAGGTGCATGATGGATCACGAATGGCGTCTTCACTCGGAGGCGGTGCAAGGTCTCTTTCAGCAGTGGGGAAAGCCTTGGTTAGATCTATTCGCCACCGAAGAGAACGCGCAATGGCAACAGTTCTGCGCATTGGAATTTCCAAGGCGGCACTCGCTAGGTGACGCTTTTCGTCGCGAGTCGAGTTGCGGTCTTCTATGCGCCTTTCCGCCTATACTACTTCTGCCCAGAGTGCTGTAGAAGATGAAGCGTGACCGGGCCCAAGTCATTCTTGTGGCTCCGGACTGGGCATGATGAGTCTGGTATCCTGAGCTCTTGAACATGGCCATCGATCCTCCGATCAGACTGCCTCTTCGGGAGGATCTTCTGTCGCAGGGGACGGTCCTCCATCCGAACCTGTCCAGCCTCTACCTCCTTGTGTGGAGATTGAGTGGCGGCAGTTGACAGCTTTCGACCTTCTTCCCGAAGTCTGTAACGTTACCTTGGCAACCAGGCGTCCCTCCACCAAAACGGTATATGCCTGTAGATGGAACACATTTGTGGCATGGTGCACAGCAAAGGCTGTGGATCCCCTTTCTGCCCCTCTTTCAGAGGTTCTCCTCTTCATCCTTTCCTTGGCCCAGCAGGGCTCTGCTCTGGGCACTATCAAGGGCTGTCTTTCGGCCATTTCGGCCTGTCTTCGTCTCCCAGTTCAACCTTCTCTTTTCAAGTCCCCTATTGTAAATCGTTTCCTTAAGGGCATTACTCACTTGTTTACTCCTATTCCTTTCGTAATGCCCCAGTGGGACTTGAATCTGGTTCTGACTTACCTTATGTGCGCTCCTTTCGAGCCGCTACATAACTGTCCTCACAGACTTTTGACACTCAAAACTGCCTTTTTGGTTGCCATCACCTCTGCTCGCAGGGTGAGTGAGCTTCAGGCTCTTTCTTCGAAACCTCCTTTCCTGGCTGTTCATCCGGACAAGGTTATCCTTCACACTAGGGCTTCCTTTCTTCCCAAAGTGGTTACCTCTTTCCACAGACCATCACTTTGCCCACCTTCTTCCTACCCCCGCATCCTTCTAAAGAGGAGGAGAGGCTCCACCGTCTGGATCCAAAACATGTGCTTTCCTTTTATCTGGATCGCACAAGACAATTCCGGGTGGATGATCAACTCTTTGTTGGCTATGTGGGCGCCAAGAAAGGTCGGGCCATGCAAAAATGAACCATTTCTCAATGGGTCGTCCTTCGCATTAAAATATGCTATTCCTTGGCGAAAAAGGAGCCTCCGGTAGGGCTGCGCGCCCATTCCACCAGGGCGACGGCAGCCACTACTGCTTTGAGACGTGGAGTCCCCCTCAATGACATCTGCCAGGCAGCCACGTAGGCATCCCTGCACATGTTCACTAAACATTACTGCCTGGACAGCCAAGTCCGGAGAGACAGCTTCTTTGGCCGTTCAGTTCTCCAGGACTTTCTGTTGTGAACTTAGTTAGCAGACCCACCTCCGGGGTTGGTATTGCTGGGGTATCTATTCTAAGGTGAGGAATCCATAACTAATAGTCTCTTTCAGATGAACAAGTTACTTACCTTCGGTAACGATATATCAGTAAGAGATATATATTAGTTATGGATTCCTTACCACCCCACCCATCCTCCCCGTTCTGCGAACTGACTTCTAGAGTAAGGGACTTTTTTTCAGGGCCCTAGTTTTGTGCACCAGTGGTCAGTGTCTTGCAAGGCTCTGCGCTTCTGGCGTGGAATGCCGTGTAACGAACTGATGTCAGCGTGCAGGGGCAGCGTCTAAGTAGATACCGCGACGTCATTCCGGCGATCACGACGCCAACGACGAACGCGGAGTCGACTGACACCACCTACCGACGCGCAGGGGTACTGCCGAAGAAAAAATCTCCAGATCCAGTCTGACACCTGGGGGTAATTCTAAGGTGAGGAATCCATAACTAATATATGTCTCTTACAGATATATCGTTACCGAAGGTAAGTAATTTGTTCGATAAGGAGAGGTATAACAGTTTCTAGTCGAGATGGAAGGATCTTAGCAAATATTTTGCAATCATAATTGATTAACAAGATAGGTCGCTAATTCTTGCAAAGGGTGTGATCTTTATCAGGTTTGGGTATAAGAACAATTAAGGCTTCCATGAAGGAAGCACTAGCCTTTGAGGAAGTAAAGGAAAGAATTAAAGAATGAGCTAACTCTGGTGAGCTCATTTTAGGGATTTGATAGCATCTATAATTCTTGAAGGTTCATATCAGCCTCAATTTTTTTTAAGATGTTACAAAGAGAAGGTGTTTTAAGAAGACCGTTGAAAATGTTTGGTATATTAGGGTCTAATGGAGTAGTGTCCTCTGTATATAAGGATTGAAAGAAGGATTGGAAACTAACAGAAATGTCAGAATCAGAAGTCGCTGAGGTTTTAGTAAATACATCACAAATGGGTTGAGTAGTTTTAAGCTCTCATTTAATTTTCAAGTAATTAGCCAGTATTTAGATTTAACTTTGAGTAGAATGTTACTTGCGTCAGTGGTAGCAATTTTGTTAACATTAGATTTGGCTGTAATTTATTCATAAAAAACATTGGAAGATTGTGAGGTAAAATAAGTATGTTCCAATGTTTTAATTTGCTGAAGCAAAGCAAAGTATTGAGAGTTTAACTTATTTTTCTTTATAGCAGAGAAAGCAATGGTGAAGGCCCGCAAACACGCTTTAAAAGCATCCCAATTATTAGGAATAAGAAGCATCAATGAACTTGTTACCTTGAAAAAATTCAGAAATAAAAGCAGTAGCTTCTGTTATAAAGTTATGATCTGATAACAGGAAGTTATTAAACCTCCAACAACCAGTTTTAGAATTACCAAGGGAAAAATCAAAAGAAGATAAAACAGGGGCATGATCCAAAATAAACATGGAACCAATTTCTGATGATTGTATAGATGGTAACAAAGATTTGGTAACTAAAATATAATCAATTCTGGACAGGGTATGGTGAACATTAGAATAAAACATAGATTCATAAATATCAGGATTACAAGTTTTCAGGACATCAAATAATGGGCGAGTGGTAATGGCAGATTGTCAGGAATGAATTTACATTTAGATTTCCTGTCTGTAAAGAGGTCCTACCATTGACTGAAACTGCCAGCTACAATAATATTGGGATTATCAATCGAAGTAAGTTTTACTGTGATACTATGCCAGAAGTCAGGATACTGGGCTATAAATATAGAATAGAGAAATGCGTTTATTATGAATGGTAGCAGTGACCAATATCCATTGTCAATTAGTATCACATTCAGTAGACAAAATCTCTATTTTTAACGATTTATGACATAGGATGGCAACACCACCCTTGCGATTGATAGCTAGGGAGAAAAATACCTAACCAACCCATTGATGTTTCAATGTAAGTGATTGAGCATCATTACAATGAGTTTCCTGTAAAAAGAAATATGCGGGTTAATTTTTGACAAATGACAAAGTACTTTTTGTCTTTTTACGGTATATCCCAAACCACAAACCTTCCACGAGACAATGTTAAACATACTGGGGAACAGGACCATGGATGACTAGCTGCAAAAACGAAAAGGGAGACAAAATGACACCATTGATTACGAACAACATAATGCATAAAAAATATACACATAGTGATGTCGGAGAACCTGTAAGCACTAAAATATTGGAAGAAGAAAGGAAAACAGAAGAGAAAGGAAAAGAATATGAAAAAAGCAGCAGATCAAGGAAAGAAGTCCAGATCTGAGGAGAAGAACATGAATACACATCTTGGGACTAGTCACCACCAGAACAAGATTTACGACAGAGAGATGAAAGATAAATTAAGATACAGAAGCTATATATTCAAGAAACTAAATGAGAAAGAGAGATCAGGCACAATGACAGAATTCCTAGGGTTGTTGAGCAGTAACGTCCATAGTATGAGGAGAAAGAGTCTGAAGAAACATTTTGAGATTCGCAGGTTCATCAAAAGATCTTGTGGTGCCCTCATAAGTAATTCTGCATAAGAAAGAATGAAGAATGCCATAGCAAATATTTAATTGTCACATTTGAGGTTCGAAGGCCAGAAACTCCTTTCTTTTGGCATTAGCTGTATTAGAGAGTTCTTGAGAGATAAAGATGTTGTGACCGAACCTGATGAGGAAGTGTTTGTCTTTTGCAGAGGTCTTTGAATTCCAGGAACAGCAGAATGATTCCTTGTGGTTTGGCAGCATGGGGATGAGGATGGCCAAGACAATGTGCTTGTTGAATGTTAATAGAAGTATTCAGAATACCTAGAAGACCTGGGAGAAATTTCTTCAAAAATCTAAGCAGGTCAGAACCCTCAATGGCCTCCAGTAATCCGTATAAATGAAGATTATTCTGTATATTCCTATTTTTAAGGTCATCAGTATGTAGTTTACGTTTTAGGATTTTCTGCTCAAGAATAGGGATTTTAGAGGCCACATCCTGCAGATTTCTAACACACTGCTCCATTTCGATCATTTAACTCTCCATAATAATCCAACAATCCTAAATCTGCAGAAGCTTTTCATTGGTGGCACACATAAAAGTTCTAGACCTCTCACTTCATATAAAATAGTGTCTAAAACAGGATTCTGAGAGGACAGAATAGGCGACGGAGGGTCATTTTTCATCCTTTTAGATTTTGTGATAGAAGAAGTAGCTTTAGCAGATGCATGAGGGTCACACACCATTTTGATGTAACGGATAGTTTGATGTACAGATTTCTGAAATGATTTAGTCCTTTCCATACAAAGAATGATAAATTCAAACAGAGTGCGAGGAGACAGCTGTAAAAAGAACTTATGGTTGAGTAGCGATTTAAAATTGAATAGTAATAAAATAAAATAACCTGTGAGCGTAGAATGCAAATGGGAAATGTTAGCACATCAGCAAATGTCCAGGAAAATACATAGAAGTGCTGGCAAAAGTTGCTGGTAAAAGTGTACTACCAAGAGAATGTTTCCCATAAAGCAGCAGGCTTGAGTAAGGTTGAGGAAATTCACCACATCTCTCTTCAGTAATAACCTGCAACTTGTAAATTGACTTTTACAGTTATAGGAGAGTCATGTATATGGTATCCCAGGGCCACTAGGTGTAACTTGCAGCAGGAGGTCTTAGGTGTGCCACAGAAATGAAGTACGGGTGGCGGGTTGAAAAACAAAACACAAAATGGTGGCCGCTCGTGAGTAGAGAGAAGTCACCATTGCAGCTCCAGGTTAATTAAGGCAATATTAGGTGAATTGAAGAGCACCAACCAAAAGCTCATAGACCTTCCACCGCTCCATGCACTTGCACATTTGTGAGGCAGGCAATACGGAAAAAGGCCAGCGCTGATTGTCAGCAAGCACGGTGGGAAGAAATCGGCGGGGCGCATACAAAATGCCCGATAGGGAGACCACCAAGAACTCACCGCCACGGCACCAGGAATAAAGAAGGCTCCATGTGTGGTACCTGCGATATCCGCTTTAATGCAGGGGGAATCATTAAGTATGCCCCATGTAGAGGTGCGCCAGCTGGTGATGACTATTTTGCTGGAGGAAGCTCCATGTCGCGTTGGAGCTCAAAAGTCTGCTGCCATCTTGCTCGCGCAGAAGCTTTGCCCCTGCCTTGTTGCTACTACTACAGTCTGTTTTTTGGCTGTATGCAGAGGTTCTGCAGGAAGTGAAAGTGGACACATTAGAGGTCCAGCTTTTGTCTTCAGAGAGTGTTGGTGAGGAGGATACAACCAGGAACTGAAAAATGGTGCCACACAATGTTTTTGGTAAAATCCAATCGAATTCAAGGACACCTTATACAAAGATTAGTTTGGTCTCTTGGTAACAAAAAAAGCATAATGTTCTGAGAGTTCTGGTCTCATGGTCATGGCCTGCTCCCCATAATACCAACAGGGATTGTAAGATTCGACTCTGCCAATCCATGTATATCAGTCAGGTACTTGGTGCTTCTCTTCAGCCCTCTTCTGGCAAAGCTGATCACAATGCGTGGGAATGGGCACTCCGCACAATCCATTTGTTGAGACATTAGCTGCAGCCAGTATGTGGCCACATTCTTTGTGTTGCTTCTAAAAGTCACAGGCTGCCATTCCCAAACCAGTGGTATGAGCACAAACGATACTTCACCGTTCCTTTGAGAGGATTGTGGATCATAGCCACTGTTAGACCTGGCATCCTTGGCGTGGGTCTCCCTTCCATTTTTTTATGATGCCTCCAATGTTATTGATCTGTTTTTGCTGGTTTAGATGCTTTGGGCACTGTGCCACTGCTATTCAGTGCCACAGTGCAAGTGCTCCCTATTATAAATTGATGTATGTATTAGTGACTCCATGATTGGATGATTGGTTTACTTGTCAGTCCCTAGTACAGTGCACTGAGTGTGCCCAGGGCTTGTAAATCCAATGCCGCTGGTGGGCTTGCAGCACTGGTTGTGCCACCCACAGAAGCAGCTTGTAAAATGTGTCTCAGGCCTGCCATTGCAGAGCCTGTGTGCAGCCTAGGGCTGCCATGTCGACTTGGTGAGTACACCCACTTACCAGTCCCTAAACCTTCCCTTTACTGCATGTTGGTCACCCCTAAAGTAGGCCCTAGGGCAGGGTGCATTGTAAGTATAAGGTAGGACATGCCCTGGTGTGTGTGGCATGTCCTAATAGTGAATTACAGCCATTTTCGTTTTTCACTATTGCAAGGCTACCTGCTCCCCATAGGCCAGAATGGGCAGTTTTGATTATTACACCTTATAATCCTAACTGACCCAGGGAACATGGTAGAAAAACGAATTTATTATGCCTGAACTCAGGATGATAAAATACATCTTTTAGTGAAGTTGGTTTTAACAGTCTGTGTTTGAAAATACCACTTTTAGAAAGTGGGTATTTTCTTGCCTAACTATCCAAGCCTGCCTCTGCTAGGTTGTGTATTCCTTGTCTGGAGTTTGAGTGACAGGGGCTGGGGCTGGGGGTGGCTACAGGAGACAGGGTGAGTCAGCACAGGGCTGAATAGAGAGATCTGCATCCAGAGTGGAGGGAGGAGTTGCACCTGGGTCTGAATAGGGCTGTGCCTGCCTTCCACAATGCTGGCTCCACCTCCTGCCGGGCGGCTGAGCACTCTGCCCCACATTCTGAAAGGACAGAAGGAGTCCTGTAAACAAAGTGCTCCAGGACTGACCAGAACTTGTTTTGGACTAGGCAAAGGCCTCTCTGCCTTCAGAGAACAAAGAGAAAAGGTGTATAAAAAGGGGAACCAGACCCCTAGGAAATTAGATCACTTTTGGGAAACAAGAAGAAACCTTTGCTGAGGAGCGGAACCAAGAAGAAACTGAGGAGTGACTTTCCCTAAGCTGAAGTGCTGCTTGGGGGATTGGCCTGCAGTGGTTGCCTAACTGCCAAAGAAAGGCGAGAGGAACTTTGTGTGTACTTTCATCAACTTGTGAAGGATCTCCAAGGGCTTGATTTTAGAGCTTGCCTCCTGCTGAAGTCTCAGGGACAACAGACTTCACCCACCAGCTCCCCCTGTGTTCCCTTGCTGGGAAATTGGACCTTCTGACACCCTTGCGTGTCTCTGGGAGCTGGAAGCGTGACTCAACACAAAGAAGCGTGTCGCCGCAGCCGCTGAGTATCGCATCGCCGGAGAAAGGTGTCGATGTCGCAGCAGACGCCGGCGTATCCCCGAAGAAGCGCGCCGCATCCTTTAAAGCGCCTCGCAGCACCGGAGAAAAGTGTCGCCGTCGCATCAGACGCCGTCGCATCCCCGGGGCAGAGCATCGACCTCGCATCAGACGGCGACGCATCGCAACACGAGGCGCACCCCGCATCCCAGGAGAAGATCGTCGACCTCGCATCAGACGCCGTCGCATCGCCAGGGAAGCGTGTCGCAGGGCCTGTCGCGGCTCCAAAGACTCATCGAAATCGCCGCACGGCCGTCGGGCGTGCACGCATCACCCCTTCGTTGTCGCAACCTCAAGAAGACGCCACTTTGTTTCTTTTGCACCGGATCTTCAACGCATCACCGTCCTTGCGTGTAAGGGACTACCGCATCACCTTCCCTGCAACACTTTTCGTGGCCTTCGTTACGCATCTCAGGTACATTGAACTCAAAGTGTCGCATTGCTATCTTAAGAGACTCAAGCTAATTCTACCATCTTTTAAAGTACAGTATTGTGGATTATTTATGTCATTTATGGTCTTGTGGTAAATCTATATAAAAGATACTTATTTTTATAATACAACCTGTGTGGTGTCCATTTGTAGTGTTGTCACTAGATTACTGTATGTGTTCACAAATGCTTTACACACTGCCTCTGAACTAAGCCTGTCTGCTCGTGCCAAGCTACCAAGAGGGTGAGCGGGGGTTATTTCAGGAGTGTACCCCCTTACCCTGACTAGAAGCAAGGGTCCCTATTTGGACAAAGGTACCTACCTCTGCCAACTAGAGACCCCCAGTTCTAACAGCCACCATCACAAAAATCCAGATGTACTGCCCGTGAGGGAAGGGGGAGGAATGGTCTGTAGAGGGGTATGCAGCAAAAGGGAGAACATAATCTCACCACCTGTGCTGTCTATCTTGGCAACCCATCTTCTTTGTGCTATGCATACACTATGGGATGCCCCAAGCCTGTGGTACCCTACTTCGTATGTGCACCACATATGCTACAGACACACCGAAACACATATACCACCTCCTCTTTTTCCCCCTACTCATTCTTCTTCTTGATGATCCGGTCAAGGACCTCTCGTTAGTCATGGCCATTCCCCACACTCATGATTATTAATAAATAGCATTTTGGCTATATGCGTGTGTGGTTATTAAGTTGCTTCGATTACTAATAAATAGCATATTAGCTATATGTGTGCGTGATTATTAAGTTTTTTCGTTTTATATTGCAACCATAAAAGGCCCACAGGATGAATGTGAGCATCACAACATAGCAGTGGTTGATATAATGCAGGACCAATGGCAATACCTATATTTTAGCAGTGAAGATGGACTTGCAGTGAAATGCAGCTGTTCCATGGACCTGTGGAATGGCTAATTTACATTTCTGACATCTATTTTATGCACTTGTTGATCGCAGGAACAGAATATAAATAGAAGCCATATCTGGCACATGCAGTTGAAGAGAAAGTGTTCCTACACTTCTATAGAAGAAACAGGTGAATTGCAGTCCTTATAAAAGTACAGTTTAAACATTGTGAGCAATCAGTGCCAGGGTTTATATAAAATCGCCTCACTTGGTACGATCTTACTGGAAAAGTATATGATGGAAAGAAATAGTACCATTAACAAGTGTTTCCGGGATCTCTACTGGCCGTATTGAAATACCACTAAAGTTTCTGGCGTCTTCAGCTCACATCTGTTTTCAATCAGGTTCGTGAGGAACATTTTTTGTTTCTTTGACAACAGTTACATGTTTATGTACAGCTTCATTGGCAACTACGGATGACAAAAAAGGCTTTCGGGCCATTGGACATTGTGGGAAACTCCCTCCC
Organism: Calotriton arnoldi; assembly: GCA_963921515.1. Lineage (NCBI taxonomy): Eukaryota > Metazoa > Chordata > Amphibia > Caudata > Salamandridae > Calotriton > Calotriton arnoldi. The sequence continues at coordinate 297,559 of CAWUFW010006258.1, read as the reverse complement.
CCCAGCACCGAGCCGCGTTGCCAGTGGAAACTGATTGCTTTGGGAGCTCGCCAAGCTTGCTTTTGTGTCGTGTTTCCTCTTTCTTGGAACTTTTCCTACTGCCCTTTGCCTGCTTATGTCTCACTGAGCTGGCCTGGCTTCAGGACTCGTTTTGAATTAATCAAATTCCAGCCCTCATCAGCACCTTGTGGTATTGAGCAGTGTCTCTTCAGAAGGTGTGATATTGGTAGTGAGTCGCAAGGGTGCTACGAGCATAAACGCATTCGATGAAAATGGGTCCCTACCCGGTGGCTGGGTAGGAAAAGGCTGATATTATTGTAGTGTGATGGGCCCATCACATCCTGAGAGTCCAGTACCACTTCTCCTGCTGCACTAATGATAGCTAAGCCCTGGATGTACGTACATACCAGCAACAAGCAGTTATATCAGCTGTGCTTAATTTGTAAACAAGCATTTGCAATGCAATCGGTCTCGCCTTTGGGACCTTATATGTATTTAGCTATGCAGCACATTAGCCTGGGTGCTGAAACATCTACTGTTCTTTAACATGGAGGGAAAGTAAGCACCAAACTGCGTGACACGCCAGGTATGGGAACACATGGAGAAAAATCTTGCCTTTCAGCGGGAAATGGTATAGTCCAAAGCTCTGTTTTTAATATAAAATCAGGGCCTTCGGTGGTCATATCACAGAAAATACAAGATTTGAAAAAAAATATTATTGTCTACGGGTGCTTGTGGAAGACAATTTCTATGGACTGGAATGTAGAGAATGCTAAAGTGATTCTGGTATTTTACTGACCTCTGCTGGTCGTTTTCTATCAAGAAAGTTAAATAGAGGCAGTTGCCAGAAAAATTAAAAAAAAGTAAAGTCCCTCAGCAGAAAGCAATTCTGGTATTTTACTGACCTCTGCTGGTCGTTTTTCATCAAGACCATTAAATAGAGGCAGTTGAACAGAAAAAAGTCCCTAAGCGGAAGCAGACAAGTCCTAGGGCTGATCTCCAGAGCCCACAAAGTACATACACATATAAGTATATACTAAAGTATATAAGTATATACTAAAGTATATACAAGAGGTCTCGAATGCTCGACCTAAAAAATAAGTGCCAGGGCTCTCATCAGGAGACCACTGCAGCTTGCACCACACATTGCCCCTGCTATGCTGCCAATAATAGTAACAACACGACTACTAACCATCACATATAAGAGTGACAATTCTGGCTATTTCAGGCCCACAAAGCTATAAGAAAGGCCTGGGCGGCAGCTAATAGTTTCTAATGTATATTCAATTAATAATTAACTGTTGGTGTGGTGTTCTTTAAATTAGCCAGACCGCGCCACCTTACGGCAGACTAGCACATGCGCTGGTGTTGACAATTAAGTGCGGTGCGGAGCTCCAGAAACCACCGGCTCAAATTAAGCACTGGTTATATGACTTCTGAGGTCACGTACTCCATGATGGAAAAGATGGCCTTCACAACATAATGTAGCCCCCCTGCTGCCCTTACTGTAATTCACTGGTAGCACATCTCAGTCAGGCATGGAATGCATATGCCTGAATGTGCATTACAACTAAGGCTTCCGGTTTTCCGTTTTTACTGATTTTTACAGATAAGTACAGACAGAAAAGAATGTGTTTCCTGTCTGTATTGTATTTATTTTTAAAAGCGGAAAAATACTGAAACTGGTGCTTGTTGTGAGAGACTCTCCATGCTCCCCCTCATGAATTCCAGGCAACAGCTGAGCAGATGGAGAGCATGGAGAGTTAAAAACAGGTTGAGATTTCCTTAAATACAGGCATATGTTAACATATGTTTGTAATACAATGCTAACAGGGGTGGCTCCTCCACGTGGGCGGAGGAGCGTTGCCCTACTGCTTTCTCGCAGTGCGAGAAGCAGAAACATAAAATGGTATTTTAAATACCATTTTTTGTTTCTGCTTCTCGCACTGCGAGAAAGCAGAAGGCAGGGTTTGGTTGGGGGCGGGCGGGTGGGCATTCCTGCTCCAGGCAGGGGAGGAGTGGCTTTGCCACTCTGAGTGCGCTGACTGTTTGGTCGGCTCCAGGGCCGGCCAAACCAGTCATATGCACTCTGCATTTTTTCTATGTAGGCTGCATGCAGCCTACATAGAGAAAATGGCCTCCCCATAGACTCCTGTGGGGTCGGCGTCCTAGCCAATCACAACGCTGCCATTGCAGCATTGTGATTGGCTTAGGGGAGGGGAGGGAGGCTGCCTGCTTCCTGGAGAGGAGAGAGGAGACGCGATGCGACGTGGGACCGGAGGAGATGGTAAGTTTAATTATTTAAAAAAAAAATTAAATTAAACACCCCCCTCCCCGCACGACCCCCCCGCGAGTCATGCCGGCCGCGACTAAATGCTCATGTGTACCTGTGAGTGTAGTGTTTTGTTATACATGGCTGCTTAATTTGCTAAATCATGACAAGCATCCATGTATGAGTGCAAGTTCAACAGTTAAATACATGTGGAAATATACCATTTTATGGATCCATTTATTCTCAAAACACAAAATAAATATGGATAAATACCAATAAGATGGTAAAAAAATAAATATGGATAAATACAGACGGAAATGTTAAAAAAAATTATTACCATAAAACCGGGAGCCCTAATTACAACTGGTTTGCAAATTTCTCACTCAGTTTGTTTTTCTGAAAGCAATCTATGTGATTAAAATCCTAATGTATCTGAGTTTAGCAGCTAGGAATGCTTGATAATGTGCTGTCTCTCGATGTGTGCAGGAATTGAAATGAGGAGAAAATTCCTCACCCTGGGGTATCAGAACTTACCTGGGGCGTCATTACCTTCCCAAATAGAAGCACATTCAGAATGAAGCCTTATGTCTTTCATGAGTACTTCTTTGTTTTACGACTATCTTGCTGTCATCCTCTCAATTGTGGTCTAATTTAATTACGCTAAGCTGCCGTCATGTGTTATTTTAGTGGTACCTATTTTTTTATTATGTATATATGTATGTGGTATTTACAAGGTACAGACCTAACCGAAAGGCACCAGATCGCAGTACAGGACACAAGACAAAGACACAGTTAACAAATGATTGGTGGGGTTATGGTTTGTAATTTTTTGGTTTGCTATGTTCACCAAGTTAGCTAGTTTTTTGATGAGCATTATATTATGCATTTTTAATGATATATTCAGCTGACCAAACCTCATTGTGGTTGAGTTTTCACTTTCTCCAGTAAAATGTTGGAAACAAAATGGTGTTGTGATGCAAAGGAAAAATAAACCAAATAGGTAGTCTGAAGGTGTTTCTGTAATATTCCTATTAAAAGAGATGGATGTTTAATTATGAGATGTCTTTCTATTCGGTCTTTAGTTCAGTGTTGTGGTGGTTGGCGGATATATGTCCGTAAGTGTAACACAATGTCAGTTGCCATCAGTAGCGTCTCGTGGAGGGAGTGCCGCGGGCGGGCGGGGTAGGAGCAGGGTGGGAGTAAACCACGGCATACGGCCGAACAGAGGTAAGTAAACAAATAAATAAATAAAACGAATTTCACTGCACGCGCTGCATTGCCAAATGCGAAGCAGCGCGCGCAACAAAATTCGTTTTATTTATTTATTTGTTTACTTACCTCTGTTCGGCCGTATGCCGTAGTTTACAACCCCCCACCCTGCTCCTCCCCCACCCCGCCCTATCGCCCCGCGGCACTCCCTCCACGAGCCGCTACTGGTTGCCATAAGAAATCTAGGTCCTGCATCAGCAGCTTTCCCGGATTCTCATCTGTACTGTGTTTAAATGTTTTCTTTAGAAGAGCTACACCTGTACAAAGCATGTTCTGTCCTTTTATGGCCGGACCCTGTACGAAGCAAGCAAAGGTCAATGAACAAGAACATTAAATTGCCTGTGATGTATGATTTAGGCTCCCAGTTTTCCATTTTTACGGTTTTTTACAGTTAAATACAGACAGAAAACGATGTGTTTTAGGTCTGTATTTATATTTAAAAGCAGAAAAATATAGAAAATTATGCTTCTTGTGGGTGAATCTCCATGCTGCCTTTCATGCTTTCCAGGACAATAGCTGAGCAGATAGAATGGGAGGGTAAAAAACAGGTTCAGATTTCCCTAAATATAGGCATATGTTAACATATATTTGTATATAATGCTGATATTTACTTGTGGGTGTAATGTTTCGCTATATTTGGCTGCTTAATTTGCTAAAGTGCAACAGATAGCAAAGTATGAGTGCATGTTCATCAGTTAAATAAGTGTGGAAATATACAATTTTCCGGCTCCCTTTATTCTCTTTTTTCTTAAAATAAATATGGATGAATACCAATAAGATGGGCAAAAATAATTATGGATAAATACAGCCGGAAATGTTAAAAAAATAAATACCATAAACCCGGGAGCCCTATGTATGATGAATCTCCGCTTCCTTTATTAGACAATTTAATTCTCAAACAAACTTCTACTGGTTTGCGTTGGAGCAGATTAGTAATTATCTGAACTATCTAAAGTTGATTACATGCGGATTTCAAGGACATGTATTTCATTTTATTATATGATAAAAGAGTATTGTGACTCCATTACAAGTTGCTCGGAATAGTTTGGAATATCACGGTAAATTTTGTTACCAAGAGTTAGGGATTTATCAGGTGTTGTAAATACCTTTTATTCAGAGTTTTCAGCATGAAAGAGACGCATGAGCCATTCCTCTCCAATACATTTTGGCAGGTTTGACCTGCCGAAATCTCTCAAGGGTGTGCTATCAGCTTAGAATTCTGAACCTTGCTCAAACTTCTGTTTCCCAGGGATGGGAATTTAGTCCTAACTTTGTTTTGATTTCGTCCCCGTTGGAGAAGAGGAATTTAACCATCTGAGGCCTGCCTTGGTCTCAAAAAAGCAGTAGAATGGCAGGCTTAAATCGGTAGGCAGTAGTGTTGGCAAGTATACCCCTGTGTGCGATTGTTGGCTTCATGGTGAAGATTTTGGAATTGTTTTGTGAAATTGAACCTATGTGTTTTTTGTGGACTAAAGAGTTTTTGAGGTGCATATGTGCTATATGAAATCGGTTTTCGGTGATATTTTATACTTGCTAAAGTTAATTACCACATGCCCCTTAAACACTAGTTCCGTGCAGTTCTTTAAACCCTCTTTGTTTGTGAACGCCATGAAATAGAACTGTATCTTCCAAAACGTTTATTTTCCATCTCACTTTCATGCAGATTGTACAATTGGTTCCTAATTGGACCGCTGCTCAGGTGTTGCATGACCGTTTCACCTTTAAAATGGTGTGGAAAAGGCACTTTATCAATATGGCTCTCGACCTAATGAAACTATGTGTGTGGCACCATTTTATACAGTCCTTCATTTCATAGTTTTGTGCATATAGTGGATCACGTGAAAGAGTTACAAGAAAGAAGATGGAATGAGTTGAACTGTGACATTGGTCATCTTTATTGCTTATTAGCTTGTACGTTTTAACTTAAATAGAGAACGGCAGTGTGGTCAGCGGCGGTCCCCCCTTTGGGTCAGGGAAGCGTCACCCTCCCTGCTGCCAGCATTGCAAAAGGTGAATAATAAAAATAATTTATTACCATTTTATTTTTTCCTTTACCCAGCCCGAGCCGTGTTTGGGGGCGGGGCCACTGCTGCTGACTGGCAGCAGGGGAGTGATGCTCACTCCACCAGTGTACACTGCGCATGTCACTTTGGCCGGCTGTCGTGCAACAGCCAGCATGACATGCGCAGTGTAAACCTCTCCACCCATCAGTCTAAGACAGTTAGGTGGAGAGCAGGCAAGGCCCCCAGGGCCTACGAGAGCATTGAGGCAGCCCGCTCCAGCCAATCCTGGCGCTGATCTCATGCTGCTTAGATTATCAGCAGCATGAGAGCAGCGTTCGGATTAGTGTTGAGAACTGCTGCAGCCTGCAGACCAGACCAGCGCCGAGGGACAGACGCAGGACGACTGGAGGCGAGCCAGTACATGCAGTGGGTGAGTACATTTTTATTTTGTTTATTCTTAACCCACTGATGCACTGTAAGACTCGCACTGCCTTCAGCCTCAATGCCAGAGTTCCCAGTCAAGGTTTGTTATAAACTCTGTTTATAACGAGCCATGACTGACAGCATTGGTGGTCAGTGGTTTCCCCATCCGATATTTAGGGTGCCAGCCGCCTCTGAGTGTGGTCCTTTCTCAGGGCTGAAGGTTCTGGATATCTTCTTCGGCGGATCACACTACAGTCCCACCCTGCACTTTTCTTACCCAGACCACGGTTGTACAAACACGATAATATTGTTCTGTTTCCCCTCTGGAAGCTCTCATGCTGTTATCAGCTGCTAGGCCATCCACCCTAAGCTTCCTGCTCCAAATGTTGATACTACCCATTAGGTTTACAAACTCATTTCATCTCAGCTCTTTACATATGTGCTAGTTTTTCTGCTGTACAACAAAGCATCTTGTTGATTTAATTTAAATATATCCACCGCAATATTTGTACAGTATCTGCTGTTTAACACACACTGAGATTTGCAGTCACAGTTGGGTCACATATACAGCTGCTTAATTCATCACTTGCTCACTTTAAATATCACAAGAAAGGAACAGCAGCTTGTCAAAAGAAGGCAGATTTGAGAAAGGAATCGGAAATGTTTTACTAAATGTATCTTTAGACATTTTTTGTTTAGTTATCCTATGCTACAGTTTACAAAACAAGGCATTAATTGCGCCATTCTAGAGCTCAGTAAATCACCAATATTTTATTTTATTAAATAAGGCATCAATTTGTAATTATACACAAAATAAACATTTAAGTCACAAAAAACAAAATTCCAATAATTGAATTTTTGAATCTGTGGCTTGGAACAATTTCTGTTAAATACATTTCCTTCTTCTACTACCCAACTGCAGACCATATTGCCTAAGGTGCGTGGGGCATATAATTGCACCCATTGTACCATAAAGTGAGCGAGGCCCATTGTAGTTATGCATTACGTACACATTTTTAAAAAACATTGAACTTTTGCACAAAAGAGGGCTTGAGTCACAAAGTTTTCTGCACATAAGTTGAATTTATATGTGCAAAAACAGCAGTGCACAAGAAGGGTAAACTCCGCATCCTGATTCACAAAGTCATCAGTTGTTCGAATTTCATTCTCATAAATTTAATTTACAAATTCAAATAAATCAGCCACTATATTAGATTTTCTGCATTCGTAAATTTGGGAACTGTGTGAGGAACGTGGCTGGTGTGGATGTGAAGATGTCCCTGAATATTGCACACAAAACTACTCCCTTGAAAGGAGGGAGTAAATGTCTGCCCAAGGTTGGAAAGGGAAGGTAATACTTCATATTTCATGGGTTTTTTCGGGGAAGGGATTTCTCCAAAGAGAAACAAAATCTCTGCTGATGGACGTTTCCGGGCATGCCTAGTATTCCCTATGAACCCCACAAAAGTCAGAAATCTACCCCATGTTGAGAAGTAAACATACAGTCGTAGCTTCCACTTTTTTAAAAACGTTGTTTATTGGTGTGTTTAATTAACGGAAAATTCCTACTCAGCATTACATAAAAGACTAGGAGTTGCAGTCTTCCTCCACAGTAAACCATTGAAATGGAGCATTTTCACAGATAGCAAAGAATCAGTTCATGACTCTAACCAGAAAAATCATATTGCCCAAGTACACGCAAATGTGCTACAGATACAGCAAAGAAAAGAATTATGGACTGGGATGTGGCCCGAGTAATTGCCAGTGGGTGAGATTAATTCAGGCATACCACCCATCAAGTTTTTTCGTTTGCTTGCACATTGCTTGTGCTGTGCTTACAGAATCTCTTGTATAGAAAAAACAATCTTAAAGGGGGCTTAGAACCTTTATTCAACATTGGTTGGCTCCCATGTCACACTTGTTTCCTTGATTCCTATTGGTCAGCGCTTCCAGCTTCCTCCTGTGCTTCAGTCTTCGTCCCTGCCATGGAGCATGGACCAAGTACAGCTTCCTTTGGCCAGTGTCCAGTACAGCTTCCTTTGGCCAGTGTTCTCCTACTGGCCGCAGGCTCCTTCAGCTACTTTTTTCACTTTTCAGGATGCACTCTTTGAGAGTGCCTACCTCTGCAGTCCCTCTCCTTTACCCCCACTCTCCTCTGTGAATACCCTCACCAACCCCCCCTCGCTGTCTGATATTTTTTAAATTTCCTCCTCCCATTCTTTTTAAAACACCCCCCCTTCTCTTAAATCCACCCCACCGCCGCCTCTTGCTGCAACTTCTTTGTTTCCCATCCTCCTCCCTCTAGTTGTTGCCACCCCAACCTCCACCGGCACTGTTTTAAGTCATATTGCATTGCAGAGCAGGCTGCTGTGCAACATGGCTTAAAGCAACAAAACAAAGTGATGTGACGCAGTAAACGCTGCCCGTCATAGCACTTTTTTAATGAATTTTTTTACACATCATATATTTTTTCATCTTTCTTCATGAGAGGTCTGATACAGGCCAGAATCATTGCCCCTGGAAGGTGTTGCGTTATTTTTATCCTTCTGGAGACTGGGCTTCAAGAAGAGGACACAGTACTACAGACCGACCTCGCCGATACTTTATACATGATAACAATCCTGTGAAAGCTGCTTATCAGGTAAGACAATTTATTGTCTGAATTACTGTAAATTCTCAAAAAAAAAACCTTTATTGGTGCCAGGAGAGGACGCCGATCTGGGAGGGTCCAAGGAGCATTGAAAAGCGAGTTTCAATTACTTAAAGCCTATGCTACTATTCGTTTTCATTAAATAGATGCCAGATGCAATGGTGTTTTGTGCTGACATTTGACCTTCCACTTATATAGCCCGGGAGCTTGCCACACCAGCTTCTAGTTTAAGGTATACACAGCCTGGGGGGGGGGGGCGTGACTTAGCCGGCTGCAAGATGGCCACACTCTGAGTGGGCTCTGCCGGCCAAGCCTTAACATCCGCCATTATCCTGTGGACTTAGGTGGTGCTGACCCTCCACCTTGGACGATTCTGACTCCCTGCATCGCGGGGCTTCGATTGACCCCTCTGCGAGCGCCTGCACCCGCCATTATCTCGAGTTATCGCCAGACGTCTCCGGCCCTGCGCGAGGCTGCCGGGCTCGCTGCGGGTGCGCTGCCGGAGGCTGCATCGTGTTGCGGAGTGGCGGACGGACTGCCTACACTACGTCGCCGGGGCCGGAGTGCCTCATTGCTGATCCCTGCTGCCTGGCTGGCTCGCCGACACGGTAGGACGGTGCGGTGTGTGTGGCGGTCTGCGGCAGGGTTGGGGGCGCGTGTGCCGCACCGCGGGGCCTGGGGCCGCGCTCCCCCCTGGTGAGTGCCGGCACATGCTGTAAGTGCCTCACTACTTCCTCCAGCCCGTTCAGGGCCCCGCGACGTGGGCGGCGTGCTCCCCACGTCTCCCCGCTGCTCTCCGTCCCCCCGGCTGCGAGTTTCCCGCTGCAGCCTTACCGTCTCGCCCATCGGCCCTGCGCATATACAGGCCCTCCTGCTGTCCGTGACGGGCCCAACCTGAGACTGTTTTCTTTCTTCCTCGGAGGGTGGCGTCAGCCCCTCCCCGACTTCTGAGCCTTGTCCTGCTGCCCTGCGACCCGGCCTCCTGCTGCTCCTACCCCGTGTGGGGGTCCGTGACTGTTTCTCTTTGCATTTTCTGCGTGGTGCTCTACCTCGGAGTCGCCCGCTTGCAGTGCTGCATCACCCCGCCTCCCGGAGTGCACTGGCGGCCCTGGTGCACGGCTCGGCGTGGCTCTCATTTACAGGCCTTGCTCCTGCTGGGCTTTGATTTTGGGCTGCCCCTTTATACTCTTCCGCTCCCTGCCTGTGGCCCGCTCCAGCTACGCCCGCCCACTACTTTGTCTGCGGCTACTACGCTTCTTGGTGGTCCCACCTCACTATAAGCAGCCTTTCTGTACCTGAATCCCTGTGGGGCCGGCGGCGGGTTCGGCTGGCTGTGGCGGCCCGATTATGGGGAAGGCGGACCCTAAACAGCCCAAGCTGGCTTTTGACCAGCGCAGACTGACCCGACAGGATGGGGCTGCCCTGGACACGGGTGACCCTGCCTCCCAGACTGTAATCGGTCCGACACGAGAAGATGATCTTAAGGCCATCATGTTGGATGTAAAGGCCACCGTTTCTGGTATCGCTACCCAGCTTGACCAGCTATCCGCCCGTCTGGACACTGTCAAGGCCAGGGTGGACTCCCACGACTCGCAGCTTGCCCACGTGGAGGCGAGGTCTCAGACGTCGAGGACACCCTGACCGGAGATCGCCAAAAGCTCCTTCAGATGGACAAAGTCCTTGAACTCACCAAGAATAAAAATGAGGATTTGGAGGCGCGTTCCCGTAGGAGCAACCTCCGCATTACGGGCGTGCCCGAATCCTCCAACATCACCAAAATGGAGGACTTTATTGAGCAGCTCCTTCGTGACCTTTTTGGCGATGTCCTGTTCGCCGTCTTCATTGTTGAGCGGGCCCACCGCTCTCTGGGACCGCGGCCGGCCCCTGGCCTGCCGGCTCGTCCAATTATTGCCAAACTGTTGAATTTTCGGGATCGTGATGCGGTCCTTCGAGCTGCCAGAGAAAAAGGTGAAATTCGTCATCAGGGGAACTCTCTTGCCTTCTATCCCGACTACACGTTGGCGGTACAGGCCGCCCGACGCGAGTTCCTCCCGGCCAAGCGGCTGCTCCAGAAACATGAAGTCTCCTACTCCTTGGCCTATCCAGCTAAACTGCGTGTCAAAAATGGCTCTCACATGCAGCTATTCACCGAGCCGAAAGCTGCCCTGGCCTACGCGAAGAAACTGGACAAGCAACAGCGCTCATCGCCCTCTAACTCCCAGCCAGCTGACGGTGGTGGCATGAGCGACAATGACTGATTATGGCCTTCACTGTTGATATTAATGTTATGCACTCTGTCTGACCTGATGTTTTCTTTCTTGAAGCCTGATTGTTATGTATCCATGTAGCCGCACCTGTTGTTCTTCTTATTTGCTGTCCGCACGTCTAAGGGCTACTGGGTCCATGTTGCGGTTGTGGGGCACTTGCGGCCCCTTCTGTTGTTGCTCTGCCTTGCTCCTGCTCCGTGCAGTCGCTGTGGGCCCCTGATTATTGATGCCCGATGCCTTATCTGCCCTGATACTCCCCCGGTGCAGGGGTGTTTCATCGCTCTTCCTTGTTTTGATAACTGATGTCCGTCCTTCTCTGTGGCTTGGCCACCCTGTCCTAGTGGCGGGGATGCATGCCTGGCAGAACCATGCCTCCTTGGGATGATTCCCTATTGTGTCTGTTACTTTCCCCTTCCCAGTTGGGGATTCCCTGAGGTGCCAACCGCTCCATGTTCCCTTCCTTGTTTGGGTCCCTTGGGATGGGTGGGGTGGTTTGCTCACCCTAATTGGGGGGTTGGAGTGGGTGGGGGGTTGGGGGGTGTGTTTCTATCGGATTTGTTGCCTCCGCTCAGAGGCCTGTTGCCTTATTTGTATTGTGATGTTTCTTGGCACATGTTGCATGCTACGTCTGGTTCGTCACCACACACTGCGCCACTCACGTTCACTGCTCGCATTGCGCATCTGTTTCTATCCGTCGCCCGTAGCCTCAGCACCCCAGTATGACAGACACTACGCTCTGGACCTGGAACATCAGGGGTCTTAACGACCACCGTAAGGCCCGCCTTGTACATGCTCATCTCATACGACACAAGGTGGACATCTGCTTCCTTCAGGAGACTCACCTGCTGCCCGCTACCTCCTCAAGGCTTCACTCCAACTACTGGGGCGAAACTCACTCTTCCTTTCACTCCAGCTACTCCTGCGGAGTGTCCATACTTCTGCGCAGGGGGCTTCCATGGCGCACCACTCAGGCCATCCTGGATCCGGATGGTTGCTTCGTGATCCTGCATGGCACTCTCCTTGCCCAGCCCCTCATCCTTGCAGCAATTTATGGCCCTAACTCTGACAGTCCCGAGTTCTTCACGCAGGTCTGGCAGCACATTTCTTCCCTGGGACCCGCCGCCCTTCTCTGGGGTGGCGATTTTAACGTTGCTCCCTCCTCCTCCCTTGATCGCTCCAGGCCACACGCGCTGCACCCTCGCGCAACTTCACTTCTACATTCCATACTGACTGATAACTCCCTGCTAGATGCATGGCGGCATACCCATCCAGATGTGCGAGGGCACTTGCATGACTGGCTCGCGGGGCTGCTGGTCCCGATTGGACCTCTGGGTCACTACTCGTGATGCCCTCGCGTGGGTCACCTCCGCGGAACATATGTCCCGCACCCTCTCCGACCACGCCCCGTGCGCTTAGGCATACAGGTCCCGCACACCCCGCGACGCATGTTTGCCTGGCGGCTGCCTCCCAATGCGCTCCGTGACTCGGCCTTCTGCGACGAGTACAAACGGCAATCGTCAACTATTTCGAACTCAACTCAGGCTCTGTCGACTCTCCCTCCACACTCTGGGAGGGTTTCAAGGCGGTGATTCGGGGCGAATGCATCTCCAAACAATCGGGTGTGTTGCGCTCCATTCGGGGTGTTCTAGAGCGTTTGGAGGGGGAGATCAAGGCCCTGGACTCCTTACAATCTCAGGACCCCAACCTCAACATCCTGGCACAGCTCAGGGGCAAACTTACTGAATTCAACAACGAGGCCAACAGGGAAATCTCCTTCCTGGGCAGGGAGGCGAGGGCCCGCCGCTATGGCAAGGACCGCCCAGGTAAGACTCTAGCCAACCTCTTGCATCAACCACACGCCGCCTCTTTTGTCACCGCACTTCAGGACGGAGGCCCGGACAGAACGACCTCCCCCAGGGAGGTGGTGGCCAGATTCTTCGCCTTCTACTCACAGCTTTACACTGCAGGGGAGGTGCCCCCACGTGAACTCCTTGATCAGTACTTTGAAACTATTGAGCTCCTCTGGCTCGGCAACAGCCATCGGGAATACCTCGATGAACCCTTCACCAAGGAGGAGATCATGGCTGCCATCAATGGCCTCCCGGGCGACAAAGCTCCCAGCTCTGATGGCCTGCCAGCATCCTTCTACAAGCAATCCGCGCCCCTCCTGGTTCCACACCTCGCTGCCATGTACAATGACTCTTTCGAGTGCGGTCACTTTCCCCCTTCGCTCTGCGAGGCCCTGCTCACACTCCTCCTAAAGCCGGACAAGTCTCCCGAACTCTGTGACTCCTACCGCCCCCTATCGCTCATTAACACCGAGAATAAACTTTTCGCTAAATTGCTGGCCTCCCGCCTCCTCCCCCTCATGCCCTTAATAGCTCGCCCAGACCAGTCCGGCTTTATCCCCATCCGCGTCCAGACCATATTTGCTGTTCTCCATCAAATCAATCCCTCTCTCCCGGTCGTGGCCGCTCTCCTGGATGCCACCAAGGCCTTTGATACCCTTGAGTGGCCCTTCCTTTTCTATCTCCTCCCACGCCTGGGATTTAGCCCAGTTTTGTTGCACAAGGTTCAGCTTCTCTACGCTCTCCCCACCGCCCGCCTCCTGATTAATGGTCAGATCACGGAGCCCATTCCCATCGCCAGGGGCACTAGGCAGGGGTGCCCACTCTCGCCCATGCTATTCACCATTGCCATGGAGCCCCTCGCCGCCAGGCTCAGGCAGCACCATACCCAGAGAGGCCTCGGCTTCGCTGCTCGCGCCCTTGTCGTCTCCATGTATGCGGACGATGTCACGCTATACGTCCGTAATCCACAGGAGAACCTCAGTCCTATGGTCCGCGAGGTCGTGTGATTCGGGGGGCTTTCCGGCATCCAGGTCAACTGGGGTAAGTCCGTTCTTTTCCCTCTTACGGCTGCCACCACTCTGTTTGCCACGGACTATCCGTTCATTTGGGCGTCGGGACCCACTAGATATCTGGGCATCTGGCTTAGCAGGGACGTGGATGAACTTTGGAGGGCCAACTTTGGCCGCGCGGTGGACTGGTTGGAGACTAAGATCCAGCTGTGGCAGAGGCTGCCCTTGTCCTTGGCGGGACGGATCGCCATTGCGAAAATGGTGGTACTCCCGAAATTCCTATACCTCTTCCTCAACGTTCCCGTCCCCCTCACAACGCTTTTTTTTCCGCAAACTCTGCTCGCTCGTAATCACCCTTGTCTGGGCCGGGCGTCAGCCCAGAATCGCATATAACATTCTCACGCTACCTCTGTCCCGCGGGGGCATGGGAGCCCCAGACTTTAAGCTATATGCCCTTAGCACCCAGGCCAGCTTCCTCCATTTCTGGTTGCACCCAATGCCGTTTCAACCACATGCTGTGGTGGAGGCCGATCTTGCAGCTCCCTGGCCGCTTCTGACCACTCTCTTTGCCCCGCCAAAACCCCCGCGCGGCAAGATAGATACGGTAGAGAACCTGCGCTGGGCCTGGCATGGACTCCGGAGGTACATTGGCTCCAGCATGCTCTCCGCCAACACTATGCCCCTCGTCCAGCATTCCCCCCATTGCAAACTGCCGGCATGGTTAAGCGCGCTGCTCGCCTGGGGCTTGCTACGGTGTCGGACATCTACCCTGACAATACCTTTTTCACCCTCGCCGGCGAGTCTGGCCCCCTGGACACGCTGCTGTATTACCAAATAAGAGCGTCCTGCCGGGAGATCCATCCCACATTCCCTAAGCCCCCCCTCCCCCCTGCGTTAGCGGCCCTCGACCTGGTATACGCGTCTAGCTCCACGCGCAAGATGGTCACGAGGATCTATGCCCTCACGCTTGCGGCATCTCCGGTCAACACTGACCGTGCCCGTGCTGCTTGGAGCGAGGATCTGGGCACTGATCTATCCCAGGAGGTCTGGTTGTACTGCTGCAACCAAACCAAACGTCTGTCCCCCAATTATCGCTTGCGGCTCATCCACTTTAAATATTTACATAGATTATATCGTTCCCCTGTAACACTGTACAAAATGGGCCTTATCGCTAGCGATCGATGCATGCGGTGCTCCGCTCCTGCAACCGACTTCTCCCACCTGTCCTGGCTATGTCCAAATGTCTCTGCCTACTGGCGGGACGTGTGTGCTATCATCACCGAGATCACCTCCTCGCACGTTGCTCCCGACCCACTGGTATGCCTCTTAGGCTACGTTAAACACTGTCCGGACGCCTGCCGCAAGCTAACTGCCATGCTGCAAGTCCTCGCTCAGCGTAGGGTTTCCATGCACTGGGGACGGAGACCGGTGCCCAAGGTCAAGGCCTGGCTGGAGGACTCCGCGTGCTGTCAGACACGCCTGGCCGAGTTCTGGGACCTTATGCCGGCAACTGGCAGACCGCCTGACATCTGGGCCCCCCTCATCTCATATCTGCAACGCCAAAACACCTCGCTCCCTGCGCTCCCCTCCTCGCCCTGCACTGGTACCTTGCTTGATGCGGACAGCGGCGCCGGCTTGCCACGCACAGCATCTCCACCTCCACACTCTCACGAGACTACGCAATAACCTTTACCGACATCTCGACCCCGCTGGGTGTTCCCGTTTCATTTCTGTCTAGCTCCATGTATCCTTTTGCCATGCAATGTACTGGGCTGCGCAAGCACGATTGTTCTAAATGTGTATGTAACAGATGTGTCACCACAACTTTTCATCGGCCTTGCTGCCGACCTGTAATGCAACATGCTGTTTAATTTCTTCAATAAAGGTTTAAAAAAAAAAAAAAAAAAAGGTATACACAGCCTGTGTTTTCCTTCCCGACTGTACATTAGTGCTACCCGGTGTTTGGGTAATGTGTGCCGAAGGGAGAAAATGAAAAATGCACTTACTTTAAAAGCAATGGTGTGCTGTGCCATTCCTCCAGCTCCGTCTGTCGACAGCTAGGACAAGGGAGGCATTGGCTCTCTGAACCCCTGGCGGATTAATTTCCTTAGAGAAGCTCTTGGGGGAGGGTCAGAGTATGTGGTCATGTTCAACCTGGAATACAATTGTTTTAAATACCCAGAAATGAAGGGGTGTTGCCACACCCCATGTGGCCTCTGACCCTCCTTAGTAAATTGAAAGAGGACAAGAGAGCGTACTGACGAAACAGTTTAGGGCGCTAAGCACGCCTTCTGACTGAAATAGTTCAGCAGTTTGAAGATCTTTTTATTCCAGATCCCTGGCAGATCACTGCTTTTTATCTACTAATTCCAAACAGTTTCTCTTTGTCAGCCTGTGGGGTTAAAAGGTGTTCTGTTACTGTGCTCCGGTCCTGCATTTCACAATGTATTGCATTCTGGGAGATGTAGTCTTGGTTTTAATCAATTAAACGAATTGAACTGAAGAAATAGGTAGTAGAGGTTTGTAAAAGGAGATCCCCAAAATGGACTGTGTCAAGTTTGGTGAGATGGAGTCACGTGGTAGTCTCCCAAACAACGTAACTCCCTCTCACCACCAGCCAAAGGCCCAGTATAGGTTGGAGAGACAGTCAAAATTTATTTGAAATTCAGTGTTTTTTCTAGATCTGTGACTTTCTGAAAAATGACCACGTCATCAAGGTCAGCGGAGGAAGCTCAAATCTTTTCTTCCGTCTGCTCCATCTCTGGTAAAAACATGCCTTCTTTAATGGGTAGTGTCCTACAATGTAGAGCAGTGCACAGGCTGAAATGTCTCCAAGGTGCTTAATGCCTTCACATGTTCCAAATGTTTGCAAAGTGTTAGCTCATTTATAAAATAAAATTTATCCCAATGTCCCTTCCCCCAACCCTTAACCGTGACATTCAATTGCGTAAATCACCAATTTTCTCGACTTCCATAGGATGAAAGGTGGATTTGCCCTATCGGAATTCAAACCAGAGGCTATCCGATTATGTGAAGTTGTTACGTCATGAACATTTGTTGAGCAAGTGCTACTATTAGTTTGGCACCAAAGTACTTTCTTAGAACCTGTGCATCTCAGATTTAGTTCAGTCGATTGTGTAAGTTTGTTTGATTTTGTATGGTTAGTACAAGTCAGATAAGTGTGTCGAAATTGGTAATGGTCAGTGTTGTTAATGTAAAAGTAGAATTAGTTTTGTCCTGCTGAAAATCATTCTAACATCGACAGCCAGATACGTAAATGTGATACAATGTTGTTCACATGAAGGTATGATAAGTTTGAGCGTTGTGTAATTGGAAGCATTGTGTACTGAGTGGTGACGATGGCATACCTGAAGTTTGCATAGAGAGTGTGGCTAGATCCCTCTATTGTGTGTGGATTGGGTGGTTGTCTCGTGTATGTGACTTTGTTAATGTTTTTAAAGAACAGGGCTTAAAGTAAATAAAAACAAAGCACTATGGTGTGGCCAGTGCTGACAGCGACATAGTGCTTTGTTTTTATTTACTTTCAGCCATTTTGCCCAGCAGCCCGTGCTGCTTTGCAACATCTTTAACAAACACTGACAACACCAATAGGTCTTGTATAGGTGAAACCTATTGGCTTTGCTTATTGCATTATTGCTCTCGAACATGGGCCTTCGTCCTCTGTTTCCTCATCCAATGGTAAGCCATTATGACCCTGCTCTGACATGCGTTTCAGGAATATCAAAGGCGGAATTCCCTCTGTCTCAAATACAGTTTCCTCTGCCTTTTTTAATGGAGTGAGAACATGGAGAATGATCCCTATCTTACACCAATAGTGTCAAACACAGTCTCCAACTCGAAGGGGATAATCCCTGCAGCTCTGGCCACCGTATGATTGATTAAGCCGCTGAGCTTTTTGAAACTGTGTCCACCATGCACCATGTTGGATTCCCCACTATGCCTCCCCGCTTTGCCACTTTTTAAAGCTGCCCTTTTTGAACTCTTAGTGCCCTTGCTTTTCTGGAGACCCTCCAGCAATCACAAGAGTGAATGATGTAGCTGGAGACATAATCCTCCTCCAGAGCATTTTCACTTCTGCAAAGGATTGTATGCTGCTGCACCACTGCACACATCTAGGCCCATGTTTCATTCACCAAAGTATTCTAGCCAGGAATCTCAACGCTATCCAGGGATCACACCTTTGAGGCAACCACGTTTTGTTATACAAAGATTATAAGTATTGTGTTTTCCAGGGTGTGAAACAGGGCTTGTGGCCATTGGCACGTCATATGTAATGCCAAACTAGATTCCATGATATTAAAGCCATACAATGCTCAATTAGGCCCTTTGCAACTGTGTGCTTCAGGTGCAGAATACACATTCTGTTTCTTCCTCAACGGTTTAACTTTCTTCGAGCTCCCAGAATCCACTCCCTTTAACGATATGGTGAAAATGTTGAGCTCAAGACATGAGCAACCTTCAGGTACTTTTTTATAGTGTACAATTTGAACTATTGACGATGTTTCTCAATTTGAACACCACATTCACGTTTGTTTATCTGGCAATGATCAAAGATTCCCCGGCTGCTTCATCAAACCCAAGTATTAACCTGTTTAGAAACAACAATGTGTTGTTGTTATTATATTAGCTAGGTACAATGAAATGTATATTTCAGCAGTATAATATGTAGGTATTTTACATTTCGAGACTAACAGTATGAAACATGCTAATTGTGAATGCACACATGTATTTCAGGTCGAAGATGCAATGCAATCATGCATACAAATTTGAAATAAAATGATTGCACACGTGGTACTTTTGTAAGAACATCCAGACCATATCTCCTTTGAAGTTCTCTTGAGTTATACATAACAAGGGACAGCTTTATTACTCGTTTCCTTAATTATTTCCATCCCTTTCCTCTGAGCATTTGTACAGTGAAAAATTATTCACTCATACCTCATTGGAGTGTTCTTATTGCGGAGTGTGACATTATTTGCATAGTACCTTTCACTTTTCAATGCACTCCCATATTCAAAGGTATCTTTCATAGGAATCCAAGTCATTTTGAATGTTTGCAAATGCATTTGAATGTTAGAAATTTCGTATAATATATGTGTGTTTTTCTTGGTGATTATAGAAGCTTACTTTGCATGGACCTTGTTACAATGGCTGCCCGCCTTCTGACAGATGATTGGTAGTCTGCAGATACAAACTCGGGATTGTGAACAGGCATGAAGCATGTGCATTGTGATTTGTATTTTTATATCAGATCAGATTCAAATTCATTGTTAGATTTCCCAGAAAAGGGAACTAGGAACAAGATTTAACTGAGTCTGCAAATGAGATGCTGCTTTAAATTTATTTTCAGTGTAGATGCATGATAACAAGTTGTATAACATGCAGCTGGGTGTTCACTTGTCATAAAGACAAACACTTCCTTGCTTACTGAACTTGGTGTTAGAAGCACGTCCCGAATTGGTCACGGCTGCATTGTTTTGGAAGCACTGATTAACTGTAGCACAACCTCAAACATGTATTGACATTTAAGTTAATTTAATATCTGAATGATTATTAAAATGACTGAAAAGACCAACCCAATCAGTATAGTGGAAAAAATGAGGACCCAACCTTCATGTGAAACAAAATTGTAGCAATAGGCATTGTGTGTACAGCCCTTCCTTCAATAATGATTGCAACAATGTTACACAATCACTATACATTGGGCTAATAAACACATTACCTTAATGTGGATGTTAAGAAATATTTTGTGATTGTATATAAGCCCCCCACGCTTTACTGTTAATCAATGGGGACAACCCTTTTACAATACCGAACTCATCAACAAGCTCCCTCGTTTATTAGAGGATATTCGCCAAGCAAATTATGGAATCCACATTTCCCATTGCTAATTTTAAATTGCAGTAAATGCACAAGCGACATTGCTACAAGAAGCCCTTGTGCTTGGGTTTCTCTTGACCGATGCTGGGCGACACCTTCCAGTAGCCACTGTGCCTTTAAACAATGTATTCAACTGCTGTAAAAAGCAGGAGTCCGCGTGGAAGGGCCACAGAGCTGGAAAAAGAGATCAGTTGGCATAAAAGCCTCCAAGGCAGAGTGAAAGTAAATCCGGGTTGCAGTAGATTTACGTCTCTGAAGGAAAAGCCTAAAACTGCAATGAAGGGGACAGGGCTGAGAGTACCAAATCTTTAGTAGAAAGATATTGCTCAAGGGCTTCCAAGATGTTCAGATCCACACAATACTCTCTCAAAAAGTAGCGAAAAAGGACTAAAAAAGAATGCATGGGGACAGCGAACCAACCAAAAACACTTTGACTGCCTTGCAACACAGCAAAGAGTTGAACTGAATGCCCTGTATGCATTTGAAGAAGGAGGGGAAACACACCACAGGAAGTTTGACATCCATCGATTTGGAAACGTTGAATGAAATCGGTATCTGACAAGTGAGATAACAATCTCTAAATCAGTAGGGTGCCTAAGTTCTTTGGATCTTCTTGTTTTCCATCTGTGCTATAGAGATGTCATCGGACTCTCAGCCTGTGAATAACTTTTTCTTTTGGTATAATTACATTTTATATTATAAAAGGAATAGGAGACTTATTCAGGTACCCTAAACTAGAGTGTAATCAACCTAGATGTATACTTCTGGTTTTTATCCTTTCATACAGGATTGATACATAACCCATCCATGATTTCACTCTGATAACACTTTCTATTGTTCTACATGTAAGAAGATCAATTGATTGCCAGTAGGCTGTACAACAAGTGTTCTTTGTGTTTTTTTTAAGTAAACTTTTTAGGTTTTCGGAATTTCTTGTTTCAATATTGTAATTTGACATACATATGCGTAGAATAATACACATATTGTTTCTGAATGCACTTGTTCAGAACCACTTGTGATTCACCAGTTCTTAAAATAAATGTTAGGTTATTCGCCATTCTCGTACATATAAATTCATATATTTAAAAAACATCGAGTCTGTATCCCAGGGCATTTTCATTTATTTTCCAAATTGCCATACCTAGGCACTCATTAAAACTCCACATCGTCATGTAAGGGAATCAGCCCTGACCTAGCTCCGGAGATATTATATCAAGGGGGAAAGAAATTTCAGGTCTCACACACAGCATTCTGTTAATGTTTTTTAATGAATTTTCAGCCCCATCTCCAGACCGATCAAATCAAGACCTGGACCTCGTGCCCAACATAGCACAGCACATGCCGTTGCAGTGTTGTCTGGTCCCATAATTCGGTGTTCTGTTTGAGATATCATCTTTACCCATCCTATACCTTTGTGTTGCTCATATCTGAAGTACCTATTAAACATCGGACCTCCTGTATTTGTATGCTTTGTTTGTGGAAGGCTAACTAGGCAAATGCATCCAAAGCATGCGTCTCTCTTTGTCACCTGTTGGTGTCAGCCACAAGCATTAATCAGTTCAGGTCACTTCAGTTTTATTAATACTGTTTTTGTGATAATCCTTAATATAAAGCAATCAAATACATAAATGGAAAACAAAAGACAGCCAAAGTAAAACCCACTGACACAATTAGAAAAAAAGTTAAAAGACAGCATTTCCAGGAAGGCCAATTAGACTAGGCACTAAAAACAAACAAAAAAAATGATATTCACTGAGTACTAAAGGTCCTGTGTGGTCACACCAACACTTCGATGGCTTTCATTTATCACTTTCCAGTAATATCAGGGTAATGCATAAAAACCTCATAAACTCGATAGGGTAAATGCTTGATGTATTTACTATTTTGTGTGTGAACAATTTTTCATATGGGTTGTGTTTATCAGCATATATCTTCAATCTAGACAAAGTTCTGCTATCTTATTTAAGACTTATGTTAGCAATCTCTTCTTTAATTGAAGTTTAGAGAACACTGTGCCATTGGATAATATATCGATTTGCAAGAGATCTTGTAGCTTCATAATATGCCAATATATGCTGCCTTGAAATGAGCTGAGAAACTCTTTATTTTAGACCAAACGAGGCCGGCAACGAATGTGGTTCAGTTCTCTTGACTTTGCACCCGTATAACATTTTTGAATTCGTTGAATGTAAAATAAGTGCAACTCTGCCCAATTCTAAACAACTTAAAGTTTCTGAAGTAGATTTTCAAATGTTTAAAACATACCTGAAAGTGTTATCCATAATGCAACATAGGCAAAAATGGCGTACAAAAAACATGTGGAATTAATTTTAATATTTAAACGCCCCAATGCTCAAGTAATAGATTTGTTGCCTGTTAAGTACTGTTAAACTGAACAGGATAGTTGCTGCCTTTGGAGAAATGTATGTACCGTTCTTTCTCCATTGTAATTTGGGATAAGAACCGTCTTTCAATCTATATAGGCCTTTACCTGTTCGGATGCTTTTCTGATAGATACTAGGAGAATTAAAATGTTCTGTCCCAGATTTTAATGTCTTGGTCTTGTAAAGATGAATCTTAAAAAAATTAACGTCATTATAAGCTGATAAACTCTTTAATAGTCTTTAATAGCCCAGCAGTGTTTGTTTTATTAAGACTGGATCATCAGCATACAACAACAATCATAGTTGAAAGCCCCCAAGATTAGCCAGTACTAAGTTCACTTTCATGTATATGAGATGACAGTGCTGGCAAATATATAGTTTAAATAGCTTCAAGCTCATTGTGAGTTGTGATGTGATCCATCCAGGCTCCCGATTTACATAGATCGACCATCACTCATTAATATTTATGGAATCTCTGGATTATTGGTAATAGGCCTGGCTCCATGCCATAGCACACTTATTTGGCTCATAGATGTTTCCAACCTACTTTGTCAAAGGTGCTGAAATAATCAACAAGGTAGCAGTAAGGATTTTTGCCACAATAAATCCTTTTTGAGGTAAGAAAGCATAGCACAACGATAAATCAACAGTATAGAAATTGGCCCGAAAACCTGCCTCGTCTATTGCGAGAAAGGCTGCCTCTTCAGCCCAGTTAATTAGATACTTCGAAATTAGTTTAGTAAGTAGCTTGCCCTTGCCTTCCAGGAGGACAATCATATGAAAATGTACAACCTTTTTTGTGAATCGACACAAATTTACTACCTGTCCATGATGGAGGCATTATTCATAATGGGTCCAATCATACCTCCGAGGTCTGTTAAATGTGTACCAGGATGTGGGGTATGTAAGTAACAATTATTATATTAATAATTTACTATAAAGTCAGTTATTTACTGTATTAGAAAGCTGCCTTCTGTGGCAAAGTTCTGTAAAATACATGGCAACCTGCAATATATCTACAAAATCCTAATCTTGTTATGTATATGTACTGTATCCATCCATTACGCTGAACAGGCTTTTCGCAATGCTGTTATTCACTGCAGTAGCAAGAAATAAAGTTTGTTTTCAACTGGTATGAGGTAACAATGCTCAATCCTGGAGCCTGTCTCATTCAGTCAATGTTTATATCAATTGGAAAAGCCTGTTCACAGTGGTGGATTGGTTTGAAGCCAACATAAAACGTAAAAATTGTCGATGGTTAAAATAAAGTGGATTATTATTTGGGGTGGGCAAAATTGACCTGACCCCATCCCCCTGTTAGCCATGGCACAGAGCAGACAGGCTTAACATGGGGCAATGTGTATTTATGCAGTGCCAAAACTGTAATAAAGTCAAAGTACCAAGCAATAAATACCCCAAACCAAATAAGAATAGCGCCATGGAACCGAAGGCTGTCCACCTGAACGAGGTTGGTCTCACTGGGGCTCTGGGGCTTTTGAGATTCCTTGTGAAAATGTTCTAAGTCCCAGCGCTTAATGGGACTTCATTACTTTTTCAGTGGTGTGGAGGTCTTCGCATAGAAAGAAGCTGAAATACAATCGAACACTGTGAAACTGCCAGTCGGGTACTTTTCCCAGCGGGTCCTGCAGGCATTCTGAGGAAACGTTTTCAAACGTTTTGAAAGTTTCTTCTGGTGTCAAAACAACCAGAGGACTACACGTCTGAAGCCCCCAAGACCTCAGAAGAAGACACTTAGAAACTCTCAGGGTGTTAGGCAAAGTCCAGTCCAGGTACAGTTGCGACTGGTCAGCTGAGCATCTCTGTACAAAAGGCCTCGTACAATTTGCTGTGTAGCTGTAGCCACACATCATGAGGGCAGTCAGCTGACCCTTGGAGTCAACTTTTGTGGGTACAAATGGGAGCAGATCCAGTCCTTCAGGGTCCTCTCAGGTCACAGACAGCTGGTCAAGTTCTCTTCTGATCTTCCGCAGGTCCAGGAAGTGTTCTGAAGAGGGTGCATTGGGGTGCTAAATATAGGGTGAGCACTAGGTAGTGGATTGGATGACTCTTGGGCACTCCTTTACTAATGAGGTGCAAGTTCCTAGGCCCAGGCCTAAATACTTTTTCAGTAGTTCCTGTTTGCCTTACTGGAAACAAGCCCCAAAATGAAATGTATCCGGGAAGTTCCAAGATGGCCAAAGTCTTCACCCACACAAAATTCGGGCTTTGAGGGCCAGCGGGTGAGTAGGGGACCCTGGAGGGAATTTCACACCTCTCTAAATGCTAGGCCGAGGGTGGAGAGCTAATGGAAATTAGCTCGAGAGCTAAAGCAAGTTAGCCTTCAGGACCTACTGGCAGGGTAAAGGTAACTTTCTAAAAGTTATTTTTCCTCAATACGTATAAAAAAAATCTAACTTCACCATTGAATTAGATTTTTTGTAACTATTGAGAATAGAGGTAAATATTTTTCTAGCTGGTCTTGTCTATTAGATACAGTATTAGTATTTTAATTTGTACACTGGTTTTCTTTATTGGACAGCCAGGCCTGCCTCAGTGAAAATATTTAGGGCCTTGTCACTGTAAATACATGGTGACATTAATTTTCGACATGTCCCACTTTTAAATACCAATCACCCTACCTTGTGGGTTTCAAACCCTACATAGGGGTGAACAAAACTATTTAAAAAAAACAGGTTTTCGTCTGTCAAAAAGGGTTATTTTGACAGGTCACACTGCAGGTTTTTCATTGTAGCAGTCAAGCTACAATGGCAGGCCTGAAGCCATGTTTTATATTTCCACTATGTGGACGGCACAATAGGTCCTGTAGTCCACAGGTGTCATTTAACTCCCAGGACCTGAAACTTATTGGCAAGATTAATATGTTGGGGCCCCCCTGTGCTGCAGATGCCGCAGGGCCTGCGTTAAGCACCTGGTTTAAATACTGAAAAGGAACACTCGTTCCTCAACTCTTCTTCACTGTTTCCCTAACATGACTAGTCGTTAGCAGAGAGGAGACATTTATGGCAGTGTTCTTAATGCTTGCATGGCTAGAGTTCTGAGCATGTTACCAAACATTATGAACTGCACCCGTTATTGAAAGTGCTTTAGATTAAACTGCTAATAATATGTTTTTGCAATAAATTGTTAGCTTCATGTTGGTGTGTTTGGTTTTAGATTAGACATTCCACATTTATTCTACGTACCTGCATTCATACCATCTCTTTGATATGAATGAGATCAAGGATGTAATATTTTTGGGGAAAGATAATGGTATTCTCAAGCATTAGAAGGAATAAAATGTCATAAATTCATACATATGGTAATATCATATATAAAATGTCAGTTTAAAATATATTCCGAAACACCTCTGAGTTCCTCTACCTCCTTCCTTCACATGGTCATGGAAGCCTTTGGTGACTTGCAATATTCTTATATTGAATGGGAGAGGGTACTTCATCCAATAGATGAGAAATACATTATTACTACACCTCAGTGTAGGGAGTGAAACCCAGAGCACACATAAATATTCATACCAAACAGACGCATACATGATTTTACGTTTTTATAGCACCCCTCCTTCCGAGCTACCATTAGGAAAAAAAATCATGCATGTTGCCATTTTGTTGCTCCGGTTTGTTGATTTTGGATGCAGTGAAATGCCGTTCTACTCAATCTAATCTTTTAAATGGCAGGCTGTTGCATTTTACGTGCCAAGAGTTTATTTCATATGCATCCAGGGCCAATTTTCTTTTTGCATGTGTGAATAACAGCTTTGCCATAGGGAGCCAAACATTTACACTGAAGGAAAAATGATTTGTACTTTTAAATAAAAATGGTTTACTAAAGGGCCAATCATTTTTTATTAAGCGATGAAATATTTAATACATTTTAGTCTGATTTGATTGCAGGAATTACAAGCAATAAGAACCTCATTATTTAAGAAGAGTGTTTGTTTAAACCCTTTATAATCTTAAAAATGTGTTTTTCACCGTTATGTATTGTTTCAATCAGTGGAGCTTAAACTTTATCAGTCACTAAGCAGTAAGATAAAAATATATATATTTATTTCTAGGGAAAAAAACGCTAATGAAAGAGGATTTATTTACTATAGCCTTTCTTAGAGTAACGATCAATAATAACATTGGGAACTTTCCATACTGGTGTCACCAGGAAGGCGTGTATCTTTATACCTTTGCTGATTCTTTTCCCTGTTTCTCTGGACAGGGTTTCAAGGAAATGAACGCTCAGTTTTCACTGAAAGATATCATGAGAAAGTGACTGTGTTTCTTTCAGCCAATTAAGTCTTGCAGCCAGACCCACTCAATCCATTTGTACATTCTCAGTAGACAAATGCTTGACTCAGATATAGGCTGACATGTCTAGTGGAAATAGAACGCCTAGTTAATTTTAAGGAAACATAAATTCTGCAATGACACGTGAGAGTGTGTTGCTTTGTGTACCTTCGTGGTCACAGGCTAATGGCAAAATCACTGGTACGAAGTATTGCAAGAACCTACATCTTTGTTTATTTGGTATTTCTGGGCGCTTGGCCTGTTCATTTATTCAGATGGGCTTACTATGATGCTGTTGTGATGAACATTTCCTTTTGCCACAAACCAAATGGCGGCCCGTAAATCATTGTGCTGCCCAATAGGCTTCAATACATGGATTTTTTCTTGAAAGCTTATAACACCCATATTCTTGGGATATGCTTAAACTTGATATTCACCACTGTAAACACATCGAATTTATTGTTAACATTTAGTAGCTGTTTCTAATAGTGTGACAGTTTACAACACAAATGGTTGCCTGTCTTTAATGTGTTGCACCAAAGCATAGATGATGATACTCACAAGGACAACCTGCTATTTATAGTGAGAATTCTAAAAATATATAACTTGAAATCTAGATAACACCAGGTGACTTTACCTAAGAGTAATGCCTCGCTTAGGGTAGAGGGACTATGAAGGAAGGAGGACTGTAGCCAGTAAGGTCAGAGGTGCATGGAGAATTCAAAAAGTGAAGTTGATTGAAGAGCTTGAACAAAGAAACTTGTTGGAAATTGGGTTACTGGTTGAGGGGGAGGGAACCCTACTCAAGCAACGATCACATTCTCTGTCAGGGTGAAACACAAGCAAACCCCAAATTAACCTGTGCTTAATCCTCTGGTAGCTTGACGCATAAGCCAGCATGCTTAACTTAGATACAATGTGTAAAGTATTTATGCAGCACTTCAAACAGTAAGAAAGTAAAAACACAGCACAAGAAAAACCCTACACCAATTTAGAAAAAATAGAGTAAAGTTTAATAAATTATTTGAGACCACAACAACAAAAATCCAATCAGTAGAACTGAAGATTTGCAGTTTTAAAGATTTAAGTAAAAATAGTGCCTAGAAGCACAAAGCTCGAACTGTGGTTATCTGGTTGCACCAGACCCGGATAAAGTCACAAGTTCAGGCCGACCGCGATGGAGTGTGGGCTGGATACAGGGATCAAGTTAGGCCAGCTGAACAAAATATCTTAACTCCTGATTTGCGGAGCGTTTTGAGATCCCTCGTCAAGGATGTGTTGCGCAACTACGGTTCCAAGGAAGCTACGGGGCTGTGATGCAAAAGCCCTGCGCATTGGTAGAGGATGCCGTAGATGAGAGGCTTGCAATGCAAAGTCCAGCGTCGACGATGCGTCATGCAGCGGCGGTCCCAAAGAAGCTGTGGGCTGCGATGCGAGGTCCCGCATCAGGGATGCGTCGCACAGCAGCAGTTCCAAAGCAGCTGCGAGGAAATTTGTTGCGCTGCATTGGATTTGTTCACAGGCCCACAGCTGGGCTGGCAGAGCACCTTCAGGCCCACTTCCAAGGGTCCAGTACTGTGGTGGCACCACTTGGGGGGCAAGACTCACATCAGATAGAGTCCAGGTACTGGGTTCAAGGTGTTTGAAGCCTTTTCTCTCCCTGAGGCTCTGATCAGGAGACCAGCCAACCAGGCCTTGGATTCTCTCTGGTGGCCCTGAGTACAAGATGCAGGTCCAGCCCTTCTCACTGAGGCAGCAGGACAACAGAGTAACAGTCCTTCTTGCAGCGCAGCACAGCAGTCCTTCTGAGTCTTCCACAGGTCCAGAGGTATCCTGAAGAGTTGAGTCTAAGGGTCCATTAGTTATACCTGGTGCCCACTTTGAAGTAGGAGAAGGTTTTGGAGGTTTCAACCCCCAGAGGTGCTTGGAATTACTGCCTCCCTGCCCTGGCCCTAACTTGTCTGGGGTCACAAAAGACTAGTGTCTAAACCCTTTGTGAGTGTGCTGGACTTAACCTTTATGATGTGCACGTGCAGTAGGTGGCAGCTCCTCCTCCTCATCAAGCCAGAGATGGCCTATCCTGCCAGCAACTATTTCCCCTTTGTCTCACTGTCTGGGAGCAATACAAAAGGCCAATGGCCAGCTACACCTAGTCATGTGACCCAGGATACAGGCTGCAGGCACCAAATGGTTGGGACAAGAAAATGCCAACTTTATAAAAGTTTTTCAAAAAAGGGGGGATGGGCCCGTTACAACACCCAAACTAGGCCACAACATTAGTTTTAAACAAGAAGATGTAAGGGTGTGTGAGTTCAAGGATATTTTAGAAAAACACTTTGGTAACTAAAGTGATTTTGGTGTCTTTATTCCACCATTCTTAGTTAGATGATTTAGGAACAACACGATCAACATTTACGTCATGTCAAGCATGGAAAAACACTCAATTAGAAGAATTCACAAAAACATGGAAAACAAAAGTGCATTCAACAGTTAACAGGTACAGAACCAATAAAATGACAATACATGTGTGACAAACAGTGACCAGTCCAAGTTTGACAATAGGTGGCGGCAAAAATTATTTACATTTCAGAAATATAGCCTGCCACAACAAGCTAGGGTGAAGTAGAGGCGGTACAACAGGCCGATTGCCTTGTTTGCACCCAGGGCTACTCTGTTATGTGTTCAATCAGTATTGCGACTAGCTTGTAAGGGTCGACGCGTTTCTGAACCCTTAATCTCTTTGGGGTTCTCCTCAGGACCGGGACATGGTCGGACTCTAGAACATATATAGAAACACAAAATCAGATTTTCGGTCCCTGTAGGGTATCCACCCTACTGACTTATTTCTACAACTGGGAACATCCTTACCATTTCAATATTTGGGGGAGCACAGTGACGGTTACCCAATGGTGGAGTCAATGCCCATAGATATATTCAGATGTGCTGCAGAAAAATGGATAAGAAAGAATTGGAATTATAGAAGAACCTAGGGTCGGTCAATCTATTTGGAGGTGCACTCCATTGAGCAGCAACAGTTGTTTACGACAGCTTGAGTGTGCACGCATTTACTTAAATTGTCTAAAGAGACTTGCCTCGATCGTGATGGTGCAAGTTGTCCGACAAGCGTAAATTAATTCTTAAGCAGGCGGGACCTACAAGATTAAAACCAGTGTAAGTGGAAGGCTGTGCTTGAATTGAAAAGTCAGAACAGCCTTCCACTTACACTGGTTTTAATCTTGATTCACGTCCCTGCTCAATGGAGTGCACCTCCAAATAGATTGACCGACCCTAGGTTCTTCTATAATTCCAATTCTTTCTTATCCATTTTTCTGCAGCACATCTGAATATATCTATGGGCATTGACTCCACCATTGGGTAACCGTTACTGTCAGTAGGGTGGATACCCTACAGGGAGCGAAGAAACAACAGTAATTTTTTAGGGGAAGGCCAACAGCAAAAAAGAGAGCGGTTCAAACCACAGCCATGGGAGATGCGCACCAGGCGCCAGTACTACAAGTCGTATCTAAAACATCTGTCATCAATCTATCCAACAAGATACTTTCAGAAGACCAACAAGCGGTTTTGGAACTTGGACTGAAATTCATCCCTAGTCAAAAACAAGATCTGGTTCACTTGAAAATGGAAGCAATGGAACTGTTTCGAAAGATCAGACTCCACACATTCTTTAAAGATAAAGAACTGACCAGCACTGGAGAGACCACAGGACTACGTAATAAATCTGAGTTCTGCCCTCCATCCTACAGCCTCCCGAAAAACATTATTACCTTTGAACAGTCGGTTTTATCTTCTCTCAATCAATTCAACCACCGCAAAGTCTTTGTCAAAAGCAATATGCCAGACAAACAAAGATTGGCGATCAAAGAACTCAAAAAGGATAAAGAGATCATTACTAAACCGGCCGACAAGGGCGGGGCAACAGTTGTCTGGTCCAGAGAGGCATATTTAAACGAAGGACGCAAACATGTCTTCAACCAATCATGGTATCGCAAAATCCCCTCTGACCCTGTGCGGCAGATTCAAAATGAAATCAAAATGATTGCAGATGAAGGGCTGGAGGCAGGGATTTTGGGCGCAAAGGAACATGAATACTTCACAAAAAAACATCCAAGGATGCCTGTGATATACTTTCTACCGAAAGTACATAAACATGCCACGATTCCACCTGGCCGCCCAATAGTTTCGGGATGCGACTCAGCATTGGAACCTATTTCCAAATACGTGGATCTCTTCCTGAAAGAATTTTTGAAAGATGTCCGTCCTATCTAAGGGACACGATGGATTTCATCAACAGAGTCGAAGGCTTCCAGTTCAACCCAGACAACCATAGACTGGTCACTCTTGACGTCGTATCACTATACATGCAGATTCCTCAAGATGAAGCCCTAGAAGTCTTGGAATTCTACTTAGACAGCAGAGAACGCCCACATCGACTCCCTACTCAATTCATCTTGAGCTTAGCTTCACTGGCTCTGAAGCGCAACTACTTCAAGTTTGAGAATGACTTCTTTGTCCAAATCAAAGGGACCGCGATGGGATGTCCCTTCGCGCCGGAGATGGCTGTGCTGTATATGGCAAAATATGAAGAATGTTATATTGACAATAACAATCCCTTTGGCGACCACATTGTACAGTGGCTCGGCTATATTGATGATGTGTGGTGCATATGGACTGGGAATGAAGAAGAATTGTTAAACTTCCATCGTTGATTAAATGATAGAACCCCTGATATCCAATTCAGTTTAGCGCATAGTACACAAAACTTAACATTTTTGGATGTGGAAGTACGGTCGACCACGACAGGCCTAATCCCAACACTATATACCAAACCCACAGACAAAAATACAGCATTGAATTTCAAAAGTGTCCATCCAAAAAGTCTGAAGCAGAATTTGCCTTATGGCCAATTTTTACGGGTGCGGCGCAACTGCACCCGTAGGGAAGATTACGAAATCCATGCACAAGCATTGACTGAGAAACTGAAAGAGAAAGGATACCCCTCAAAACTCCTTAGGCACTCCCGTAAACGTGCGTGGTTCACACCACGTGAAATACTGCTGGAGAAGAAGCCTGAAACTCCTATGACACGCATGGTGTGTGTTTCGACATTTGGTCCTTATACCAACCTGTTCAAGAAAACGATTCGCCAGAATTGGCACTTGATTAAAGACGTAGACAAAAATCTCCAAATACCTCTCTTTGCACTCAAGAAGAATGTGAGCATTGGCCAGCGTATTATTCGGGCATCGGATGATCCCCCGAAAAAACCTGATTCACTTCGCCCTTTCTTGAATCTGCCACCACTTAATGGCCATCATAAATGCGGGAACTGCCAAGCGTCCAGCTTGACCATTGAAGGTACTGAGTTCAGCAGTGGCGCTGAGAAGTGGAAACGTCAAGAATTTACCACGCGCAAAACAAAAAAATGTTATTTACGCCATCACGTGCCCCTGCGCACTGATCCAGGATAAAAAATAAAGTAATGAACGCGCCCCTTGTAGCCCACTTTCAAGAACTAGAGCATACTGAGAGAGACCTCCGCTGGACTGTCCTTAGTGCAATCAGACACAACCCGAGAGGGGGTGATTTGGAAAGAACATTGCTCCAACGCGAAGCGTACTTAATCATGAGATTTAATACTGTTTTACATGGCCTTAATGAAATGTCCGAAATGAATAGATTGTAAAAAAACCTTGATTTAAAAAGTCACAACCAACTACGCAAATATGTGGATATCACCCTCGAACTAAAAAGCCCAGAATGCATTTCAACTGCACTCGATAGAGTCTACAAGTAATGCCTGCCTTTCTCTGTGGGGCACTTCCGCCATTCCTGAAATGCCGAGAATACCGAGACAGTGAAGGAAGTTTCAACCGCTGGAAGCTGCTAAACCACAGGCGAGTCTCTAGTGCGTGCTTGTAATTTCACAGACTTTGAATACCAAGCCCCGAATGCTCATTTGTTCTTACGTATTTTTGTGGCAGGATCCAACACTCGATACATTGACCATCGGGCTGTAATCATTGTAGACATCAAGTAAGAACTGACTTGTGGCCAGCTCTCTCACGAGTTCAGCGCTGATACAAAATTAAAGTGAGTTATGCCGATTATGTTTCTCAAGTTCTGACTTTTCAATTCAAGCACAGCCTTCCACTTACACTGGTTTTAATCTTGTAGGTCCCGCCTGCTTAAGAATTAATTTACGTTTGTCGGACAACTTGCACCATCACGATCGAGGCAAGTCTCTTTAGACAATTTAAGTAAATGCGTGCACACTCAAGCTGTCGTAAACAACTGTTGCTGCTCAATGGAGTGCACCTCCAAATAGATTGACCGACCCTAGGTTCTTCTATAATTCCAATTCTTTCTTATCCATTTTTCTGCAGCACATCTGAATATATCTATGGGCATTGACTCCACCATTGGGTAACTGTCACTGTGCTCCCCCAAATATTGAAATGGTAAGGATGTTCCCAGTTGTAGAAATATGTCAGTAGGGTGGATACCCTACAGGGACCGAAAATCTGATTTTGTGTTTCTATATATGTTCTAGAGTCCGACCATGTCCCGGTCCTGAAGAGAACCCCAAAGAGATTAAGGGTTCAGAAACGCGTCGACCCTTACAAGCTAGTCGCAATACTGATTGAACACACAACAGAGTAGCCCTGGGTGCAAACAAGGCAATCGGCCTTTTGTACCGCCTCTACTTCACCCTAGCTTGTTGTGGCAAGCTATATTTCTGAAATGTTGTAAATAATTTTGCCGCCACCTATTGTCAAACTTGGACTGGTCACTGTTTGTCACACATGTATTGTCATTTTATTGGTTCTGTACCTGTTAACTGTTGAATGCACTTTTGTTTTCCATGTTTTTGTGAATTCTTCTAATTGAGTGTTTTTCCATGCTTGACATGACGTAAATGTTGATCGTGTTGTTCCTAAATCATCTAACTAAGAATGGTGGAATAAAGACACCAAAATCACTTTAGTTGCCAAAGTGTTTTTCTAAAATATCCTTGAACTCACACACCCTTACATCTTCTTGTTTAAAACTTTATAAAAGTGGCATTTTCAGAGTTATGACTATAAAATCTGATTTTGCCATTAAACAGGGTTTTAAATTGCAATTCTTTAGACAACAAACTTGACATTTCTACCTGCTCCCAATTGAATGTTATCAGTTATTAAACGTAAAAAGTTAACCCAATGTTATCCTATTGGAGAGGCAGGCCTTGCAGTAGTGAAAAACGACTGTAAGGGTTTTTCGCTACCAGGACATTTAAAAGTACTTGTCCAACTTTTTAAATACACTACATCCTGCCTTATGGGCAGTTTAGGGCCTACCCTAGGGGTGACTTATATGTATTTAAAAGGAAGGTTTTTGACTGGTAAAAGGTTTATTTTGCTAGGTCGAAATGGCAGTTTAAACTGCACTCACAGGCTGCAATAACAGGCCTGAGACGTGTTTTAAGGGCTGCTTTAGTCAGGGGTACAATCAGTGCTGCAGGCCCACCAGTAGCATTTAATTTACAGGACCTGGGTACATGTAGTACCACTTTACTAGGGACTTATAAGTAAATTAAATGTGGCAATTGGGAGCAAGCCAATTTTACCATGTTTGAAGAAGAGAGCACAAGCACTTTAACACTGATTAACAGGCCTAAGGCCATCAAAAACGAAATCAGCAAAAATGGAGGAGTAAGGCAAAAGGTTTGGAGGAAGACCATGGCTGACAAGTCTCACAAAACTGTTATGCGTTTGCCCCTCTGTCTTTCTTTTGAAGTTGACTGCATGCCTGCCTCAGCCTCCCGGTATACCTTAAAGAGAGGAACATTGGGAAAAGGGGGCTGCTTGCTCCCATACAATGCTGCTTATTCTCTTATATAAGGAGAGCAGTCAATCTTGATGGATGATGATTGTTACAGACTTTGCTCTTTCCGAAGTGACATGTTTTCTAGATTCTCTAGAATACAGCCCCTAAATAGGCTTACTAGACCCCCTCGCACTAAGGACTTAATCAATGTGCCAACCTGAGAAAGAAAGCCAGTTGGACTGCAAGTACCCTGCAACCCACTGCGTAGTACTTATGTGTTTTAGGGAACAAATTTGTAAAATATCACTGGGATGATTAGTGGAGCCTAAACCCTCTTTCATTATAGTAAGGCACACTCAACAACGCTAGTGAAAATGGGTATATTTTAAAATCAAAAATCTATCCTAATGAACACAGTATGTGTAGTAACTATTATAAAAATAAAGAAAATAGTAGTTGCAACATTTACAAATAATGTGAGCAGCAGAAAATATTCCAAAATATTGGCTGTTTAACTTTATATCAATAAAACAGTAACGCACCTAAATTAGAGCATAATTCAAGTTTCGAAGAGGGTTCACACTCTTATACCTGCTTCAAACAAATAGGTTATTGTTCAGTGCGATAGCATAGTCTGCTATTCCCTTCTCTGCTAGAAGGAAGGCTGATAAGCCTCCAGCATTCCATTAAACTTCAGCGAAAGTAGCTGAAGTGATTCTGCATGGCCTGTCTCGTCTCTGTCTTCTGACTCGAAGTTGCTCTTTAAGCCTTCTCACTCTCTTCCTCAATTATATGACATTATGTTGCCATTGTTGACTCTTTCAAAATAAACAATTAGCAGAAAGTGGCATGATACCCTTTTGCTTATTTTAATTCATTGAAAACGTGCTCTTTGAATTATAAAAATACATAAGAAATGAAATTATCAGCTTCCATGAAACTTTATTCCCAACTTGATGACAATTGTCTTCGAACAGAGAAGGCAGCTTGCAATAAATACTGATCATATATTTGAGCAGACTTAATTATCACTTTGCAAAGAAAAGTGACATTAAACAAATATGGATTCTATAATTGTCATTCATAGTAAACAACTAACTTTTGTGACCTAAAATGTAGATACCTAGAAGAGTAAAAACATGATGACTATAGCAGTACATTCCTCCTCCTTTTATGTCTGGCTTCATGTGGCAACTTGCCACAAGGCACATACTTTCCAAGTCTTTAAAATATACATAGAGTGGGCTCCACCCAGAGGGGTGCTACTCTCTCATGATTTGCGATTGGCTATTTCGTGTATAATTCTAACTTCCAAGTAGTGCTTCACTCGGACTACATGGGGGCTAATTTACATCTGAAGATACACTCAATCGTCACAGTGTTAGCCATATTTAGTTATTTATCTCTTGTATGCATTCGATATAAAAAGCAAACCTTTTCTGCTATTTTTTCAAAGCATTGGCAAAGTCAGTATGGCATGCTTTAATGTGATAAACACCAGTTGTGCATGCAATGAATGTAAGCAGTATACATGTGTGGGCCCAGCACTGCATGTCTTTGTATGCATGCTTTTGTGTTTCTTTACTGATTCGAACTTGCCTCATGGCAGAAATATTAACCCCAGTCAGGCTTGACTTTTTGCCTAACAACGTGTTGCATTTTGGCATGTGAACATTGAATTTATTTTCACAGGGTGATCCGAATTGCTGTTATCCAAATTTCTAGGAATAAGGTGCTCCGATTGTGCTTGTAACTTACAATAGAATGTTGATGTGTGTTATTGACAAGTGAAAATGTGTGTTATAGGGTCATTGTGGAAACTAAGCTAGTGTGTGCATTGCAGTCTTAAAAGAATTGTCCAATTCAAGCCTAACTTCGGCCTTGAAGTAAATGAACCAAAAGTGCTTATTACTGTGGCATTTTGAATATTTCCAAATAATTAGATTTTTTCTTTTTGTGTAAATTAAGCAAAGGTGTGTATTACTGCATCGCTGGAGAAACTTGCAAAAATATGCATTGCTATTGGATTATCAAAACGGGGTTTATTTGTGCAATACTGCGGATTTGTGAATACCGGGCTTATTTTTGCATTCTTGCAGGACTGTGGAAACTGACCGAATATGTATGTTATATGCAGTGCTATGGGCTCTCCACAAATGTTTCCATTACTGTTTTAAAATCGGAATCTTACCATGTGCTATACAGTGTCACTGTGTAAAAGTTGCTAATATGGGAATTAGAGGGGCATTGTGGAGACTGATAGTCGTGCTAATATGATGTTTTATTTTTACTTTAACGATACTATCTGTTATGTTTTTCAATAGGCTGGAGTTGATCTCGTGAGATTGCTCAGTTTATTAATGCTTCCACTGCAGAAATGTGTGTAATATGCAGTTCAACGGTTTAAGTAAATATTTTATCTATTCAAGGTTGGAAAATAAATACCATTGAGGAAGGAAAAGCAGCAATTGCAGTACTTTTAAGTTCTCAGGACAAAACACTGTACAAACGGCGTTTTTTGTTATTATAAAGACTAATAGCATAGGGTTATAACATTTGTTGGTATTTAGATCTATATTATGCTGATACTATACAGAAATTATATGCTAACATCGAGTGATTATATGCACAAAAATATGATCAGAATTTACTGACATGGGAAACTGTGCTTCTTCACATGGAATTTGTTGCATCCTGATGGACTGCATGTGTGAATTCAGCAGATGTATGGGTAGTCAGGGGGACCATTGTAGTGAAGTGGGTCTGAGGTGTACCAATTGCAAACCATGTTTGACTATTGGGATGAAGCCATCTTTAGATTTATATTTGAATTCAACCTGAATCTTCTGGCATTAAAGCTTTTTGCAAACTTGTGCTTCCAAACGACGCAAGTTGTCTTACTTTTCTCAGAAGTTAATTTTGCAAGCAGTCTCTTTTGTGTAGTTTTATTTCAATACTTTCCGTTTCTACCCAACATTATGATTACAAATGCAAGAATTGCCAACTCCAGTTGATGAGCCCCTACCTACACTGCAGGGATTTCTCATCTTTAATTTGACATGTTCTCCTGTAGTAAGGCATCATTGCTATGTTTACCGAGTGGCAATCAGAGTATTGGAAGTATGGTCACTCATTCCTAATTCTGGGGCAGTGTTTACACATCATCCTTGTACCCAATTTCATAGGAGAATTAGACTTAAGATTTTAGTCTTAATCTTCAGAACCATCCTTCGGCTGGCCATGCTCTACCTGTTAGACCGATTTCCAATCAGTCTTACAGTTATGATCTTCTGCAACATTTAATGTTCATCTTTTTACCAGCTAAATTGGCAATTAATAAAAAACTGTCCATTTCCTTTAGGATCACATCAGTAAGATATTATATATACCATAATACTGCTGTTTAAGAATCTTAAATTACATTTAGAATTACACCGTGGCAGTTTGTGTTCTCATTCTTGAGAACCTTGGTCAGCACTGCCCACTAGCACTTGCACATAAACGTCAAAGATATCGTAGGCTTCCAGCAGGAGGTATTGGTTGGAGACCAAATAATTTCTTATTTAGTGGAGTGCAGCTCTTTGACTGCCACTCTGGTGTTGATATCAGTAAAGGTGCTACCCGATTGGTCCCTTAAACTAATGACCAATTGGCTGCATTTGACGTACATAAATAACATAATTCCAAAATAATCTAAGAGGACAGCCAAGTGACTAAGGGCCCAGTTGATATTTTGGAGGTCGGGCTGTCCTCCGCCAGGGCAATGGAGTTAATTATTCTGTTGCCCTGGTGGATGTCCCAATGACTAAATTCAGAAATGTCCATCCGGCCGATGGACATTTCTAGCATTCACAGGAACCGCCATCAAAGCGGTTCCTGTGAATGCATTGTAACTTTCATGTATGGCTACGTCAAACATGACGGTGCCGTATGGAAAAGTTATGGAGTTTTTTTTATTTTTAAAAATGAAATCGTGAATCAGAATTTTCTTTCAAAAATTAAGAAAGAAAAATGCCCCCCTCGCCATGGGAGTTATGTTCCATGGCAAGGGGGACATTAGATAGTTTTCTCTCCCCCTTACCACCAGGGTTTTCCGGCAGTGAAAACTGACCCATCTGAGTTATGTGGGTGAAAATAGAGGTCAACCTCTTACGGCCCTTACTCCATTGGGCCCTCGGAGGGGTGTAACCATGGCGAAGATGGAGTGGATCATTATGCTGGCAATAAGGATACTCCATCGCTATTGCGATGGAGTATCCTTACCACTAACATATAAACCAGCGCCCAAGACAGTAGTTGAAAAATCAGGGAATGGTCAAGTCCTGCAAAACTCTTCAGGTCACCTGTCTGAGCAGGACTTGCAAGGGTCCTAGTAACACATTGAGAGGATTGGTTCAGGAAACAAGCAAGCCAGTTTAAGGCTAGACCCTAGTTGTTAATCTCCTCTAAGTAGGGAGGAGTGATCACTGGTGTTAAATGCTGTGGAGAAACCAAGCAGGATAAGAGCACTGTCACAGCTTTTATCCATATAAATACTGAGATTGTCCAATGGAGAAAGGATAACCATCTGTGACACTCATATCTTTCCTAGAAGTGACCTAAAATAGGCCAAAGATTATTTGAAGTAATGTATTTGCACGATAACTGCGCTTTCAGTGAGATTCATTGGAAAGGGAATGGCAGATGAGTAACTGGCATTGACACAGGATGGGAAGGGAAGAGATTCTATTGGTTTTGTTCTATTTTAAGAGTTTGTAGAAATGCTAGACAATATAAAATCAATGCGAAATTTGTCATGTAGTTAATAATTATTTTAATGAATTGCTATATTCCTATATTTGCAAAAAATAGGTATTAGCAGGAATTTTAACTTTTGCAGACAGAATTTGTTTCTATGATATGCTGTGTTTTCATTTATGTTACAAATAGTAGTGGTGGTTATGAAAAGGCTTTGAAGTTCAACAGAATGCTTGCATTTCTTTGACCTTGATTGTCCGCTGTAAGCTTAATGATCTC
Organism: Calotriton arnoldi; assembly: GCA_963921515.1. NCBI lineage: Eukaryota > Metazoa > Chordata > Amphibia > Caudata > Salamandridae > Calotriton > Calotriton arnoldi. The sequence continues at coordinate 258,392 of CAWUFW010006258.1, read as the reverse complement.
CTGTTCAAATAGGTCATAAGATCTTTTGACAGTATTCAAATAAATTCATTGGTTGCCTGGGACTTGACTCCAGGTATTCTATGCAACAGTGTTCAGTCCTTTCTTGTAACTTATTGGTTACTGTAATTACATGGTTCTAACATACCATGGTTTACTAAGATTAACCTGTCACTGGGAATTCTCTACTCTTTGATTCTAGGTAATTCATATCACACATTCCTGTGTGTAAATTTGATAGATAATACATTATGTGTAGCTTTCTTTTTTATGTTGCCTTTCTCTTCTTTGTTTCTCTCTTTACTTCTCCTTTCTCTTGTCCCCGTCTCTTGTTCTGTCACTTTGTTTACCTCTCTTCCTTGCTTTCCTGATTGTTTTTCTTTTGATTTAAGATTCCCTTTTTCCTCTTTGGTTCTCTTTATTTTCTATCCATTTCTTGCTGTCTCTCTTAATTGCATTCATCCAGTCTTATTCTCTTCCCTCAATCTGAACTGCTCCTCATTTTATACTTCTTTTTTCCTCACACCATCTTTCTTATCTTTCTTTATTGCTCTTTTTTCACTTTTTGTTTTAATACTCTGTTATATCTACCTTTGTCATCCCTTCTATGTTTTTGTTTTTGCTTTCTATCTTCTTTCTTGTCTCTTCCTTATCCTTCATTTCTATTGGTCTTTAATAATTTAATTTTATCTCTTTATAAGTATATAAATGTACAGTTCATTCTGTGCATTGTATCTACAAAGTTCTTTGCCACTTAAAAGATACAATGAGACAAGCTCAGATCATTGGAGACTGTAGAAGGCACAGGAAAACATTAACAGATGTGTCTCCATAATAAACTCTGGAAACGTAGGCACCATTGGCTCTGGTTTCATCTTCCATAACATCTCCAGAGACACAGGGCTGAATACTGAAGTCATAAAGCCCATTACAGAAGATGCACATTATTACAATTGGCAAGGCTTCTGTGAACCTTCATTTGAAAGGGAAAGAACAAGAATTTAGGGCATTGAGGACTACCTGAATACAAAAGACTAGGTGGGAGGAGTAGTAATTAATAACTTAATGGAAGCTCTCTTTAAAGGACTCAACAGTGACCCTGGCAGACCTGAATTCGTCAAGAAAACAGGTAACTGATCAAGGAGAGTGAGTTTACTCTCTTGGCGAATCAGCAGCTGAGAAATCTGAATACCTGAGATGATAACTTCTGACTCTAAAATGACAGAATGTCATCCTCCAGGAGAAATTGGAAAATCTGGAAAACTGGTCCAGGTGGAATCATGTGTAAATGGGAGGAGTCCCAAAGGGTGCAAAAGGAAAATATACTGAAAGCTAAGCCCAGAAGCTTTTCGGTCCTTGATGGAATTGGATGATGCTCTGTCAGACATATACATCTGTGGGTATTCTGAGAAGGATACAAGACGTGAATTTGGAGAGGAGAGGTTCATGCGATCTTGTCTCCCTTGTGCTATTAGCAGCCAAACACGCTGTATTAGGCAAAAGCAGTTCACTAGAGGTTCCCACTGAGCAAGATTGGTACCATAAAATTTGGTATCCCATCGGGCTATTGAAGATAACCGATTTCTAATCCTGTCCAAATGCCAATTTGTTAACAGCTGTTACAGTTCTATTCACAAGACTTTACAAGTCTGAGGTGCCTGTAAACTGTGAGGGCTTTCAAATGACAGAGGGCTGCCCATATTAGAGCATGACTGGTCATGAAAAGTCAGGCATTGGCCCAGAGAAATTAGAAAGCTCCTTCAAGTGGTGGAGACCGTCACTGGTACTGACTCAAGGATGAGAGCTACCTGGTGTAAAAGTGTAGTTACAGACATGCTGTTACACAAACAAGCCTTAGGTTGGGACCGAGACATCCGTGACACATCGGGCGAGGGCGATACTTTATGAAACCAGTAAAACGCATTGAAAACATAATGCTAGAATGTTAATTATTGTCCTTCCTGTTGGAAATCTTCTCTTTTTGACAGTAATGTCATCCTTATCACTGAAAGGGCTGTCAAGGCCTCCTTTTTTTGAATAATTGTCACATAAGGGGGGTGGGGAAGCGAGGGAAGTATCCCTTCCCCACATTAGTGGCAACATCTATGCAGAAGAACTATTGTTGTTAGCATCCACAAGTAACGTTTACTGTGAAAACTCCTCATACTCCTGGAGTTGTCTTTTTGCTCTTTGTTCTATTGCACTACCTGCATCAGAGAAACCTGTCATGTTACTCACTGCTGCAGGGCTAGAATCAAATGGAATCATGCACAATAGTCTGCTTTGAGCCATAATGTTCCAGGAGGTCATGTACTTGGATATGGAGGTAATGTGTGTCAAAGCTGTGCAGCACCATCTGGTCAGTGGTGTAATGTAAAATGATGCCCCCGCAGAAATTGGTGATGGGACTCTGTATCTCCCATAGCTCACAGAAATGCATAGACCTTATGCATGGAGGGTGCTGGCCTCCAGCACGACAGGGCCTGCATTATGCCCCTGTCACTGACTGGAATGACGCTGTTCGTACTTCCTTTCTGTTTGCTGGTGTCGCTCTCAGGGGGTCAAATGCAGCTGATATCACTATTCTTCTACCTTTGCCATGGATTTACTGGAAGTGTTGGTGTGTGCTACTTCAAGACACTTCTCAAAGTACTGTCTCCAGAGACCACAGAGGCTCAGTATTTAAATAGCAAATATGTTTTTTTTTTAATTCTGAGCTGTGTACTGATGTTTGTTTCCACTGAATCAGCACTTTAGCTTTCCCTGTTGCGGTGACTGCAGTGTATTGTGTTTTGGATAGCCTGATTAGGGCTTGATGTTTCACAGATGTTTTGTTCTGTGAAATATAGTTAGAAACACTTTGATTTTAAGCATTTTTTTTTTCTTGTAGACGCTGTTGTAACTCAGATTTTATTGTGAAAATATAATATTTAAGCTTCTCCATCTGACTAAAATTGATGTCCTTTGCATCAATTGATGAGCACTACTGGATGTTTTTAGCCCTGTTTACTTTGCTTTAGCTGTTGGAAAATGTTTAGGAAAACTATTCTAATTTTCGCTTACTCAGCATTTTCTTAGAGCTGTATCATAACTACCTGTCCTGTTGGTATGTGGATCACTATTAAGCATAAAGCATCTTATACAACTCACTGAAAACCCATTGCCTCCACATAATGGAGAAAAACTTGATGTTCACTCTATGTCCACCTTGACCGTGGAACAACATTACAAGAATCCAAAAGCAGATGTTCCCAAATTCTGACTGTGGCAGTCCCACCGTGAGTTTCTTGACACCTCAAGACCTCTTTAAAGGCTTCTGATGAGGCAGTGAAGCAAGTGAGTGTAATGGGCTCATAATGGGGTCTGCAATAAATTGTACCTATGGACAGATGTGCAAAAATTGATGCATTCATGGGCCTAGACATTATTAGTGTAGAAGGTGTAGTTGCACTGGAACTCAGGTGTATGAGGGTCCACCGAACCCCAATTTTGACAGTTTAGTTGCTTGTTTTAAGGCCCATGGCACCCTTGCAAAACCACTGGATGCTCTTATAGCTTACAAGTTATAGATAATATATATGTCGGATGATGGATAACACTGATCGCATGCTGTTATTCTCTCTCTTGCTCTCTACAGCCTCCAACTGCCAGGAAAATGAATTCCACGTAAAACTCACTAACTCCACATTCTACACTATCATGGCTCACCCACTCAGGACAAGACTTGGGGAACTACTAAAGGGAGCAGCCACTCCAACATTAAGATACGATTAACATCATTGCACATTCCACAAACACTATTAAACTAACAACACAGTACAGCTTAACATTTAACCCACCACGCAACTGACACACAACTTTAAAGTATATAAGCTGTCACACCGACAACATGCTTCGCTATAAAATATGTTGAGCTATAGTAGCCACATAAACAGGAGAACACCTGGGTGCAACAGCACATACATCAAACAACAACTTATTAGACTCTTAGTGGGGTGTAATGCCTATGACATCTGCACAGGAAAGGTGAAAATATGTCAGATGTGTACATTATACACCTTGTTGCAACCGGAAATATGATACACTGCAGTATACTAGAGCTTATTGGTTCAGAATTCGAGCTTCAATGTAGGACATGTAAAAATATACCAGAAACAATGTAATACCAAAATGTAACAGTAAATGCACTGCATTGCAATCATATTGGTTATGTTTGCTCCATTAGTATATGACATGTAAACTAATACCAGACACACTAAATAAAGCGCACAGCAATGTTTGCAAAATTGTAAAGTTTTTATAATAGAGATGATTCACCTGAGGAATAATGTGATAGAGATTGGGAGTGAGGTCACACCCATTAAGGGATTCAGGCACCTGTTGTCCACCAGCTGTGCTTAGTTCTGTATACTGCACTGTTGACTTAAGTTTTGTTATGTACTGAAAATTGGCATTGTTGTCAGTGTTTGTTGTATTTATAGCATATCCTGGATTGGTTTATACATAGTGTTCTAACTCTCTTGTACCATTGAGTCTATTAGTATTAGTGGTTGTCATTTGCATAGTTACTATTGGTCAAAATCAAAGTGCTAAAGTTGTTCCATTGTGAAAGTAATCTAGTGGACTAGTGCCTGGTACAGCATTACATATCATCTATTGGTGTCAAACGTTACAAGCTGTATTACTTAAGGGTGGTAACTGTGTTTTTGCTATGCTTTCTCTACAGTGTACCACGCTTTCTACTTCTACTTATATTCTACTACATACCTTTAGCCACCCCCATCCATAACATTGAAATTACTTTTACTTTGCCCCTTACTTTGCCTCACTTTACTTTGTCCCCTATCTCTAAATGCAATCTGCTTTTAGTCTTAACTTTATATACTTGCATAAAATTTAAACAGTACCAATTTATCCGTACCGTTAAATTGAATTAAATTAAAATGTTCTCTTTATTTAAAATGTAATTTAACTATAAATGCAAATGTAAGATTAAAATAATAACTTAACTTATTTGAATGCCTGTCCTCACCTAAATGAGTTAAACGATATCAACTATTTTTTGATCCAAAGTTAATACTAATTCTGACCATATACTCCACTTTAGTGCAGTCCTAATGCAACCCCCTCACTAATTCCATTTATAAAAAATTTAATTAACTTGTATTAAAGTAATTCTTAACCTAATCTAAAATTAAAATATTACCTAGAACCTTGTTCTAACCCTAATGCTAACCGCATCCTCATATTTTATTAACTACATTTAATATATATATATATGTATATATATATATATATATGTATATATTTTATTTATATAGCCTCAACCCTGATGCTAAATATTATTTTGTATTTATTTTATACATATAATTTAACTGCATTCTATGCATTCCCACATTGGTTCAGATGTTCACTGTTTAAACTTGAATCGTTTGTAGAAGTGGAGAGGCAGCAAATGTTATGTAAGCCGTGCTCCGTCTGGAAAAACTAAAAATCTGAAAAACCCTCGTAGGGCACTTTTAAACACTGATCCCACAGCAGTATCTGAATTCAGATTGGTGCCCCAATATTTTTGGTATTTTTACAATCTTCAATTTATCCCAACCAGAGGCCATGTAGAGTCAACCAAATGTGTGAAGTTGAAGTAATTAAAATGCTGGGCGAGGCATAGGGAGTCATCACAGCGTTATAGGAAAGGTGTAGCTGTAAATTAGGTAGAATCTGTGGTGTTGGTGCAGGCAGGTTATATTAGATGGTTCTGGCATTAAGCGTATCTGTAAATGTATCCATAAAAAAAAATCCATGTATGTGCAATAGGTGTTGGGACACCATCAGTAACATTATTCAACAGGCATAGATCAAGCCAATAGAGTATGCATGCACACAGAGATACACCCCATATGACATCTATGTAATATAGAGCATGCACACATGCATTCAGACCATCAAACCTATAGCATTGGACACATAATAACAGTTATACATTATACTATGCTGCAAGTAGCACTGGTTATTGTGCATGAGCAAAGCACTGGACACTGGTGACAAACTCATTTCTGCTGGGTTGGGAAGGTCATCTTGGAGAGTTAGAGATCAGAGGACTTTGGTCTCCACTTGTTGAAGTTACGTCCATTTGCTTGGCATTGAAAGCCTTCCTGCCATCCATCAAGGGAAGAATGGATCAGGTCCTGATGGACAATTCCATTGCCATGTGGTATTGCAACTGGCGGGGTGGGGTCCTGGCCCTGTGCCAGGAGGCTCTATGCCTTTGGAACTTGTGGGGTCATCCAGACGTTTTTTTGATTGGGCACCACCTGTCGGGATCTTTAAAGGCCAGGGTGGACAAACTTAGTCGGCAAAGCCTAGCGGATCACGATGTCATTTACACCCAGAGGTTGGAGCAGGGTGTCTTCCAGCAATAGGGAGAACCCTGGCTCAATCTCTTGGTCATTGCCGAGGATGTGCAATGTCAGAAGTTTTGCACACTGATGTTTCCAAGAAGGTTCCCTCTTTGAGGCGCATTCAACTTAGAGTGGAGCACAGGACCTTTGTATGCCTTCCAACCACTACCTGTCCTACCCAGAATTCAGAAGAAGATCAGGAATGACCAGGCTCAAGTAATCATAATGGCTCCAGATTGGGCCAGGAGAGTGGGGTTCCCAGAACTTCTGAGCATAAGCATCTGTCCTCCGCTTCGGGAGGATCCTCTGTCGCAGCAACAAGGCAGGGTCTTGCACCCAGGCCTGGGCAATCTCTACCTCCATACGTGGAGATTGAGTGGCGGAAGTTGACTGCATTCGATCTCCCTCCCAAAGTAGTGGATACATTGTTGTGGCCAAGACATCCTTCTACTAAATCTGTTGACGCTGGGACAAGTTTGTGGATTAGTGTGGTACCCATAATACGGACCTGTTGCAGACCAAAGTGTTGGATGTATTGTTGTTTGATTTGTCTTTCACCCAGCAAGGACTTGTAATGTGCTCTGTTAAAGGTTATTTGTTGGCCTTTTGCGTTTACCGGACCTACCCTCCTTGTTAAAATCTTACATTTTCTTAAATTCTAAACATATATATTTTCTCCTAAACCCCTTGTGATGCCATAGTGGGATCTTAATTTGCTCCTTACTTTTCTTATGTGCACTCCTTTTGAGCTGATACACAGCTTCCTGACTCTGAAGAGGGTCATTCTCATCATAATAGCTTCAACTCATCACGTAAGGTACTTCAGGCTCTTTCAGTTCAGCCGCCATACTTCACCTTCCTCCAGGACAAACTGGTGTTGAGGACTAGAGCTGCCTTTCTGCCAATGGTTGTGACTCCCTTTCATGTCCAACAATCCATCACACTTCCAACCCACCTTGCTCCATCTCACCCCTCCAAAAAGGAGGAGAGACTGCATCGCTTGTCCCCCAAAAGAGCGCTGAGTTTATACATTGATCACACTAAAGACCATTGAGAAGCCGGTTAGCTCTTTGTGATGTTTTCTGGAGGCAAAGAAAGGCATGGCAATGCAGAAAAGGACATTGTCCACTTGGATAGTCCTCTGCATTGAGATCTGCTATACATTGTGTGAAATGCAGTTATCTGAGTTACCTGGTAGAGTGTGTGGCTGGAGTTTCTTCTGTACAGTAAACTAAGTTTTATCACCTTTACTCTGCATGGAAATCTTCTTGGAGTCATCCAACTTCACATTGGCGGCGAGGATGGGATCTGCCTCAGCTTCAACAATAAACATTCTACTCAGAACTTTCAAAATGAAAAGAGCTCATCATGGAAACTGCAGTGTCTCATGGAAATACGTCTCATGCAGATAGTTGAATTGTACCATACGCAGCCGCTTGGACATCGCCAGCTCTCTAGGCGCCATGCATGCTTCCCTCCAGTCGGCCTCATCCAAATCCCTCACCCAGGACACCCACCTCTGCCGGACCTTCTACAGGCCATCCGGGGCGTGGATCACTAGTGAGCGATAGAGCGCTGTAGTCACCCCCTTACTGAGCTTTCTTTGGAAGATCTTCGCCTCCAACGGGTTGTTTTCAGGCAGAGGATCTTCTGGGAGGTCTTGAGCGGGCTGGGCATGGCGCAGCTGGCAATACCGAAAAAACTGCGAGTTGGTCAGAGAGTACTTGTCCTTTTACTCCTGAAATGACATAATGATCCCCCTCCTTGTAAACGTCTCCCAGGTACGAGATCCCAAGATGATCCTAAGACCGGAACCCCTCTAAGGTCTAGAGGGGACCCAGCCAATTACCTCGCCATAAGGGAGTCATCCCAGTCAGGTGGTGGCTCCAACCAGTAAGGCGAAGTGCCGCCCTCCAGCAACTGAGCAACACACTTGTGTGAGATGGCAGGGTACTCGCTAGGCCCGCTCCATATAGGAGACCAAGCAGGCCGTTTATCCACAATGAGTATATTTCCAGGTGATATGCCGGGTCGTCCCCCCCCCCCTCCTGTGAACCAGTCATTAACCGGCACCATGTGTGCTGCAAGATAATATAAAGAAATATCAGATAGCCCCAAACCTCCATCAAAGGGAGACCTACGTAATGTATGAAACCCCACTCTGTGGCAGCCACCAACCCACACAAAATTGGTAACCTTTGTAGTCAGGGAGTGGAACCACTTACGGGGGACAGGATAGGGATAATTACTCAACACTTACAAATAACGTGGTAAGCACACCATTTTAATGAGGGCCATGCGCCCCTTAGGATCAAAGGTAGCGTGACCCAGCGGCCGAGATCCTGATCAAGCCCCAGCCAAGTCCGGGAGGGGAGATACGTGTTCTCCCAGATATTTAAAGGAGTTGTGCCGAGTGGGATTATTGGGGCACCAAACCCTCACCAAAGCATCACCTTTCACCTCCACCAAGCAGGATTTACCCTCATTCACCTGAAGCCCAGATGCCTCACCGTATAGTCTGAGAAGTTTTAAGCAGCAGGGCCCGGAACACTGAGGATCCTTTAAGAACAGAAGCATATCATCTGCGTAAATTGCCACATGCTCTTCCAGGCCAATTCCCCACCACCAACCACTGACCTGGACATCGCAGCATATTAGCTGCGCCAGGGACTCTATCACCAGGGCAAACAGCAGTGGCGACAGTGGACACCCCCGGCACGTCCCACGTTCAATGGAAAATACAGGAGACAGGACCCCATTCACCCGAACCTGGGCTGTTGGGGAGTGATACAGGAGCCGAACCATTTTACGAAACCTCTCTCCCAGGCCAGCCCGCCGAAGAACCCCATCCATAAAGGCCCACGAGACTGTACCAAATGCTTTAGTAAAATCAACTAGCAACAGGGCCAGTGTGCCATCAAGGGTGTGCGCAATGGACAGCGCCACGTGGTTTCTCCTAATACAGTGGAGCGTGCCACGGCCCAACATGAATCCACACTGATCCGGGTGGACTAGATGAGGCAAAGCCCTGTCCAACTGCGCAGCCAACAATTTTGCATAGATCTTATCAGAGTTGATCAGTGAAATGGGTCGATATGTGGAACACTGGTCCTGAGGAAGACCCTCCTTGGGTAGTACTACAATCATAGTGCAAACCAGTTCTGGTAGAAAGGACCCTCTCTGCAAAGCAGCTGTGTAAATTCAGAAGATTGGGGGCACAGAATCGCCCGGAAGAGTTTGTAATATTCAATGGGATAACCATAAGGGTCAGCCGTCTTTCCAGCTTGCAACCCCAACACTGCAGCGTTCACCTCCTCAAGCATCAGAGCTTGGTCCAGCTCTTGAGCCATGGCAATTGGTATACTTGACAGTGGTATTCTGTCTAGCAGGGGATTTGCCATCTTCGCTGGTGGAGGAAGGCATTGCGAATATAGCCCCAATAAAATCTACAAAGGTTTGGGTGATTGTGGCGTGCTCCTCCTGGGGGTGTCCCGCCGAGTCCCAAATCACCATGACCACTCGGTCGGAGATTCCGTGGGTCGGCAAACAATACAACACTTTACCGGATTTATTGCCCGAAGCGTAAACCCTCTGTGTAGAGGCTCTCCAACATTGTCAGGCCTCCTCCAATGAGACCTGCCGCAGTTCTGTACGGGCTATAGCTAAAACCCGACGGGAATGCTGGGTATCCCGCCGGCAGAGCGCGGTCTCCACTTGTAGGATTTGGGCCTCTAGGTCCATCAGGCCGCCATTTGGAGCTTCTCGGCCTGACGGACATAGCCTTTCATACGGCCTCTCAGGGAAGGCTTGCTAGCCACCTATAGAGTTGCAGCTGAAGCCACTGAGTCCACATTGAGCTCCACAAACTGCCGTAGTTCTTCCTCGACAAAGGCCTCTCATTCTGTTAAACCTCCAGGCAGGGTGCACAACAGCGGGTTGAGCTCCCCACGACAACAACAATGGAGCGTGATCGGAAATCCCACACGGATGGATACAAGCCGACTGAACTGAGAGAAGGTCTGCGGCCGGCAACCGCATCAGGTCAATGCGGGATTCCGCAGCATGTGCCGCAGACTGACAGGCATAAGTCCATTGCACGGGATGCCTGGAATGCCAGACATCACAGAGGCCCAGCGAATCGGCCCAGGACAACAAACAGGACGACTGAGAGCGCCTGGCAGAATAAGGTATGGAGGAAGCATCTAAGACAGGGTCAGGAAGCGCATTGAAGTCTCCTCCAATCACCATGACGGCCTGCAGGAGAGTTAGGATGAAAGATCTCAGGGATTGTAAGGAAGGTTGTAGTAAGGGCGGTGGGATATAGCAAGTTATGAAATTATAGTGCCTCACTTCCAGACGGCCCTCAATACCTACGTGGCATCCCTGAGTGTCTGAGTGGTGTGCCATGACTGCCAGGGGGAAGGATTTATGCAACAATATGGCGACTTCTCTGGTGCCGCACGTAAAATTGGAGTGATAAACCCAAAACGGCCTAGGAATGCGCAGTTTGTACCCAGAAGGTGAGTCTCCTGCAGGAATTTGCGTTAGTATTTAGGTGTACATTTGATTTTAGAAAAATGCACTGTTTGAAATGCAGGTAATTTCTGTTCTGCTTGGAATTATTTTCAACTGCACAATGTTTTTCTATAACATATCTACTGCACGTCAGCAATTTAGAATGAGGCTGAGAATAAAACATTATTTTACAAGCCTTCGTCAGAGCATAGATTTTGGTTTAGGACAGCCTAACACGCAGCCTTGATTGAAGTCGCAGATATCACACTGATGAAGGAAAGACAAGCATACACTGCTCTTTTCTGATTTTGCTAGTGCTTGGTATTTTCTCATCATGTTAAAAATCCCAATGTAATAGGCATTACTGTACTATAAACACGAGCCTCATGTAGTTAAAAAATAAGTGTCTTTTCATTTGGTGAGGGCAAAAAATGAATAAGGGTAGTTGGGCTTTCACTGCTTCCCTATTGGCTTCCACCTTGTCCATTCATTTTCCAATTGTATTAAATCATTCATATATAGATCCAATCATCATTCTCATCAGCTTGTCTTCTTTTATTCATTTAATATTCCCTCCTCATTTTTCATTACTTCACTTTCCTCCCCTCAGTCATTCACATATGCTCACAAAATCATGAGCGCATTGGTCCTCACTCTTATTCACTAATCTGAGCAATGCTAACACACATTTGCCCTCAACCATTACAACATCAAGGAACTGAGAAAAAGCCTGACAGTCGGGTGTTGTTTCGGAGGAGAAGGATTGTATTTGAGGCCTGTATGTGAGGTTGTGGGGGTGGTGGTGTCACATTTCAAAAATGTCTAGTGTGCATTTTAGTGTGAAGCATCCAGATTCTATGTGGGTGAATATGATGGTTTGAATGGGGGTGATGCATGGTTTACGTAGGTGTCCTGTTTTGCATAGAAAGGCTTCTGAGTCTTTAGAATCAGTCTATTGATAGGTGGAAAGCCCTACTCACTAGTTTTCATATTGTCACCCCCAACATCTACCAATTTAGAAATTCCTATGTAGTCTCATCTTTTAAAGTCGCCACCATATGTGAGGTTGGGAGCCAGTCACCAAGCCAAAGAGGAGTTTCTCGCGTGTGGATACTATCCCACCATATGTGGCACAGTGCTTTATGCCAGATTGTCAATATTACAGCCCTGACTGCGGGAAAATTGGGAGGTATTTTGGAGTGACAATGAAATTGCAGGGGGACAGTCTTGCGGAATAGATCTAATTCTAGGTGATGGGCAGGGTCCAATCTTTCACCAAAAATCCAATCATTAATAGTGAAATGGTGTGCCGCACAGTTGCCTGACGTAAGCCTTTCCAACTCACCCTTCAAAAGTTGAAAATGTCCATTTGTCCATAGAAACTCTTGGCAGTTTACCTGACCATAAAAAAATTTTGAAAACAAGAATGGAGAGAAGTGATAAAGGTTTGAGGGAGAGCTTGTGGGAAGTTTTGCATTACATACAAAAGTTTTGGGAGCACATTCATTTTAAGTAGAGCAAATTTACTCATTATTGATGTTGGGAGGATCTTCCATTTGCGGAGATGTTCATGAATTTGATCCATTTATTGGGATATGTTGAGAGCTCATGTTAAGTGTTGGTGCAGTGTAAATTGTAGCCACAAATATATAAGACTGTGCATTTGGACCTGGAGGTGACGCTACCACGTCTCGATTTCGCCCATCCCAGTGAGTGGTAATAGAACCGATTTATTGCAATTGACCACCAAACCCGAGGCATCCTCATAAAGATTTAGCATTTGCAAAATACGGGGGCCTGTCATCTGGGGTCTCGGATAAAGAGGGGGATGAAGAGAAGCATGTCACCTGCATACATATATACACGGTCTTCTGGGAGTCCCTCCCACTTGAAGCCTATTAATAATTCATCCCTCAATCACTCAGCTAAGGGCTCATGGATTTAGGCGAAGAGAAGGGGGGTATCCTTGCCTAGTGCCCCTTTCAATTTGGAAGGGATCCGAATAAAATCAGCCGACCCTTACCTTCACCCAAGGTGAGGAGTATAGTGTTTTATTGTGCATCAAAAATCTTGGGCCGATGTTTATTTTCTTTAACAGACACTCGTTTCCAGTGACCATTGGATGTGACACAAAGTAAACTTTGCGGGAAGAGTCCTCCATCAGGAGTGAGCTTGTACATTTTATCTTTGTTTTTGTATGAATTACCTTTGTTAGGTGGGGACCCACAGCTGATATTCGGGGGATGTGTATCTATGTGGGTGTATGTGTAAGGTTGCTGGTTGGATTGTTAACATTCAGGATTGCAGCTGTGCAAATGTGGTAGGAGTTTGTTGTGCTGAAGGTCATTTTTGTTTGTTTAGGATTATTGTTATGTTTTTTGTATCGTGGCTGACATGATACAGTGTTGTATATGGGTGTGTCACAATGCACATCAGAGGAGCTGGTTGCGGTGTCTTGTATGTTGTGTGTAGTTGTATGGGTTTCTCTTTGTAGAAGCTTGTGATATGCGGGACAAGGAGTGGCAGTATGTAGGAGAGTGTAATGTTTTGTGAGCTATTCAGGGTAAGTACGTAGGTTGCTTAAGCGAGAGGTGCGTGTGTGTGTGTGTGTGTGTGTGTGTATGTGTGTGTCTGTATGTACACTTAGGTCTCTGGGATGACAAAGTGAATCAATGCGCTTTGAGCTGTCTCTTTATTGGTGTTCTTTATTGGTTCACAAGGTATTGCTGGCCAGAAGAGAAGTGTGAATGTGTGGTGGAGTGAGATATGTCATGGCTAGGTGAGGGTACTGGTCTGATTAGAAATGTGCATGTGTGGTGGGCGGAGTGAGATATGTCCTGGTTGTCTGTGAGGGAAACTGGCCTTGTGTGTAGCAAGGTGTGCTGGCCTGAATGAACTGCAACAGATTGTATCAAGGTCTGTTCGGCTGAAGGGCATATGGTGTGCATATGAGGGTTTGCTAGGCTGATTGAGGTGCACATGCATGTAGTTGCGTGCATGAATTTTGAAATTTGATTATATAAATAAATTTGCCTGGAAAAAAAGAAATGTTCCTTCTTCAAGTGATGCATAAATACCTATCTGGATAAGCCTTCAAAGATAAAACAGAAAGGTAAGTGACCCTATCGGGTGAGCAAACAGTTGTGCTCACAATGAGCCAAAGATGGTATAACTGCAAAGTAGCTCTATTTAAAACTACCATGAATAGCCCTTTTGTGAGTTTACACGATTGTTTACTTGCCGACTTCCTCATCCTAATAATAGCATATTTAAATGAAAGCTGACCATGCATTAGAAATCTGCACTGGTAATTAGGGAAGGGCCTCCTTGTTCTCGTAGCCATAATACTGCTGGGAGTTATATCATGTTATTTAATAACTGGTTCGATCTGACTCATGTGACAGTTCCCACCATTAACAAGCTGTCGACCTCAGTATCATAAGTGCACTCTACATAATGAACATCTAGTTGATTGTGTAAGTGTTAGTACTCGTGTGAAAGATGCTCTCTCATGAGAGCTTAGGAAAACAAAAACAAACTCTTGCCAAGTCTTTAGGTCTAGATTTAATGTGCTAACACTTGCAGCATACACATATTCATGTCAGACAAATTTAAGAAAAGAAAAGGCCCTCTCAATCAATACAGTTGTGTCTTCGTTTCTATGTCAAATAAAGGTCGGATGGCTAGGGAATTTTCATAACAGTCCTCCTTTAGTTTTTATGGCACTGGAAAAAAAGAAAGACCGATAATGAAGTCTTTCTTGCTACCTGGCCATCATGTGACAGAAACCAAAAAGAGGAATGTATTGAAGACAACGTAGCTGTCAATGTAGACATCATTTCTAGTGAAGCCCCGAAAGCACTTTTAAGAAGCTCTCGGGAAGGAAGGGGGAAGGGAACAAGAGGAGGTGGCAGGGCTAGGAACAAGGAGAAAGGAAAACATGCAGGAGAAAGAGGATGGCCAAGGAGGAGGAACGATTGGGGTGGCAGGTAGTTGGAAGAAGTAGCACATCAGAAAGATCGATAGGCAGAGTGAGAGAAACAAAAAGGTGTGGTGGGGGATAATGAGCACACAGAGGAGAGGGGAAAGGGCAGGAGAGAGAAATCAGAGGGGATGGTGTGTAGGCAAAACAGAATCCTAACACATGCAGGAAAGAGAGAGCGGGAGGAAACCAGCAAGTGTGGATATGAGGAGAGAGTGGAAGGGGTAGGAACAAGCATTGCGGAGCCAACAGAGATCTATAGTTGTAATATAGTCCCTTATGCAGTTCAATGCAAACACTCCATTGGAGGTATAAAGACGCATCCTAACAGCTAGTATACGCAGGCCCCTCTGGTCAGAACAAAGATGTGATTGGCAAAATCTCCAACCAATTTCTGAAAGAGGTGGGTTAAAAAAAAATATATATATATATATTTGATAGGGGTGAGCTCAAAGTCAAAATTAAGTATATCAGTGATAGTAGGTGTACTTGACAATGGGATTGTCAAACCCCAGACATAAAAAGGGATATCTCTGGAAAGGTTTGCCTGTCAGTGTTCTACCACAACACTCAGTTTTTAAGTAGCCTGGTAGATGTTTAAATTCCAAAAGTATTAAGTCTTTGATCTCTATGTAGAGACAGAATTTATTTGGTCTAAAACTAGTGACTGAACCCTGGACTACTGTGGCATTGACGCAGACAGCAGCATCTTTCGTACAGGACATGCCTTCAAACCAGCCAAAATATTGAATTGTTTTTGAAGTGCTTGCTTTTCCAGAGGCTTCCCAGCATGATTAAGTCCCTTAGACCTTAAAAGCTCTTAGACCTGCCAAAGAGCACCATTCACAACTTGGTCTGCAGCTCTCCAAGAGTTGTGGCTGATTCCAGTCTCTGAGCCCTGCATTGACTGCGACTTATTTATTAACACTGTTTTCATACTACCTGTATTTTACACTAGTGTATCTATAGTGTATCCATGACGTAGGTTCCAAACGCCTCAGTGATAAATACCTAGTCGAATCTTCGCTTATCCACAGCGCCCCCCTGCCCGGGTTTTGATCTACAAAAACTATACATGTAATCTACAGACTAAAGATCAGTGTCCTTGGCAGGCCTTGTAGCCAAGAGCTGAGGACACTGCATAGGAGAAATTCAACTACATCTTTTAGAAATAAAATGTCTTTTAAGATGATGCACCATCACTCCGATAGGAGCCCGTTGCCCTAAAAGAATCTGCAAATGGGCGGGGCACACTGAGCCCAATGTCCAAGCGATGAGACACTTCACTTTACAAGTCCGGGATATCAAATGCAATGAAATGAATCAAAATAAATAGAAGAGACACTCAAATATAGTACACGTGCATGAAGAAGCAGGCATAGTCAATCATTTATGCTACTGAAAATGGCAGCAGAACACCTAGGGCTGTCAAACGTAGAACGGACTTTTTCCTTCACAGATCTGAGTTGCTGAAAAAGCGCCTTGTTGGGGCATATGGGTCTTGTTCTCGTAAGCTCGATTGGGCAGTTTTGGAGAACAGATGTTATTAATTACTTAACCACAGATACATAACTCGTAAATTCTATATCCACAGAAGCCTACAGTGACTACCCTGGATTTGAAACTTTTATGAAAATTGAAAGTCCCAGAAAGTTAAGCTCAGAAGGCGATTTGGGAGGTTTAGTTCCTAAGCATGGGACCTCTGACTTTCTGCGTCCTGAGGGGCATATTCACAAGGACTGGCGATATCTATCGCAAACGCCAGTTAGCGGCAGTTTTTTTAATCGCCGCCTAACCCTGAAAACTATCGCCATGTTAGCGGCGTATTACCAAGCCGTCGCTACATGGCGATAGTATCAGGGAACGGCGATGAAAACTGCCGCTAACATTAGCGCGATGGCGATAGGAATTCCGGCGTTAGCGGTTGAAAACCAGTGATAGGCCCATTAGCGGCAAAAAAACTCACGTTAGTCAGCCCAACGTGAGCTTTCTTGCCTCTAATGCAAAAAATAGCCTATCAGTCAACCCCCAATAGAAAATAGGCATAAAAAACAATAACATGCAGAATGGAGCAGCCAGGGCCAAGTGCAGCACACATCAACAACCCCTGCAAGCCAGCCAACATCCAGGATGACCAGGATGTGAGCCTGGATGCCTCGCTGGACCTGCGTCTGGAGCCTGGATGCCTCGCTGGACCTGCGTCTGGAGCCTGGATGCCTCGCTGGACCTGCGTCTGGAGCCTGGATGCCTCGCTGGACCTGCGTCTGGAGCCTGGATGCCTCGCTGGACCTGCGTCTGGAGCCTGGATGCCTCTCTGGACCTGCGTCTGGAGCCTGGATGCCTCGCTGGACCTGCGTCTGGAGCCTGGATGCCTCGCTGGACCTGCGTCTGGAGCCTGGATGCCTCGCTGGACCTGCGTCTGGAGCCTGGATGCCTTGCTGGACCTGCGCCTGGAGCCTGGATGCCTTGCTGGGCCTGCGTCTGGAGCCTGGATGACTCGCTGGACCTGCGTCTGGAGCCTGGATGCCTTGCTGGACCTGCGTCTGGAGCCAACGGTGGGTGCCGTCTCCCTGCATCACAGGCCGGTTGATGTTGGGCTGGCAGGACGCTGTGGAGGGTGAGGCCCCTGTGCTACGCCGAACTTGTGTGGCGTGAGTGCTGCAACTTCACGCCTAAGTGGGCCCTGCTGCATCAACTGCATCGGGAGATCCACCAGCGGACTAGGCTGCGACTGCTGTACCCAGCCTAGTGAAATCACACCTGGCTGAGGCTCCTGCTGGATGAGTCACAGATTTGGAGAGAGTGCAGTGGATTGCGCCACAGTGTCAATGTCCATCAATCAATCAGGGGTTTATAGAGCGCGCTACTCACCCATGAGGGTCTCAAGGCGCTGTGGAGGGGGTGGATGCAGCTCCGGATCATTCGAAGAGCCAGGTTTTGAGGCTCTTCCTGAAGGTGTGCAGGGTGGGGGAGCGTCTGATGTTGACTGGGGGCTCGTTCCAGGTCTTAGCTGCGAGGTAGGAGAAGGCACTTCCGCCTGCTCTGGTTCTGCGGATGCGTGGGGTCTCTGCCAGGGCCAGGTCGGCGGAGCGGAGGTTCCTTTTGGGTGCGTGGAAGGAGACTCTTTCGTTGAGGTATTTGGGTCCGATGTTGTGGAGGGATTTGTAGGCGTGGGTGAGTAGCTTGAATGTTACTCTCTTCTTGATGGGGAACCAGTGTAGGTCTCGTAGGTGCTGGGTCATATGCTCGTGTCGTGGGGTTCCGAGGACGAGTCTGGCTGCGGTGTTCTGGATTGTTTGGAGCTTGTGTAGCAGGGTTTTGTTGGTTCCTGCGTAGAGGGCATTACCGTAGTCCAGTCTGCTGGTTATGAGTGCGTGGGTGACGGTCTATCTGCATTCGGGGGGGATCCACTTGAAGGTCTTGCGGAGGATTGGGAGGATTCGGAGGGAGTTGAAGCAGGTGGAGGTGACGGCGTTGTCCTGGCGGGTCATGGTGAGGGAGGAGTCTAGAATGATGCTGAGGTCCGGGCGTGGTCCGTCGGGGTGGGTGGGTTGCCGAGCGCAGGGGGCCACCAGGAGCTGTCCCATGCAGTGGGGGAGGGTCCAAGGACGAGGACCTCAGTCTTCTCCGAGTTCAGTTTCAGGCAGCTGTCGTTCATCCATGCTGCGACGTCTTTCATTCCTTCTTGGAAGCTGAGTCGGGTGTATTCGGGGTTCTTCGTGAGAGAGAGGATGAGCTGGGTGTCGTCGGCGTAAGATACTATGCTGAGCCCATGCTGTCTGACGGCGGCGAGGGGGGCCATGTAGATGTTGAAGTGCGTGGGGCTGAGCGAGGATCCTTGGGGTACTCCACAGTTGATCTCTGTATGTTCGGAGAGGAAGGGGGGGGGAGTTTGATCCTTTGGATTCTGCCGGAGAGAAAGAAGCAAATCCAGTCGAGGGCGGTTCCTCGTATACCGGCATCGTGGAGTCTGGCTGCGAGAGTGCGGTGTGAGACGGTGTCGAAGGCTGCGGAGAGGTCCAGTAGGATGAGGGCCGCAGTGTGGCCCTGGTCGAGTAGCATGCGGATGTCTTCGGTGGCGGCGAGGAGGGCAGTCTCGGTGCTGTGGTTGCTGAGAAATCTGGACTGGGAGGAGTCAAGGATGGCGTACTCTTAGATGAAGGTGGTCAGCTGGGCGTTGATGAATCACTCGGTGACTTTGGCTGCGAGGGGAAGGAAAGAGATGGGCCGGTAGTGTTTCAGGTCCGTCGGGTCGGCTGAGAGTTTCTTGAGGAGGGGCTTGACTTCTGCCCGCTTCCAGTCATCGGGGAAGATGCCGGATTCGAGGGAGGTGTTGATGGTCCGGCCTAGTTCGGGTGCTATGGCGGTGGCGGCTCTGTGGTAGATGTGCGGCGGGGAGGGGTCCGTGGGGGCTCCTGAGTTGGTGTTCTTCATGGGCGTGGAGGTGTCTGCGGTAGTAGCGGTTTTCCAGGTGGTGATGGTCGGTTGGTTGTCGGTGGTGGGGAGGGGGGTGGTGACCGGAGTATGTTCGCTGAAGTTGTCGTAGAGGGCCCTGATTTTTAGGTGGAAGTAGGAGCTGAGCCTGTTGCAGAGGTCCTGGGAAGGTGTGACGTCTGTCGCTTCGCTGGGGGGTTTGGTGACCTGCTGTATGATGTTGAAGAGTTCTTTGTCGTTGCTAGCGTTGGTGTGGATTTTGTTCTTGATGAAGGTCCGCTCGGTGGCTCTTATGCGCTGGTGGTATTCATTCATGGCGTTCCTGTAGTTGTTCTGGTCTTCGGTAGTTTTCCTGTTCCGCCATAGTTTCTCGAGGCGTCTGCAGGAGCGCCTGGCTTCTTGGAGTTCGGTGGTGAACCAGGCGGCCATCAGGGAGCGTTGTTTGACGGGGTGGTGGAGGGGTGCGAGCTTGTCAGCACAGCTGGAGATCCAGCGGTGTAGTTCTTTGGCTGCGGAGTTGGTGTCGGTCGTGGCGGGGGGGGGGGGTCATGGAGGAGGGTGGTGTTGAGGTGTTCCTCTGTGATCTTGCTCCAGTTCCTTTGAGGTGGGCGGGTTTGGGTGCGGTGGTGGTGTTGAAGGCGAAGTGTACGCAGTGGTGGTCTGTCCAGAGGGGCTCCGTGGTGAGGTTGAAGTGGATGTTTGTTCCTCCTGCGAAGATGTGGTCGAGGGTGTGTCCGGCTCTGTGGGTAGGGGTGGTGACGAGCTGATTCAGTCCGAGGTTGGCGAGGTTGTCAAGGAGGGTGGTGTTCGGCGTCGATCTTTGGCAGTTGTTGTTTCTTCCGGGGTTGAGTGCGAGGAGGGTAGTGGAGTTGTAACCGTGGAAGGTCGTAGATCCAGGGTTCCTGGCGCCGGCCGCGGTTGGCTCGCGGAGGGGTGCCGACGGGCTTGGCTTTGGTGCACCTTCGGCACGCCAGCGGCGCGGCCGCGCAGCTGACGGCATTAAATAGGGGCGGGAGGCACAGCTGGGAGGCAGGAGCGGGAATCGGCGGGGGAGGGGCCGCGGGGGCAGCCGCGGCGGGTGGGGAAGCGGGAAAAAACGGGCAGAGAGGGCGGAAAGGCACAATAACAAACAAAGGCACAATAAGTGAAAAGAGAATAAAAAGCACAGAGGAATAAAAGCACAATGAGGCAAGGCAGTTAGAGAGACAACGGGGAAAAACCAAGAAGGGCGCAACCTAGGCAGGAGCCGAGGCTCCAACCCCTACCTGCACTGAGTCCTGCCTAGGGCAGATGCACAGCACAGCAGCCGGAGCTACGGAGGGAGAGAGCAGGTCCCTGGCCGAGGTCAGAGGTCCTGTCCAGGTAAGGAGAAGGAGGGACGCGTAGCGCAGGAGGGCCGGGAGGCGAGTCGCTCAGGCCTATCACATGTAGATGACGCACCCCCAGTGGCGGCCCATCCGCTATGGCGGTAGAGCGTTGCCCCACTGCCTTCAAGCAGTGCAGAAGAGGGACAATCATCACATGATGATAACTTACTGATGTTATCATGCTATGTATCCTTAGGGGGTGGGAGGGTGGGTAGGACTGCTCCAAGCACGGAGCAGGGCATGGGCGGATTGGCATGCGCACTCAAGTGCGCAATGACTGTTTGGTCGGCCCACTCAGGCCGCACAAAGCAGTCATGCGCACTTCCCTGTTCGCAATGCAGGCTGCATTACAGCCTCCATAGAGAACATGCCCACCCCCTCCAGCCCCTGTCTGCATGCTTTGTCCCGTTGCCCATTACCAATCCCACCGCTGCATCGCTGCTTTGTGATTGACTCAGGGGAGGGAGCCTGGCTGCCTACTTCCTGTCCCTGGAAGCAGACGCAGGAGAGCAGGAGCTACGAAGACACTGGGCCCGGCTTCGAGGTAAGACTTCCCTCATTAAAATATTTACAACACCCGCTCACACACACATCCCCACGTCCACGTCCCATCCAGTATTCTTTCCGGCGTTTACCACCTCACAGCTGTCCAGCCCCCCCCCCCCAGCACTTCTCAATGGCGGCCGTTGTGCGCCCATGCACAGCGGGCGTACTACTCGTGTGCCAAAGGCACATACGTAGTTACGACGCATGACATAACATCGCATTCCATTCCAATGCATACTAATACTAGGCACATTGCAACAGTGGGTTAGGTGTTGCATAGCAGAGACATAAATATCACTATTCCCACTCCAGTGAGTGCAATCCTAAACTAACCTTTGCACCCCAAACCCAACCGTGAACCCTGGAATTCCTTTTTGAGCCCCCAAAACACACCCCAATTTTCATATTTTACCCCAAATGCACACCCCAATTTTCATATTTTACCCCAAATGCACACCCCAATTTTCATATTTTACCCCAAATGCACACCCCAATTATCATATTTTACCCCAAAACAGACCCCAATTTCCTGATCCGACATCCGAAACCCATACCCACCCGAAAAACTTAAAATTACCCCATTACTGACCTCACAATGCGTTGTAATCAAATGCGATGTAAAGGCACCTGCGTTGTCGGAGTTGCATTGTTAACGATGTACTGCCTGTGTTGAAATGGACGTCTCCCGTGCCAAAGGCAACCCATAGGCAAGCCAGTTTGCGTCCGTCTGCCCCTGGATCGCGCTCAGCACCAAGGAGCCTTCCTCTTGGACACTCCACCTCTTCGACGCCAGCACCCTCCTCGCCATCAACCCTGGACGCCACTTCGCCTGCCAGGACCAACCTCTGCTCTTGACCGGACATCGCCATCACTGATGGCTGCAGTATCACCCGCAAGGAGCACTCCGACCGTCAAGGAGGAGGCATTGCCATCACCTACAGAAGACTCCGACTGACCACGCACTCTAATGACCCAAGGGTGACCATGGACCACCTCAACTCCCAGATCCGGACAAGGCCCAAGCACATCCTTTGCGGCACCCTCATGTGCAGGCCCCCCGGGCCATGGCCCCCCATTCTCCAATACCATTGTAGACCTTATTGCACCCCAGGGTCTCCCATCCACCGACGACATCCTACTCGGTGAATTCAAGTTCCACCTGGACAACCCCAGTGACCAGAACACCACCCCCTACTGGGGAAGGTCCCCAACATCAGACGCAAGCAGCAAGTCACCTTAACAAGCCACATAGCAGGACACACGGTCGAGCACGTCACCTCCGCCAGCGGGAACTTCAACTACAGCCACAACTCTCCTGGACCGACCATCATTGGATACATCACGTCTTCACCTTGCCCACCGGACGCCACCGCCATCATCGCACACCCTCGCAGCTGGATCAAGGCCACCGAAGAACGTCTCGTCAACTCCCTCCGCTCCAACACTCCGCCAATGCTTCCAAACGATGACTCCGCAGCGCGCAACCACCACCGATGGATCTCCAACAGCGCCGACATTCGGGCACCCCTCATGAACGGCACTGCGTCAGTACCTTCCGCCTGCCTGATGGCAGGCATGAGGGTGACGCAGTGCCACAGGGATAGGCTGGCCCCATGCATTGATGGAGTTGCGTCATGGTTGTGACACGACTGCAGTAATGCGTGACTTTAGCGCAGACAGATACATCAGGATTCTAGACGTATCTGTCATTACTTGCGTCATGGAGCGCTGTCCAGTGAATACAGCGCATCCATGCTGTCACAAGAAGGGCGTAGTGAGAATTGTTGCAACGCTGTCTTGTCGCAGCGCTGCAACACTTTTCATGACTGGGGCCCAGGAATGCGCACTATCTTGTTGATGGTGCACATTCCTGCACTGTAATTTTGTCGCAGGGCAGCGCTGCAACATTGCATGCAGCGCTGTCCAGCACCAAAACCTGCTGAGATGAGGCCCCAAGTGTTGTCTCCATTTTTAAGACCAGCTATTTTCTGGTCTTAAGTCCCAGCAGCTAACGGGCCTTAGCGGCTGTTTTTTTAACGTATCGCCGCCGGTCCGTGCGATCGTTGTGAATAACGCGAAGTGGGGTTAGCGTGCGTCTTTGCATGGTAACGCCTACATTGCATATCATTAGCGATAGTAATCGCTAACATCGTTGGCGATGCTGGATGCGGCCACTATCGCCAGAAAGCTGTTGCTAACGGCTGTTAGCGACAGCTTGGTAATACGGCGATAAAAATATCGCCGCATTAGCGGCAGAAAAGTGCCGCTAACGCGGCGATAACTCCTTGTGGATATGCCCCTGAATGTCTTGGTTGAATGGGAAACCATTTAGGCTGAGTATAGAGCTGTGCAGGGAATTTTCTGAGCCAGCTCTGAAAATAGCCGGGCCATGTATCGTAACTAACTCAGAGAATCATGTATTAAAGGAAGCAAGTGCAACTGGGACTGTAAACAGGCACATTTTCCACGTATGGGTGGGCAAATTAAGACTTCTAGTATCTGCTTACCAGTAGATAAGGGCCCACCTGCAGGAGAA
Source organism: Calotriton arnoldi (assembly GCA_963921515.1). Classification (NCBI taxonomy): domain Eukaryota; kingdom Metazoa; phylum Chordata; class Amphibia; order Caudata; family Salamandridae; genus Calotriton; species Calotriton arnoldi. The sequence continues at coordinate 234,614 of CAWUFW010006258.1, read as the reverse complement.
AAATTAGTTTGTGGCCTTCCCATTTTGGAGATATTTGTTTATGTATATTTACATAAAACGTTGAGAGAGTCATAGAACGACAAGGATGGCCTGAGATAAGAGAAGACCACCGCATTCAAAACAAAAAGGGCTGATATATTTTCTCCTCGTCACCAAAGCAGAGTGGCTGGATGCTTGCATATGTGGCGTATAGTGATGTAGACCCGCTTCTTAGTGTAGTAGGGTTTAAGAACCACAAGCAGACGGGGTATTACAGCTTGCTTTATAAAACATCCTAAAGCTCAACACACTGCCTACTATGTGTCAGATGAAATAAATATATTTAATATTTTGTGACAAAAGTGGTACTTCTGGACAAAAAAAAGCATATTTTTGTCGCACCACAAACAGGCTTATTGAGTATTCCGAGCGAATTCCTGTGATGACACCCAGATGTGTAATAGATGTTATTACATGGTGTTAAACGTGGATTTAAGGTTAAGACATCCAGACACAGAATAACATGTGGTATTGTTAGCCCCCTTGTTTCAGCATTTATATGCAAGATGGTATCACCAGCCTTTTGGTGGCGGTAACCTGTTAGAAAATTTCTCCTGGTTCAGAAGGAATTAACTCATTACTCAAAATCTTTGTTAATGGCAGGTTTATAAGCTAACCCGATTATCGCACACTTTAACTTTACAACGGATCTTAAATTACCTTAGAATTGCATTCAGTAGGTAAAAAGTAGAAAATTATTTCAACCCCCAGATTATATGCTAAACTGTAAGTAAACTTAATTGTACAAAAGCAAAATGAAAGGTAACAGGAATAACAACAAAGAAAAATGCCATACCAAATTGTAGTAAAAGAGCAAAATTAATGCATAAAATTAAACAGATGAAGAAACTCAGATGTAAGATTCAGGAGTCATAGCAAAAAACAAAACCAAATAATTTCATTAAAAAAATGAAAATGTAAAAAAAAACTATGGTAGACTACTGGGTGTGGTAAGCACTCTTCACAGCTTACTTATGATGGCGTGCGGTTGGGTAAAAGTTTGTTGTTTGTCCCAGTCAATGGTTTACCCTTTCGGAGGTGGAAAACATTCAGGAGCGCAAGGCTGTATACTGTAGCTGTTGAGCTGACACTCAGAAGTAAATAGCTCCAAGTGGAACAAACCTCCACGATTAAGCCATTGAGGCTTGAGGCTGCATCTTTTCGTATAGACATGGTACCATGCCCCCCCCCCTCTCTCCAAAGATTAATTTTTAGAAAAAGCTTTAACTTTGTTTGTGGATGTCAGTAATTCTTCAAACTTTCAGGAAAGGGTCTTTCAACACCAGCTACCGGGTTCTAGTAGTAGGAAGCTATCAACCTCTAGTTCGGATCCACCATAAAATGTGCAGTTTCATCTTTTTCTGTGGGTTTCTCTGCAGCAAAAATATCTTACTTTTTCCAGAGGAATGTCTGTGCTCTGCAGGCACAGGGCAAATGTTTCAATCAATTAATCAATCAATCAATCACAGAATTTGTAAAGCGCACTACTTACCCGTGAGGGTCTCAAGGCGCTAAGCAAGGTGTAAAAATGTCCAGTTGCCCTGAATTTCCTTCAGGTGGCCACAGCTTCTTTTCTCCCCATGGCCACCTGCACCCTTAAGTCACAGGTGAGAAGCTTCACAAGGGCAATCATATTTGTCTTACTTGACCTTGGACCCCAAGCTCTTAGAGCAACCTTTTAGTCAGAGATCCAATATCGAACTGGAGGCAAAACCACTCCAGGTCTCTGTAGGGCAGATAGGAATTCTTCAGTGCAGCAAACATTATTGCTTTATTATCTTCTTTGGTCCAAGTCACCTCTTTGCTCTGATTGGGTAGAGCAAGGCATTTTATACAGTAAACACTGTCTTTGATTGGCAGTGACACTTAAACAACTTCAATTAAAATGTTCATAGTTTCTCTTCTTTTCTTCAGTTAAAGTGAAATGGCTGTGTTACCATTGACAAGGAAGCCAACTTGGTCCCACAAATTGAAACTGTGACCAGAAGTTGTTCTGTTCGATAAACAGGCTTTACGACCTGTGCCCAGATACCATTCAGGCTAGAAGTGCTTTACAAATATAGTCAGTTAGTCAAGGAAATGCTTTCTAGCAAATGTTCTCTCGGAGTCACTTTCACCATAGAAAAACAAAATGATAGCCCTTTTGTTGCTTTCTGCTCGTCTACCTCCTGGGGCCAATGAACATATTTACCTTCCTTTCCTTTGTTCACTTTATCGGTTCTCTTGATATACCAACTGCTGGCCTTCTTCTCCCAGGGGATATGCAGAATAGGGGTTATTAGGTGTGAACAACAGCAGTTCAGCCAGGAATGTAGACTGTTTTTTTGCTAAACAGTGCAGCTGAGATTCAGACAAGATATATTTAAATATTTAAAACATGGATAAACAGAATAGATAATTTAACATATGATCATTCCATTAAATCTCTCAGCCCAATTGCATAGGCAATATAAATGTGGTGTTTATAGCACTTTCCTAAGTAAAGTAAGTAGAATAGTGTTTTTTTCCTATGATGAACACTGTAAAGCAAGCTGTGCAGTTTGCTGTCAGAAACAAGGGGTGGTAAAACCATATTATCTTTTTATGTGCAAGTGGGAACATGTGTCCTTCCCTCGTGCCCCCCATAATTTAACTTTATGCAAGTGTGCAAAACAGTTGCACACAATTACAATCTACATACCAAAATGTCAGTTATGGCAGCTCTACTATATAAATTAAAAAATCGATTTTCTTTTCACAGCAGATAGCATGTAGCTGGGGTTTGGTCAGCAGGCCTCCACTTCACAGATCAAAATATCAACTGTCCAGAGTCGTACAAATGGGAGAAATATGGCAATAATTTGCATAACTTCACAGGAACGTACATCCTCCTTGATGTCAGTCTTTCAATATCTGTTGGGATTAATACTTAGAGGACTCTTTGGAGCCTATTCACAAAGGTAAATATACACATGTATATTTACCACTACATATAAGTGAAACTTTTTTTTTTTTTTGCTCTGTGCCATTTCCGCATGTAGATTTGCACCTAGTTGTACACCTACATGTCTCCACCCACTCTGATCGGGGTAGAGACTCCTACAACAGAATTTACGAGTGTAAAGTTTCTACTAGTAACTTTTCAGGCTTTGGTGGAGTTCTCCCTTTGGGAAACTAAAGGGAAAATAATTGAAGTTTATTCATATAAATATTTTAATATACAATATAATATAAAATATAAATGTAAATGAATTTTAACTATTTATTTTTAACCTAGAACTAATAATATAAACTGTTACAGTAAATGTACTCATCAAATTAAATGACAATTAAATACTTAAACTATAATGATTTAAAGTATTGATAATAATTTTAAACAATAATTAAAATAATAAAAAAATACTATTCCCATTCTCAGTAACATTTTTATTTGCATTTAACATTTACTAAATTTTGTTACACATTGTGTTTAAATCTTTTTAAATAAAAGTTTACATGTTTTATTTATTTTTGAATAGGTTTATTATTACATTTTATATTAAAACAAATAATTATATATAATTTTTAACACTAAAAAATGCATAAAATTTGAATGTTAAACCAATGTAATTCTTTTAATATTAGCTCCTGCGGTTTGCTATTTTATTTCCCTGCCTCCATTGTTTTCTATAGGAGTGTGCCGCAGTACCTGTGGTTGGCCTTGTGTGGTGCTACACTTCTTCAAGACTGTGCTGGAATACATTTGAGCCTGTTTTGCATCTCTAGGACTGTAGTAACTTTAGAAGTGCAGAATATGAATATCAATGGTCATACTCATTTGGGGGCGTTTGTGTGTGTGTTTGTAGTAGCAACCCCTCCCTAAATTTCCCTAAACCCCTCTTAATTAGTAATAAATATTCCTCATTTTCCAGCCACTCGCCCTTCTCCCTATCACATTTACTGCTAAAATGTATACCCAAGTGTGGCGACATCTCTACACAGAAAAGATTGAGTGACCGAGGCGTAGGTCTCTGGCCGTAGGTTTGTGAATAGCACTTTGTTGTACATGGGTAGCACTACTATAGTACTGTTTTACATACTACAAAATGAACTTTATGAGCAGGCTCCTTTATATTTCATTTGGAAAGCATAATGTCAATAGTTGGATGCAACGGTCGCACATTCTTCTCTCTTTGAAGCTGCCAGCAGTAAGGACAACTCCTTCCTAGCCACTGTGTTGCTTAACACTTTGAAATATTGTGTGGAAACAACAGGCGTCTCCATAGGTCACTGACTGGAGGAAAAACCCATGTGGCATAAACAATTACTCCTGTCAGACAGGGTATCTGAAGAAGAACATTGTTGAAGAATCGAGCAGTCACAAAATCTGGACTGGAGTAGAAGCAGACTGGATCCAGGAGCAGGATTTTAGGAGATGAAGCAAGTTTCCAGGAAATGAGGCAAGGACTCCATGAGATGGAGCAGGATTCCAAGAGATGATGCATGAAAATACAGGAAAACCAGGAGGAAAACCTACCACCACAGTTACTGGAGACTTTACAATGCATGCTACTAAAAGTTCCAACTCAGTTTGTTATGAGAAAAAGGAAGTAGGTGAAACAGGAAGCAGGAAGTGACACCCAGGGTGGAAGGCCGCCACGATATGCTGGGCTGTGATAATATTACAGACTGCTTAGGTGACCGTTATGTTTCTTCCAGTTTTTTCATGGAAAGTAGGATTAGGAGCATCTTGTGAAAGAAGGATTTTACAGGCATGGACTGAAAAGGAAATTCAGAGAAAGCAAGGTAAACTGGATTAGAGGTAAGGGAACTGAAAATGTAGTGTTTATCACCCTTAGAATTGGAAGAATGTACAGAGAGTGTCGAGAGTGGCTGTCAAAGAGATTGGCGTTAATGGAGGAACATAGATAGGAGTCTGCCTCTGGAACCATGGAAAGGACATTGAGGCTGCTGCAATCTGAGGACCACGGCCAGAGTGTTAGCCTTGTTTACTGTTCAGCATAACAGTAGGACCCCCTCCATAGGCTCGGGAATTGTCAGGAAAGGTGCAATACAACTCCAGAACTAAGGCAAGAGCATGAACATAAGAAGCTTCCATCCAAGAACATTCACTGAATGGATGCCCTTGCCAGTCAATCAAACATTGAAGGTTGTTATGAAATATTTGAGAGTCACACATTTCTTGGACTTCATATTCCCAGTAGCCCTAAACCAGCTCTGGTGGAGGAACTGGAACTTCCCTTTTGAATAAATAAGTAGCATATAGCTAAAATTGAGGAACATGGAACACTTCCTCATAAATTGATTTGGTTGACGATGCAAAATGGTCCAAAAATCGTGGCCTAAGTTTGAAAGGCAGAGATTGAACAGGTAAGAATCGGGATGATAGCCAGACACATTCTCCAGGAGAAAAAGTTGGAACAGGCTTTTGAAGTTGATTAACACTCTTGGATATATTGTCTTTAACCTTGTAAAGATTCTCACCAACAGGGTGTCTCATTTCTTTGGACTATTTGATATATTCTTTAGTCGCCGGAACCCTAGGGACAATCCAAGATGAATCTGGAAATGCTTGAGGGTGCAAACCCTGAAGACAGAGGAATGGAGACAACTTGATGGTACTCTGTGTGGACAAAATTTGAAAATTCGGCTAATAGCAGAAAATGTCCCCAATTATTTTGAGTAGTGTTACAGAAACATCATAGGTATTGTTCTTGATATTTGTTCACTCTTTTGATTGGCCACTGAATGGGGGATGATAAACACAAGAAAGAACTTTTGGTATTTGAAGGGGTGAGCACAGAGCCTTCTAGAAGCATGAAATGTACCGGAATCCTCAATCAGATATTATGACAGTTGAAAGGCCATGAAGATGAAAGACATCAGTGATTAAATCTTTAGCCATATTAGGTGTTGATGAAACCTTTAACAGGGTAAAATGGGCCATCTCGGGCAAAAAATCAACTGTAACCATAACCTCTTTGAAACTCTTGGAAGCTCAACAATAAAGCCTCTGGAAATTGGATGTTCCACGTCTGGTGGTACGAGATGAAGAAGTAGATAACCAAAGGTCCTACTGTTTTCATACTTCCCTCAAGCACACACCAGACAAAAGGTAACATATCTGAAAGAGACACGTTAGTGACAGATTCCTTACCTTAGAATATCCCCAGGCGTCAGGCTGGATCCGGAAAGTTTTTGCGTAGCAGTACCGTTGCGCGTCGGTAGGCGGCGTCGTGCGGCTCCGCGTCCGTCGTCGGCGTCGTGATCGCCGGGATGACGTCGCGGGCAGTACTTAGACGCCGCCCCTGCGCGCTGACGTCAGTTCTTCTTTTTCCGCGCCAGCAAGCGCAGATCCGGGAAGAGCAGTGCCCTAGTCATTTTTTGACTAACTTTTTGGGTGAATTTTTTCACTGTTTCTTCGAATCGACTCCAAGGTGTCGTAGGGATGCCCGGCTTTAAACGTTGCGACGCCTGTGCTCGGATGATGTCCATCACAGACCCGCATCTGGAGTGTCTCTTCTGCCTCGGCCGAGGCCACGACACGAAGTCGTGTTCCGACTGCCGGGCCCTCAACCCGAAAGCTTTGCGAGAGCGGTCTCGAAAGCTCCTCGAGGCCCGGCAGTCGGCTCCGCGCCATTCCAAGCCCCGGTCGCGTGAGAGGTCGAGGGGTCGGTCGCGAAGTCCTCACCGGTCGTCGGGATCCAAGTCTTCGTCGTCCGGTAAGTCTAAGCACAAGAAGTCCAAAAAGCATCATCGCTCTAGGACTTCGCCTCGCCGGTCTCGCGACTCGGCTGAGGCCCCTCCCGGCACCGTCCGCGGCCCCCGGACATGCCTGTGGAGTCGCCCCCGCAATACCCGTCCTTCCCGGGTTCGGGGGCGGATCCGGCCCAAATACAGGAATTCCTGTCGGCCATGGCCCGCCTCTTCGGGCCTCAAGGTCCCTCCGGTGCGCCTTCGGGCCCCGCGGGCCCTGATGGGGTTACCCCGGCGTCGCCGCCGACTCCGGTCCCGGCGTCGCTCGTGCCTCCAGCCTCGATCCCGGCTCCGGCTTCGGCCCCGGCCTCGATCCCGGCTCCGGTGGTACCGCAACCCCCATCGACGCCGGTCGACCTGACCACGCCTCCACCGGCGCTGATGTCTCCGGTGCCGTTCCTGACGCCGCCTGGGGCTCCGGGCGGCGTCGTCCCCATGTACTCTCCGGCTCCGGACATGGAGCCGGACCGACGTCGCTCGACGCCGGTTCCGGCGCCGATGGGACCTTGGGTCCCAAATGTCCCTCCTCCTCCTCCTTATTTTGAACCGGAGGAGGACCAGGAGGACTGGGAGGGGTCTGAGGACCCTCTGGCACAGCAGTGTCAGTATGATGAGGACTGGGCAGAGGAACTAGGGGATGCCAGTGGTCTAGATACTTCCCTGACACTGGCATGCTGTCTCCTCCCGTGGCTACGGAGGAGGGAGCCAATTTTGCAACGGTGTTGCGTAGGGCAGCTGGAGCCTTACATCTCCGACTCCCTACGGTGACGGTCAAGACTAATCTCTTGACAGAAGTGCTTCAGCCGGCGGCCTCCTCCTTGGAGACTGTGCTGCCGTTTAACGATGCACTTACTGACGTTCTTTTGGGCGCCTGGTCCAAGCCCAACACAGGGGCTCCTGTGGATAGGAACGTGTCCCGGCTCCGGCTTCGGCCCCGGCCTCGATCCCGGCTCCGGTGGTACCGCAACCCCCATCGACGCCGGTCGACCTGACCACGCCTCCGCCGGCGCCGATGTCTCCGGTGCCGTTCCTGACGCCGCCCGGGCCTCCGGGCGGCGTCGTCCCCATGTACTCTCCGGCTCCGGACATGGAGCCGGACCGACGTCGCTCGACGCCGGTTCCGGCGCCGATGGGACCTTGGGTCCCAAATGTCCCTCCTCCTCCTTATTTTGAACCGGAGGAGGACCAGGAGGACTGGGAGGGGTCTGAGGACCCTCTGGCACAGCAGTGTCAGTATGATGAGGACTGGGCAGAGGAACTAGGGGATGCCAGTGGTCTAGATACTTCCCCTGACACTGGCATGCTGTCTCCTCCCGTGGCAACGGAGGAGGGAGCCAATTTTGCAACGGTGTTGCGTAGGGCAGCTGGAGCCTTACATCTCCGACTCCCTACGGTGACGGTCAAGACTAATCTCTTGACAGAAGTGCTTCAGCCGGCGGCCTCCTCCTTGGAGACTGTGCTGCCGTTTAACGATGCACTTACTGACGTTCTTTTGGGCGCCTGGTCCAAGCCCAACACAGGGGCTCCTGTGGATAGGAACGTGTCCCGACGCCATCGCCCAGCTCCGGGCGACCCCTTGTTTCTCTCTGTCCACCCCACTCCTGAGAGCTTGGTTGTCCAAGCCTCCGCTTCCCAAACCGCCTTCCCTACCGCCCCTCCGGATAGGGAATCCAAACGCCTTGATCAATTTGGGAAGAAGGGTTTTTCTTCCTCCAGTGCTGGCTTGCGGTCCATCAACACCGCTTGTCTTTTGGGCCGATATACCCACTCCTTGTGGGATTCGGTGGCGACTGTTTTGCCCCAGTGTTCTGAGGAGGTCCAGACACTGCTTTCCCGCGCCATTGCGGAAGGAAGGGATGCGGCCAAATACACCATACGATGTGGCCTTGATACCGCCGACTCGCTGGGCAGATCTATTGCAACGACGGTGGCGCTGCGTCGCCACGCCTCGCTGAGAACCACTGGTTTTTCAGGGGATGTCCAGAATACTCTCATGGACATGCCCTTTGATGGAGTCGGTCTTTTGGTTCCAAAGCAGACCATGCGTTGGAGCGCTTTAAGGACTCACGGGCTACTGCCAAGTCCCTGGGCCTTTCTGCTACACGCCGTCCGCTACCTTCTGCTTTTCGCCCCTATCGTGGCCACGGAAGGGGCGCCCAGTCACGTCAGCAGCCCAGCCACCGGCCCGCGCAGCAGGCGTCTTCGCGTGGCCGAGGACGTGGATACCGCCGTGGCGGTTCGGCAACCAGCGTGCGGGTCAGGCCACCACCTCCAACCCGTCCGCGGCCTCCAAGCCCTCCTAGTCCCTCCTTTCAGGTGCACAGCACGCCAATCGGGGGCAGGGTCCGCCATCACCTTCACCACTGGCGTCCCATCACCTCGGACAGGTGGGACTTGGACATTGTCCGAAGGGGCTACTCCTCCCCTTCGAGACCGCCCCCCCAGCCATGCCACCTCAATTCCGCCGCATGTCAGGGGATCACTTGGTGCTTCTACAGAAGGAAGTCACGGCCCTCTTGGCCAAGAGGGCCATCGAGCATGTTCCGACCCCAGAAGTAGGGCGTGGTTGCTACTCCCACTACTTTCTGGTGCCCAAAAAGGACAAGGAGGACATGCGTCCTATCTTGGACCTCCGGAACGTCAATCGCTTCCTCCGGAAGGAGAAGTTCAAGATGCTCACCCTAGCTCAGGTCTTGACTGCCCTAGACCCTGGAGACTGGTTGGTAGCGTTGGACTTGCAGGACGCCTATTTCCACATCCCCGTCCTGCCGGCCCACCGGCGTTACCTTCGGTTCACGGTAGGCCTCGAGCATTTTCAGTTCATTGTGCTCCCCTTTGGCCTTACCTGTGCCCCTCGGGTGTTCACGAAAGTGATGGCGGTGGTCGCAGCTCATCTGCGCCGGGCAGGGGTTTCAGTCTTCCCCTACCTCGACGACTGGCTGCTGAAGGCGGGCTCGTCCCAGGCAGTCGTCTCCCACCTCCAGACTACGGCCGAACTCCTGCACTCGCTGGGGTTCTCCATCAATGTGCCGAAGTCGCATCTGATTCCTTCTCCACAGCTCCTTTTCATCGGAGCAGTTCTGGACACGACGCAGTTTCGGGCCTATCCTCCCGAACGGCGAGTCCGGGATATTCAGGCTATGATTCCGATCTTTCAGCCTTTATCCTGGGTTTCGGTACGGATGACTCTGAGGCTGCTGGGCCTCATGGCCTCCTGCATCCTGCTGGTCAATCATGCCAGATGGCATATGCGGGCTCTGCAGTGGGACCTGAAGTTCCAGTGGGCGCAGGACCAGGGCAACCTGTCCGATCACGTCCAGATCTCGGAGGGGACTGCAAAACAGTTGCAGTGGTGGCTCTCGAACCGGCAATGGGTCATGGGCAGATCCCTCTCCCTTCCCCAGCCAGAGCACACAGTTGTGACGGACGCGTCCCTTCTGGGATGGGGCGGTCACATGGGAGAGGCGGAGATCAGAGGCCTCTGGTCTCCGGCGGAGTCCCGGCTCCATATCAACATTCTGGAGCTCCGGGCGATCCGACTTGCACTCAAGGCATTCCTTCCCTCTGTCAAAGGGAAGGTAGTGCAGGTGTTCACCGACAACACCACCGCCATGTGGTACTGCAACAAACAGGGCGGGGTGGGGTCGTGGACCCTCTGTCAGGAGGCTCTGCGCCTCTGGACATGGCTGGAACATCAGGGCATGTTCCTGATGGTTCAACACCTGGCAGGTTCCCTGAACGCCAGGGCGGACGAACTCAGCCGCAGGTGCATGATGGATCACGAATGGCGTCTTCACTCGGAAGTGGCGCAAGGACTCTTTCTACAGTGGGGAGAGCCTTGGTTAGATCTATTCGCCACCGAAGAGGACGCGCAATGTCATCAGTTCTGCGCGTTGGAATTTCCAAGGCGGCACTCGCTCGGCGACGCTTTTCATCACGAGTGGAGTTGCGGTCTATTGTACGCCTTTCCGCCTATACCACTTCTACCCAGAGTGTTGAAGAAGATTCGGCACGACCGGGCCCAAGTCATTCTTGTGGCTCCGGACTGGGCTCGAAGAGTTTGGTATCCCGAGCTACTCAGTATGAGCGTAGATCCCCCGATCCGTCTGCCTCTTCGGGAGGATCTTCTGTCGCAGCAGCAGGGGACGGTCCTCCACCCGAACCTGTCCAGTCTACACCTGCTTGCGTGGAGATTGAGCGGCGGCAGTTGATTCCTTTCGACTTGCCTCCCGAAGTTTGTGATGTGATTCTGGCAGCCAGGCGTCCCTCCACTAAGGTGGTATACGCCTGCAGGTGGAACAAATTTGTGGCATGGTGCACAGCAAAGGCTGTGAATCCCCTTTCTGCCTCTCTTTCTGAGGTCCTTCTGTTCCTTCTTTCTCTGGCCCAACAGGGTTCTGCCCTGGGTACCATCAAGGGTTATCTTTGTGCTATCTCGGCCTTCCTCAGGCTCCCTGATCAGCCCTCCCTTTTCAAGTCCCCTGTTGTTAACAGGTTCTTAAAAGGCATTACACACCTCTTCCCTCCTGTTCCGTTTGTGATGCCTCAGTGGGACTTGAACTTGGTTCTTACCTTTTTAATGTGCGCTCCCTTTGAGCCTCTACATAACTGTCCTCTTCGTCTTCTGACTCTGAAGACAGCCTTTCTGGTGGCCATCACCTCCGCTCGGCGGGTGAGTGAGCTCCAGGCTCTATCTTGCAAACCTCCCTTTCTGTCTGTTCATCCAGACAAGGTTGTTCTTCGGACGCGTCCGTCCTTCTTGCCAAAGGTGGTTACTGCCTTCCACATTAGGCAGACCATCACTTTGCCTACCTTCTTTCCGCCTCCGCATCCTTCCAGAGAGGAAGAGAGGCTCCACCGTCTGGACCCAAAACGTGCGCTCTCCTTCTATATCGACCGCACAAAACACTTCCGGGTGGATGACCAGCTCTTTGTTGGCTACGTGGGCGCCAAAAGAGGTCGGGCGGTGCACAAGAGAACCATCTCCCGCTGGGTTACCTTGTGCATCAAGACCTGCTATTCTTTGGCTAAGAAGGAGCCTCCTGTTGGGCTGCGTGCCCATTCCACCAGGGCAACGGCTGCTATCACGGCCTTGGGCCGCGGTGTTCCGCTGCCGGTTATCTGTCAGGCAGCTACGTGGGCCTCGCTGCACACGTTTACAAAGCATTACTGCCTTGACAGTCAGGTCCGGAGGGACGGCTTCTTTGGCCGTTCTGTCCTCCAGGACTTCCTTGTCTGATCTTTGTTCGCAGACCCACCACCGGGGTTGGTATTGCTGGGGTATCTATTCTAAGGTAAGGAATCTGTCACTAACGTGTCTCTTTCAGATGCACAAGTTACTAACTTGTGTAACGATATATCTGTAAGAGACAGTAGTTAGTGACAGATTCCCTACCGCCCCACCCATCCTCCCCGTTCTACGAACTGATTTCTAGGGTTAAGGACATCCCTTTCAGGGCCCTAGTATTTTCCAGACACCTATGTCAGCTTCTTGCATGGCTCTGCGTTCCTGGCGCGGAAAGTCGTGTACAGAACTGACGTCAGCGCGCAGGGGCGGCGTCTAAGTACTGCCCGCGACGTCATCCCGGCGATCACGACGCCGACGACAGACGCGGAGCCGCACGACGCCGCCTACCGACGCGCAAGGGTACTGCTACGCAAAAACTTTCCGGATCCAGTCTGACGCCTGGGGATATTCGAAGGTAAGGAATCTGTCACTAACTACTGTCTCTTACAGATATATCGTTACACAAGTTAGTAACTTGTGCATTTGTGAAATCCTTTGTAACCGATAGCCACAAGAAGGACCTAAGTCTAATGTTGACTTGACACCTGTGTCCAAAAATGGCAGAAACATGACACATTGTCATGACCTTTTTTGCAGGAATTAATAAGGTTTGTTGTTGACAAACTAGGCTATTGCATTGTATTAAATGTTCTTATTTAACAACGCGTCTGAATCTAAAGGACTAAGAAAGGTCTGTACATTTATAACTTTATTCAAAAACATTTCTACCACTCCAGTAATTTGTTTTGGAGGAAGAAGATATTGATTTTAAGTTGTAGAGAAATAAATCTAGCGTTGAGACCATGCATCTGCTAAAACATTCTTAGACCTGGTATGGAAGTGGTGAAAAGATCATAACAAGAAAAGAAGTATGCCCTAATTTCAAAAAGTTCACAGGTGCCAATTAACAAGTGTTTGCACTTTTCTTGACGAAGATTTGTTTTGGGCAAGAGTTCCCTCTCAAGAATAGAATAATTATATTCACAATGAAATGAACTGAAGATAACAGTTTGGATGTTCCAAATTGTCATCCTCTTGGTTCTACACCAAAAATGCTCCAACTTCTCTGTCAGGAGCATCAGCTTCTACTATAAATTTCTTCATTGGATCTAAATGGCACACAATAGGAATTTGGGTGAAGTCACTTTTTAAATCTTGGAATGCTTGCTCCGCTGTCTAATCAAGAAAATCCATTCTTTAAGTTTTCTTTCTTAAGTACTCTGGTAATGTGATTGGTAAACTATGAAAAGTCTGCAATGAATTAACTATAACAATTAGCTAACTCTAAAGCCCAATGGTATTCTTATTTCTGATTAGAGTTAGACAGGCAATAATTGCAGAAAACCTATTTTGGATCCATTCAATATGATGTTAAAATAAAACCCAAGATATTCAGTCTGTCACATTTTGAATTTACACTTCTCAGGTTTACAAAAGAGTTGGTCTTGTCTACCTGGACCTAACGGAAGTGATATGAAGTCTATGATCAACGGTACTCTGTGCAAAAAGGTGTATATCTTCCAGGTGTAATAGATGATGATGATAGGAGGTATTTATAAAGCTCACTTTCACTTATGACTGATCATCCTGGCGCTAGTTCAACAGCAAACATAGTAAACAATCACCTAGCACATAGTATGAAGAACCGAGGAAAGAAAGGAGAACCTTGAAATCAGTAGATCAATTGCCTACAGGAATCATTGGATACAGAAAAAGCCAAGTTTAAAGAAGTTTCCTGAAATCCGTTTTACTGTTGGTAAATCTGACTGGAACAGGGAGCTGATTCCAGATTTTGGACCCCATTACTGAGAGAGATTTACCTCTCTTTGTTTTGCGTCTAAAAACAGGAATGGCTAGCAAATTACAGTAGGAAGATCTCAAGGTTCTTAAAGGCTTGTAATGTTTAAACGGTCACAGAAATATAAAGGGCCTGAGCGGTGGAAGGCTCTGAAGACCAAAGTCAGAGTCTTAAAAGAATCCGTTTATGGACCGGGAGCCAATGTAGTTTCCTAAATCCCTGAGAAACTGAACCTTTTTGCATGGGAGTTTCAGAAGCAGTCTGACTGCAGCATTTTAGACCACTTGAAGTTTATCTAATAGATGTTTAGTAATTCCAAGAAATTAGCTATTGCAGTAGTCTGATGGCGAAGTGATAAATGGCAGTGCTGCAGTTTTCCTTGCTGTCAAAGGAAGGTATTCAAAGAATTTCTTTAATGATTTGATCAGGGAAAAACAAGTACTGGAAACAGATACTACTTGGGTGTGAAAAGAGAGCGAGCAATCAAATTTGATGGAGAGGTTGAGAGCCACTTTGACGGGAGAGGTAGGAGATGGGAGATTGTCAGACCACTGCAACTAAGGAAAGAAGAAAATATCTTGACCAAATAAAAGGATCTCCGTCTTATCTGTATTACATTTCAGGGACTTAAGTTCTATCCAGCAGACAATACTTAAAAAACAGTTTTAAAATTGGGCTTGTAGCCAGAGGAAGTTTTGTCTAAAGACAAGACCAATTAGGTATTGTTGGCATATGATGTGTATGCAATACCAAAAGAATCTATCAGAGACATAAGAGGAGATAAGTAAACATTGAAAAGGGTCAGACTCAATGCTGTGCCCTGAAGGACCCTAAAATTCAGAGTTTTGTCGTTTGAGGCAAACTACCCAATAGATATACCTGCTTCTTGTTGTGAAGAAACAACTGTAACCAGGCCAGGGCCTGCCCACAGATACCAGCGCCTCTGAGCGGTTGGAAAAACTGAGTGAGATATGGTGTTCAACACTGCGGACAGATCTAAAAGAATCAAGACAGGGTTATGACCTTTCTCCAACGTAAATTTGATAGTTTCAGAGACTTCTAGCAATGCTGTCTCGGTGGAGTGCCAAGGCCTAAACCCTGAAAAGGGTGAAAACTGCTGGAATTTTCAAGGAAATTCATTAACCGGACATTAACCAAATAATCTAGCATAGTGACACAGGTTAGTTTTACCCTACTGATGATGTGTTGTTCCAATAGGTAGTTGCTCTGCTACTTACTTACTTACTTCAAGGTCTTGTCATGTGATGTGTATAAGAGATAAATAATTTGTGGTGCAATGGTAAATACATTTTTTTGTAAAAATGTCTTTACTCGATTTCATTGTAAAGCTAAAGGTGCCAAGGGGCAGGAAAAAGAGAGATGGGTCTAAAATTGGCTAGGATTTTTGTTTTGGGTTGGCAGTGTTGTTTTTTTTTTAAATAGTGGTTTGATCCCAGCCAGTTTCCATGAATCTGGAACCAGGGCAGAAGAGAGGGAGACATTCAGAATGTAATTAATAACAGGATTAATAACTTCAGTAGCTTTCTTAAGGACCATGGGAGGACAGTGGGTCTAAAGGGGAAGCTGATTTGCAGTGCAGAAAAGGTTGCTCTGATTGCTGGAGGGAATTGTGCTGAAAGACGGCCAGAACTGACTTTGATGGCAAAGAGTCCTGCCCTGGATTTGGAGGGGTAGGTACCCTATCGGGAATGTTATTAAAACTCGCCTGGATGTTGAGAGTTTTTTCTTCGAAGTAATTTGAAAGATTATCGTATAGAGTCTGAGTGGGAAGGAGATCTCTTTCAGAGGCTTTGGGATGATGGAATGACTTCGCAATCTTAAACATTTTCAAAGGGTCATTATTCGCAGATTCAATCTGAGAGGTGAAAAACTGTTTCTTGGCCTCTTTAATATGCGTATGATACTTTTTCAAAGCAGCTCTGTAAATGAGTTTGTTGTCAAGGCAGTATCTCGTTCTCCATTTTTTTCAAACTGTCTACAGACCAGCTTCTCTTCAGCCAGTCGCCAAATAACCTAAGCGGTTCCGGCCATGCTTGGGTAAGGGGGCAAGCTTATCTACGGCATCCTGGATTCAGCAATTATATTGCTCAAGGTCCTTAGACAACTCTCCCATAGGATAAGGAGGGGAAAGTGCCAGGTGATTGGTCAGAGTTTCACGGGAAATTTTGCCCCATTTCCGAGTGCATACATTGCTCAAGCCTATGGGCTATTTCCTTAAAGTCAGTGACTTACTCCTATGTTAAAGGGAATGAGAGAGTGGTCCGACCATACCCGAGCCTCAGGGGTGTCAGGTGAAAGTGTGGGATGTTTACTAAAAATTAAATCAAGTGAGTGGGTGGCTATATGAGTTGTGCCAGTCACACATTGAAAAAGCTTTAGTGCAGCCAAATTATCCATAAGGCTCCTCCTGTCCTGGTTAAGGGGGTAAGCTACAGGACAGTTGAGGTCGCCTAACAATGTGAAGTTGGAAAAGTGAAGCATTTGTGGAGTCAGAGCATCTTCTAAAGAGTCCAGGAAGTTGGAACAGGGGCCAGGTGCTGGTAAATGAGGACACCTGCCAGAGAACTAGACTGGTTAAGCTTGAAGCAGAAAGCAAGACTCATCTTTTAATTTGTCAACCTCAAATGTTTTGTACTGAAACTGCTCATGAAAAGTGATAGCCAATCCCACCCTGACGACTCAGATCTGTCACAACGAATGATGGAGTAGCCAGATGTAAGGGCGGTTGTGACAATTCCAGTTAGACCAGCTGTTGAGCCATGACTCAACTATAAATAGGAGGTCAAAGCGGCGATCGGAGAGGAGGTCAAAGATTTGATGACTGCTTAAGGAGTGAAGAAATAGTTCTGGAAGTATGGTGAGCCATCTGGCCCCTGAGGGCCAAGCCCTCAGGGTATAGATTACCTATTGATCCGAAAAGGGCAGACTTACATTTTAGGGAGGAGATAGGACCAGCCACCTTAAGTGAATTAAAGATAACATAACAACAAGCTCGTTTATTGATGATCTCAACCATTAGCAGAGATGAAGGAGTCAGTTGCCTGAGTTTGGACCCCAAACTGGCAGGGGGATTGGCGCTGGACGTGAGCCAGACACGGACAGGTGCAGACAGGCTTGCCTTTGACGTGCTCTCAGAACAAATCTTACGCAATCTCACAAAAAATATGTAAAATATATTGTCTATAGACACAAAACAACTCTCATGCGTTATGACACGTAGTCAAGGCGGACCTCAGTTCAGCTGCTGGCCATTAATTACAGCAGTGGCAAAGCCCTTGGCACAAATCAATTGAATTTTGATTCACAATATCTGCAAATATGTGATCAATGAATCTTTGAAACACTGCTAGGCATTGTACAACTCAAAGGCCATGACCAGATATTCAAAATTCCCAAATTCTCCAGATGTGATACTAATCAAATGGTAAAGTACCCCGCAGATTGAGCTTCGTGCAGATGGTGGCACCTCAAACACTCTCCAGAATGTCCTTAATTAATTGCAAAGGATTTATATCCTTGATTGTATTTTTGCTGCTGCTGCCCCTGTTCGCACAATTGCACTTTATTCGTTGCTAAAACCTGTATTTAGCCATTTTACTTAAAAATGTCATTGAGAGATGATTTTAATTGATTTAATTGCTTACGTATTGCAATGTTTCTCATCATTTGCACCTTAATCCTCCTGCACTTGCAGTGAAATCGGCCTTCACTGCCATTCACTGAGTCACTGCTAAGACCATTACTGCAGGAGAGAAGGGACCTCAAGTTGTCCTCCTCCAATGGGATCCCTGGTGTTGGCCGTATTCAGTGCCTCATCGCCAGGATGATATTAGCGGCCATTTTGGGTCAGCATACTAGTTGCTGAATGCCTGGCCTGGTAATTAATGTGCACCCTGCCCGTTCTGATACTGATAGAATAAGGTACTCAGCCTCTGAACTACGTTTACTGAATAGCAATGGAGGGAAATGGTGCCACTACATTATAAATCCAGGTATCACTAACCTAATGTGTGGGGAATGTAAAATGAACTTAGGCGAGTCAAATTATATTGAAATGGAAAATAACATTGCAAAAAAAGGCACTAACAGCCAGCAATGGCAGTTATACCTATTGAACTGAAGGTCCCTACCTAAGCAGAGGCTAGATCTAATGACCTTTTTAGAAGAGAACAAACCAATAGCAATGTTCCTAACTGAAACATGGCTCCAAGAGGAATCGATGCTGGATATCACAGTGACCCTTCTTCCAGGATATGCAATTGTCAGGCATGATCAAGAAGGGAAAAGCAGAGGGGGAATAGCCATTATTTCTAAAGAAGAGCTAAAAATAAAATTTGCCCCATTAACCATTTCAGGAAGTGAATGTGCCTCATTTGCTCTTGAACTCTCTCCCACTTGCATTTTCCCTGGACTTTTAATTTATCACCCCTCTGGCCCGTCACACAATTTATACAGTCCCTCCCTGAAATAGCGACAGAAAACAGCTTACTAACTGCCAACTACACCTTGCTCTGG
Organism: Calotriton arnoldi; assembly: GCA_963921515.1. Taxonomy (NCBI): domain Eukaryota; kingdom Metazoa; phylum Chordata; class Amphibia; order Caudata; family Salamandridae; genus Calotriton; species Calotriton arnoldi. The sequence continues at coordinate 216,219 of CAWUFW010006258.1, read as the reverse complement.
GATTTTAGTCTCCATTTAGATCTAGTAGCAATCCAACTAACCCAACGGGTTACAGCCCTTACCCACAAACATGGCGACCAACTTGACCCTATATTTTCTAATATGCTGTAACTTAACTACAGGGGACCCGTATGAGATTATCTGGTCAGACCATAAATTAATTCCATTTCAAGTGAGTTACCCCAACATCCAAAACATTACATCTAACCACAGTAATCCTAAACAAAACTTGTCAAAATTGGATACAGCACATGGGAAAGAATGCTCACAAACACCACCCCTGAAATGTTCGACAACATAGACAATAGGTATAGCAGATTTCAGGCATGGATCCAGAGTGCCTCAAATAAGTTAGCCCCTCTCAAGCAACATATTGGCTCACGGAAGGGAGTGAAAGCACCATGGTTCTTATCAGAACTTTTAAAACAAAGAAAACAATCTAAAAAGCAAGAGTGAGCATGGAGGAAAAATTATGTGGCCACAGATAAAGAGCATTATAAGAAAGCAATACCACTATGGCACCAGGAATACCACTTAGGATAAACAATGCTGCAAATTCCTCCAAGGAATTATTTAAAGTCGTAAATCACCTGATGAAACCTGCAATGAATAGAACGGGTGAAGAGAGACTGGCAGAGTGAATAATTGATAGCTGGACTCTGTAGAAGAAGATCTAATTCAAATAAGCCACTGACCACTCATCTTTTTTTCTCTCTGAAAAGCTCTGTTTTTTTCCTGTATTCTTTGCCAGGCAAATAGAACAAGCCCTGACCAGATGACCATTATTCCCACAGTAAAGGAACAGGCAAGGAATTCTCCTTCAGTATCTTAGACATCGGGCCACTATCAGTTCCAACATGCATTGGTTCTTCTTTAAAGGCTGTTTAATCAGCATAACTGGACTCATTCTTCAAACAGAGAAGGTTTAATACACTTTGAAGGGACAAGGACCTCAAATGTACCTTGCCTGACCCATGCCAAGGGCACTGCCACTGCTGTAATTAATGGACAGTGGCTGAACTGAGATCGATCTTGACTATGTGACATAACAGCGAGTTGTTTTGTGCCTATAGACAATATATTTTACATATTTTTTGTGAGATTGCATGTGATTCATTCTGAAAGCATTTTTCGTTTACTCTTCACCAGACTGAGATAATGTTCCATCTTAGGAACCCAAGTGTGGTGTTATTATACGGCCTTAAAAGGTTGCCCTACATATAAAACTAAATCACATGGGCAATCCTAAAGGAGAAACCTGAAGTGGCAAGGAGACACAATACTGAGTAGTTAGATAATATAATTTGTCACCAGCTAGCAACAAATACATTTTTGCACTGTTGGTGCCCAGGAAATTAAATGCAACTTTTCCAAGTTGCCTTTGTTGATTAGAAGTTGTGATCTTTTGGTTCTTAGATATAATCTTTCTGACCCCCTACGACAATATTCTTTACAAATTGCTCTGTGTTTTTTTCTGCTGGCCAGCAGGCTTTTTAGCTCTAAGAAATCATGTTTGGTGTTAGTGCAATCTTTAAATAACTTTTTTTTTTATTTGAAAAGCGTATCTTTTTTGTCCTCATATACTCCACCAAACAAGAATAAAAACCAACAACCTTTCCCACCTTGGTGCTGCAAGCTTTAGATTTTATTAGCCCTATTTTTGCTGCACATTAACGTGAACAGCCATGGAGTGGAACATATTAGGTTTAGGCCACTATCTCCCACCTGGAGGTAGAATAGTGGGATTGGGGACCACTTAGGCAAGTCTGGTGGACCGTGGCTCTTAACTGGTTGAGCCCAAGTAAAAGAGAACTATAATATTAATGCAGCTAAGGTACTATCGATTTGAAGTATGTAATATACCTCCAAAGGCATTGTGGAGCAATCATGGGAATCCATCAGAAGAGAAACTACTATTTTATGTGCTTTGTCGATCCATCTAAATTTATGAAAAGATGCTTGTGTAGTTAATGCTGCACTATTATACTTTTGCTGTGTTAACACAGATACTTTGTAACAGTAGCAACATTTCTGTTTTTTATTCTCCAGTTATAGTCATAGTCACTGTCTCCTCAAAGAAAGAGAACTATGCGAACACAGTTAAGTGGGATGCATGTATCATGGCAAACGCATGACTTACGTCCAACTGAGCAAACGATGACGCTAAGTCCATTTCTTTCACTTCAATACATTAACCATAGTAGCTGTTCACATACGCATATTGTTGCCTAGTTTATATGTGCTCAGCTGGTGCTCTGATTTCATGCTGAGTTAAGTCCCTAATTTTCCTTAATCACATCACCTACAAGCCCGCAGTCGATAATTATACATCCGTATTTTTTCCTAAAATCTATGCTTATTAGCAGAAACACGTATATTAACCTTTTGAAGACAATAAAAGCCATGTTTGTACGTTTTTAATTAAATCTGTGAAGGTAACCTGCCAAGCTAGACTCCACGGGGCGGTCGAGAGACAAAACCCCTGTTGTCTTGAATTTTGATGCCAGCTGAAAACAGAAAACTACACAGGCCACCATTTTAGATAAGTATATCTTTGTTCAGATGGTTCTGAACATATACACCATTTTTCTGAGCTAATTATCTGGTCTAGACAGGCTGGCATGGAACACACATTACCAGGAGGCTGTATAAAACTCATAGTGAGTGGGCGGGGCATTTTGATATTCCTGCAACCGATTGTACATGAGGCATCATGAAGTCTCCGGGGTCTTGTGATGTTTTGTCTTATATAGCTATGCTTGAGTTTTGACAGTTTGCCATATGACATTAATGGATTGAGCTTGACAAACAAAGATTAATCTGCGAATGTACATGTAGTTCCCTAATCACAGTATTTTCCTCTTTATCACTATGAACATATCGTGAAACAAAGAATGTTTTCAGACACATTAGAGCAACCGAGCCATAAACTGCAAGAATTAGTAGTAGGACTATCGCAAACTAAGTCAAAATAATTATTTGCAGGAACCTTTCAAATCTTAGACATAATGTGCCCGATTTTCAGAACGCTTCGCTAATCTACCTTTTAATTAGGTGCAAAACTGGTGCCACTAGTGGACACAGATGATAGAGTGTGGTTCCTTAAATGAGGGTCTGCAGACATTTACATTTATGTTGAACATAAAACCATAAATTATCTACCTAATCAATGAATTTTCGATATTCATAGGTTTAGGAAATCAAGGGACTATGGCAGAAAGTTTCTAAAGGAGATTCAATGGGGGTAGCGATTGGAAATGCAGCGATCACCAACACAGGTATTAGACCTACCCAAATGCACATGTAAACCTAGGTTGAAGTAAGTGTGCATACAGCTTTGGGAAGTACCCCAAATATCCCCTATTTTTAGTGGGTAGAGGGAAGGCGAAGTGTGTGGGGCACACAACAGGGATAGGGTGGTGGTGCTATTACTTTTGCTCTAACCCTAAACAACTTTGTGTGACTGAAGACAGTGCACGGGCAAAGGAGAAACTGAAACATACCTGCGATATACACATTTTTACAGATTCACAATCATACATTCTTTGTTAGTCCGTAAAAGAGAATAAATATTAAAAAAACTGTAGGTGTGTTCAATGTCATTTACGAGAATAGGTCTGAGTACTGTCATACTTTTATTTTGTTCAGTGAGTTGATTATACTTCTGCTTTACTTCTTTTCCATATCACATGATAACAGTAGTAATTTTCAAGGTCTTATGTGATGTGTATAAGAGATGAATAATTTGTGGTGCAAACAATGGTAAATATACATTTCGTACACTCGGTTTCATTTTAAAGTCAAAGGTGCAAAGGGGATCCTTCGGAATGCAAATTGATCTAGCCATGTAAACTGGCTTTAAGGTTAAGTACCCCGAGTTAAGTGTTTAATTAAATTGCAGTAACGGTCTTTTAATTGTTATAAAGGATTGTGGGGCCGAACCCCAATAATCATCTGAACCCCAATATTTTTATCACCCCGATGTTTCCCAAATTATTTCAGCTCCAGAAATCCTTGATTGATTGTTAGAAATTGCATTCCTCATCAGGGAAATAATATTTTAGCAGAGTTAAATTGAATAAAGTATTTGACGCAAAAAGGACTGAGTTCTAGATCAAAATCAGGCAAAATAGATTTTGATTACAGAAAAATTCAAGGGTGATCCAATAGAGAGCAAGCAGATCTTGCCATTAAGCGGCCTGGACAGAAGTACAGGGAAATTATGCAAAATCATAAAACTTAGGTAGCCACTGCTCCGCCAAAGCTCGTGCCACCTGCCCGTCAGATTACAACTTTTTCTTAGTCTGACAGGCGGGCGGCGTGGCAGTCCTATGGCGGTGCATCTTTTAAAGGGGGCGGTGCCATTAAAAAAAAGCACCGCAATTGGACAGCACTAATAGAATCCTGCACGGCATGGGCTCAGAAGTCCATGCCGTGCATGAACCTATGTGCATGCACAAAGGGGGGGCACATGTCATGCCCCTCTGTGTGCATCCACATATGTTTGAGGCACAGGGGTCTCTGTAGGGCCCCCTTTGTTTCCCTCTCCACCAGGCTTTTCATGGCAGTGGAACCTCCATGGAAAGCCTGGCGGAGAGGAAACTCGTAAGATGCTTGGCGGGACCGTGGCCGTCCTACCAAGCATATTGCTGCCTCTGACCACCGCTCCTCCGCCAGTGAAAGGCAGTTCCCTGGTAGAGCTGGCGGTCCCAGGGCGGTCCAACTACCAGAGTCGTAATCGGGCGGTCAGACCGCCGGTGTGGCGATGGTTGAATCTGCCACCTCCGCGCCACCATGAGTCTGGCGGTCCTCGAATTGCCAGACTCGTAGTAGGGACCTTAGTGTCTAACTCATGAAGAGTACTGACAGCTCAGTAAAACATCTGAAAATGGCAATTTTCCCCATCTATGACAAAAAGGGAATGAAGCTCACTAAAAGCAGCTGGGCAAAAGTAATGATCATCTCCCCTTAAATGCAAGATCTCAGAAGGTTTTATGACAACCACACATTCTATGAATAGATTCTGCAAAGTCAGCATAGGATGATCACGGTTAGGGTCGCATTTGACAAATCAGAAGCAACAACGTAATAATTAAAACTACGCAATTATTTAAACACTAACACATTTCCTATAGTAAGAAAAATATTCTGATGCATAGATCTTTTAACCTGCAAATAATAGTGATTGATTTTTAAACCAGGGTCTGTAGTGCCACTGAAAGTCTGTACTTTCCTCATGCTACCTCAGGACTTCCATTCAATATAGCAAAGAGATGATTTTATCCTATAACTGCGGAAATGTGTCCCTCATCTCTCCTTTTTTTAAGGGACATTGCGAGGCTTTTCAATTTAAACGAAAGACATAACTCCAACTAGAGTAAACACGACTAAATACCGTGCCAGTAAGAAAGCGGAAATCTTTCTGGTTAAGCAGACAGCAGAAAGATTTCCTACAAAAAGATGATAATCTTCACTTACATAGCAAAGCTGTAGGGAAATATATGCAAAACTTCAGGACGTGGAAATGCACAAACATGATGTGAATCAAAACAAAAGCATGAGATACACTTCACAACTAAACAGAAAAATAGGTAGAGAGGCTACATCTAATGGCAGCACCAACCTTGCACATGAACGTGATTGCTTATCATCAAAGCGGGTTAAGTTTTTAATTAAACATCCAACATTCTTTTCATTTGTATAAAGTGTTTCACAGTTTACAGGATCGTTTCAGACCTCGGATAATTTGAATGTTCCGTTTTCAACTACAAAAATTAGCTCTATTGCCATAACACAATTTTCTTTAAATGTTTATGGAGTGGGCCAGATTTTTCCCATATTCATCCCTCAATCCTGAACTATGGACACTGTGCGCATACCCTGGGGGCTTGGGTTTATGATGACCGCTGATTTCTGAGTTATTGCGGAATAGAATGCAGGAATCAGTGTTTCTGCATCATTTCCCACATATTTATCACCATTTTTTCCAGATTTTCACCTCAACATTTCTCCTACTTTTGGCAGGCAAATTGCTCAAGTGAAAAACTCTGAACTTGTGGTGTTCCTGCAAATCTTATGATCCTGATGGGGCTCGTAACTCCTGTTCCCGCCCCCCCAGAATTTACAGAGCACTCCTAGTGAAACTCTTGGTCGATCGAGTAGCTTCAAAGTATTATTCCGCAAGTATATGGCATGTGTTTGGCAAATTTCTAAATTATAATCTTTTAAGAATAATTAACCTGAATTTGCCGATTTCCGTAATAATACTATTGTCTTGGCTCCAGCATAGTTGAAGGTGGTGGTCTGGAGCTCCCTCATGAAGATTCATTAGTAATAAGGTAATGATGATAGGCATATTGATTAACTACGGCGTATGCGCTCCTTGACCTTGAAGAAAAAGTTGATTATGATCACTTCCTCCATCTCAGTTGCACAGTTTTAGATTGTACATTGAGTTATAGTAGCATTAGCGCTCAATAGCTGAAGTTGCCTACAGTGTTTGCCACAAATTGTGCATATCCATGTCTAAATTCTGGAGCAGCTGTAACTTCACATCTCAGTTTTGCTGTCTGTGGTGAGGACGGTACCAGCTGCAAGTAGGATTAATCTTTCTACGTGGCTTCACAGTAGGGCCTTCCTTGTGTAGTGTGACATGGCTCTTATTAGCTTACTTTGGAGTGAAAAAGAAAAAGTGTATTATTGGAAATCATTGAAGAGAAGTGATTGTGTGTTTAATGAGAACATACTTTCCTGCTTTAGAAAAATAGTTGCTCTTTGCACATCTTTTACATTATTCTGTTCTTTCTTTTTACATGACCGCGTCATTAAATAATAATCATTAAGCTTTGGTTTGTAGTTATTTGACATGCATATGCTTAAGAGTTTTCATCGCAGTCAGGTTTTGACACGTGCATGTTGAAACCTTCGACTTTTTCGGTCAGGACTTTGAGACAGCTTTAGCTATCTCGCCATACTATTTTTTTCCCCAAAACATCTTGTATTTGGTACATACAAAGAGAGGCTTTTGCACAGTGGACTTAATTCATAGGTCTTTTAAATTGTGTTAAATTGTCATTCACATTTTGCTTCCAACCTCTAGAGCATACAGCATTGAGCAATGGGTCAGCCAACTTAACCCTCTGACTCCCTTCACTTTTAGGGACTGAACAAATCCTACACAGGTTGTTCACTTCTGCCTAAAATAGTTCCTTTCTCTTCAGTGACAAAGCTTGGCAAGGTTTTTTTTTCATTTTTGACGTTTTATATTAACTTTAAATAACGTATTTATTTTTCTTGCAATTTGATTGACCATTTAAATGGTAATTTATTTTCTGTCTCTTTTTCAAAGTTGCTGTTATAGAGTTTTAGGGAGAATTGTAACATTGTCACTGTTTAGGTGCTAATTCATCATTGTTTTTCTTCACAAATAATCATAATAAACTATATGGCACAACTAAAAGTCTTAGGGCCGGTTTTGAGTTTGGAAGACAGGGACTCCATCACCAACGTAACGGATATCTCGTCTGTATTTTTACTCATACATTTTATCCTAAAGCACTTGAAATAAGGAGAACCTGATATCCATGACATTTGGACAGAATAACATGCCCGCCACACTCTAAATCAGGCAATTAATATTTTTAAAAAACTTCACAATTAAACCAACCAAACATGTGAATTCTTTAAATTTAACATTTGTATTGCAAGAATATGGTGGCAACGCTTAGGTGGCAGCATGTTTTTTTTTTTTCTTTTGCAGCATATGCTTGCATTGAAAAAAATAACCATCGCACCAGCTTTGACCAGACCTATTGGCTTCGCCAATGCTTGTTTTTTGAATGAACGAAAGCCAGATATATTAGATTTTGGGTTTCCAGCCACGATTTAGATTTTAGGAGTAGTTTCTAGTTTTCTTTCAACCGGATGTTGAAAAGATACAATCTTGTGACATCAAACAGCTTTGCGTGCTAAACAAAAATTGATTTTGCCTGACATCCTTTTGCCAGAAAGGGTATCGAGGAAGTTCAAGGTGCGACTGATTTAAATGGGAAAGCAAAGGTAGTTTCAGTGCCAAGTGTGTTGGGTAAAAAACAGACCATTTTAAGGTGATAAAATTATTTAATTCACTAGTGTAATTAATATATCAATGCCACTGATATCTGTATAATATGTAGGAACCACAAGGACCCTTTCTCAGAAATGATGGTAAGAAAACCAGAATTTGACAAGTTCTACAAATTATGCAAACACACAGTTCTGTTTAAGGAAAATCCAAACTAGGACATGCTTCAGAGAATTGTCTGCTCTTTCTTCTGGTGGAATACACCATGATGCTAAGCCGAGATGGACTGTAAATAAGCACATTTTTGTTAAATCCTATCATTTTTTATATCATTGAGGGTGCAGCCTTTCTTTTTAAAATTAAAATTACTTTTATTAAAATGTTTCCTTAGATAGACATAAGGAAAGTATGCATTGTCATCTCTGTTATCAAAAGTAAACGAATAACATTTGCCCTAATAATATCTTTTCTACATATAGGCCCATATTTATGGAGCCTTTGCGTTGTCCTTGCTTCATGCATGGTGGTGCAAGGACAACACAAAGGCTTCAGTAATATTTACAGAGCCACGCAAGACCTGATTTGCATGGCCTTACTTGGCTTTGTAAACGATTGTAACGCAAGGTAGCTACTTGCGATGCGTTGAGCTACATTTCAACTTGGGAGACATTCCATGGGTGGAGCATGGTCATTCCCATGCATCCACTCATAGATTTCGGCCATTCCCGGATTTACAAAGTCTTGAAAACCTAGTAATGTTTCAAAATGCTACGCCTTTCCAAGTGAGGTGTAACGAAAGAGAAATATCTTCATTTCTCCTCGTTATTTCCTCTTTCCACATGTGAGGCAGGTATAAAGAGGAACAGGCCTCTAAGGATTGTTTTTGTGCAGGAAGGTGTTTCTTCCTATTAAAAACAAACCAGCCTGTAACTCAGGCACCCTTGCACTATAGTGCAAGGGTGCCTGCATTGGCGCTATACTGCACACAGTGCTCCAGCGCAAGGAGAGAGTAGAAATGCTCCATATCTTTGTAAATATGGCACATTTCTGCTCTCTCTTTAACACAACGACGGGCAGCAACTTTGCTTGCTGCCCTGCGTTACGTTAAAGTTTAGTAAATGTGCCCCTTAAAGTATTTTAGTTTTCTAAAAATGTTAACATTTATTTTTTCAGAGTAGTATTTCCATATGAGAAACAACTGATGAGCTGATCAATTTCTTGTTGTTTGAGTGTATGTATAGTTTTGTATTTGTTTTGTAAAATGGATAGTAATGGGAATGGGAATCGTACAAGCAATGGAGTACTAAGAACAAAACACTCACTTTTTTAAACTCATGAACAGGTCACCCCATTGCATAATTGTCAATATGTCACTAGAACACGATTTTAACAACAATAGAAAATAAGTTAGTGTAAAGTTGACTATTTCTGTGACTATATTCCATCCAGATTCATGTATGGCCAATATTTTATTAAATTTACTAAATTCTTTTTGTGGAATGTCAAATCTGGGAGTACACTCTTGCACGGGGTAATGTTTTGATACTATCACCTAAGATCTGGCCTAATTTCGACATGAGAATTATAAAAACATGTTTTGCTGTTAGAAAAGTAAGAAAAGTAATCTGTTTCTGAAACGTTGAGTACATTGTAACATCAATTAATTTTTCCCAAAACCATGATTATACATCAGTTTGTGTGATGTGGTTGCAGTTTAATAAAAAGAATACCGTTGTATGTAATCTTACAGAATCACATCTGAATGCTTATGTAATCAAGTAATTCACTACTTTTCAATTCACACAGGCTACTGTTGGTGAATAGTACATAGACGTTAGCAGTAGATAGGAGCTATCAAACTCATGTACATTCGGTTAGATTAGATTAATGGAGTAGATTTTGACACCTTAAAACGCTAAAAACCACGATTAAAAAGAATAATATTAATAGAATGAAACAAAATATATAAAAAATCCGAAATATATTTAAATTTATGTTAAACACAGGCAGACGTAAAACAACATTTAAGGTGAAATAAAAGTTTAGAACAGGGTACGCATCACCAGTCTTGCCCAGATCAAAAATGTAATATCTTGAAAAAATTGACGAACAAATTTTCATCCATCTGATAATTCAATGAGTCTCCACTTTTAACCATCAGTTCTTTGTATCATTATGGGCCAGCATTATACGTTCTAGGCCCATAGAACTTCCATTTATCCCTGCCAGTTATAATACCATTGACTTTGCTTGGTGTTTACTAGTAGATGGAGATTGCAACACTATATACGCTGTTTTGAACTCTGTTTCTGATTTCCTTTAGCACTATTGCTCCAATGTGGCTCTATGTATTTAATGTTTGTTCCATGAATTTACAACTTTAAAAAAGAAAAATGAAAAGAAATTTTCGATGTGCTTTCATGAGATCTTGAGAAAGGCAAACCTGGAGCTTCAGCTAGCATGATTTTCACTTAAAATTCTGCTCCGAATTCCTGAAGTGAAAAATTCACATTGTCTTCTAGCGGTGAAGAATCGGTCCAACACTCGTTGCATCTTTAGAGGTTGTATGCTTTCTTCAAGTTAAATCTCACATAATGGTATTCCTATCAAACAGAGTCTCCCCAGTACGTCGGTTTGTATTGTCACTTTAAAACCCTTCAACTTGACATGTACACTGTCAATGAAGCGCTTGAAAATGCCCCTCCTCTGCAGATAAGGTAACGACTGTCTACATAGCCAGTGCACAGGTATGCATTTCAACTCTGTATGGTGTGGCTCAAACAGAGAGGGGATCTGCGTCCGGATGAACATCACATGATCAATGAGTGCTTTACTGCTTCTGTATACGGGGCAATATGGTTAGTCCTCAGAAGGTCAACTTTCATTGCCACTGTTTCTATCTTAGTTTGTAGAGCCACTCTCGCCTCATGGATCACCTAAAGTATGCAGTCCCGTTTGTTTTTCTTCTCCATGATCGCAGATGACTGCCCTGCACTTCTAGACAAATGTCTTCTGCTGTCATTGCAGCCCACTAGAATATCCAGTCACAGTTCATAGGGTGGTTGTGGTTAACATATGACTTTGTGTTTTTCCATCTTCAATTGCTAAGTGTTGCATCAGCTTCTCATGGGCTGGGCCAAGCCACTCACAATCACCCATTCATCTTAGTGTCGGTTCAACTCTCCTGGCAATGGCGAGCTCTGTCCCCTCTCTCATAAACTGAATCAGGGATGCAGTTAGACCAATTTCGGCAGGAAAGGGCAGGGCCTAAACTGAATTACAACTGCCATGCATTTAAAGTTTTTCTTCTTTCTTAGGAAACACCAATTAATCATTGTCCTGCCAAAGTTAACTGAAAACCAAATTTGATATCTTTAGAGGAAACTCCTTTCATGACACCATGCAATTCATGCCCTTATTATTTTAACATCTTCTTACATAACGTGTCAAACTTGTCATAATTGGATATCATCACTGTGAATAAAAATGCATGTTAGTAGATTAAGATCATAGTACTTCACCAGGCCAAATTATTGTGGACGTGAGTCATACAATTGTGAAACTCTAAGGGACACCAACTATATTTGTCTGTTGTTCACATGGATAAGATATCTCTAGACCGAAGAAAATATGAGACTGGTATAGCAGTCTATCAAGTAACTGGGCCCCGGATCAAGCCAATTCTTATATGAGCTGCCCACCATTACAGCTGGAACTACAGTCTTAGGGCTACAATATATAATCCCCAGAATTCAACTCTGTAGCGTTCACTGATGGGCCCACCTGTCCAGGGAATCTGCTCTGTGGAGTAAGGCAGTAGGAGAAGTGACCTAGAGACTCTCTTGATGAGCTGACCTCCAGATCGGGCCCCTCGGCCCCTCCTCAACTCCACTCCTCCCTAGTGCTTTCCACCAGTTGAGTGTCATGCTTCTCAATATCTAATCTGTATGCTTGCACTGCCCTGCCAGGGACAACATAAAGCCACTGAAAAGGAGTGGGGCGACCGTTGGAAAACTATGCGTCAGAGGCCTATGCCGTGAAAACTCCCAATTTGAGTTTATATGGTGCAACCAGTCATTAATGCAAACCCACCTACATTAAATTGCTTATGTTTAATAATTTTGAACCACGGAAGATTTAACCATAACAACATTGCTGTTGCAGAGACAATATCACATAATCACAGAAGTGTAGACACAGCTCAGCATTGCCCTCTTAAGTTGAGGAACAGCGCCAACCAGACTTTTAACATGTCTTCTTTGGACTCTCAATATATAACACACATTGTCGTCATAGCTTCCTACCCATAATGCTAGCACCTCAACTCAGCATGACACAGTAGCTTTAAAATGTTGACATTATTTGGATACTTAATAACTGTATGACCATTTGACTTAATACAATTCTGGCGTGCCTCGACAAAACACTGGATCTGCACACAACCATCAACCAAGCTTTCTCAAATCTAGGCTGCAGATCTGTGTCGTAGGATAAGCATTGGTATTGAGTTCCACTGTGCTGTACCAATTGTTAATATTTTTTTTTTTACAAAATCTACTGATCTTATATTTTTTATGCTGCATTATTTTGCAAATTTTCATTATTAGTAAATTACAGCATTTCCGTATTTTTCTACAAAAAGTTGCAATTTCCTCAACTCATTTATTATGATAATACGAAATATGCTGTTTTTAAGCTTACTGTACCTAAAAGATGAATTGTTAGTTGAACAGTGCTAAATTTGCTTCTTTTGTGCGCCCAGCCCTTGCTCAGAGTGTCGTACGGGTTTATCCCTTGTTCTTAGCCTCATGTGCGTACCACTTTGCCTCTATTATTTTACAGTAGTTTACAGAACCACTCCTCTTTGATTCTGTAATTAGTTTGGAACAAAACAAATGGCATGCGAAGCATCTCAAGCAAACAGAAAAACAATTACAGGAATTATAAAATATAAACTAAGAAAGACATGTTAAAAATGAAATAGAAATACATGGGCAGAACTTTCAATTGACAAGAACACAACAAATTAAAACGTCGTTTTAAGGTATTCGTGTTTGAAGTGGAGGGGTGCCTTACGTTTAGGGAAAATACAATATCTTTGGACCAGTGAAAGATCTGACATGAAGGTAATCAATAAATCTCGAGCCAATAGGAAAAGAAATAGCTTTCCAAGTGCAGTTTAACCATGACAGAAAATGGAAAACATTTGCAGAGGATTGCAAACCTTTTTGGATGCCATTTATAGTGTTGGTGCCTACTAAGGCCGAAGGTTTGATGTAATGTTGATATGTCACGGTTCAGGCATGTAGTGTATGCTTTCAGTTCTGCTCCCAGATTCTGAGTGTCCTGCCTCTGTGCATATTGTTGTGAGCCTGACTCATTAATACATTTTTCTGCAGAATATAGGTTGGGGCTTATGATTGGCTAGAGTCCGAGGGTTGGCTAAACGGTAGGGTTGGAAAGTATATCTGAATTGGCCAGCATGTCATTTGCAGCAGTTTGGTGGCATAGAGTGATGCTTAATGCAAGTGCCGAAGGAAATAACTGATGATGAGGATTCGAGCAGCATTCCTACTGGAATTGGTGAGCTCCACTTCTTGTTTAATCTGCTCGGCTCTCCGCCACCATATATGAGACTCTCACTCTACTTTCAATTATTTTAATTATAGTGCCGATTTTGAATGGATTGGGGGGGCGGGGGGGTTGTTAGTGGCTGATAGAGAAGAGATTAGTTATTGTAAGGCCATCTTGTCCAGCATTCAGGCACACCCCCTCTTAAGAGGATCTTGTAAGTTTTGATCAATGTACACGTAGAAAATGTTTTGATGCTATTTTACATTTCATTTCAAAGATGTGTTAAAAATGTGTTTTATTGGAAGAATTGCTTTCGAAGTAAGACCTTGGTTTTAACCATGCAGTGATTTATTTGTAAAAGGTGAGTTCAGTGAATATGTTGAGCAAACAGATCCGAGGGCACTTTTCTCTATGCAGAGGAGCCTATATATCATGAAACGTAGACCGAGCTTTCCCATGCAAGTGACACATTTTTCCTTTTTTTTATTGCTGAAGCATGCCTGTGGTCATAGCAAGTCAACTCTTTCAAAGCTAGAAGTCTCAAGATTGATAGTTGCAGTATGTATTTAGTGCTGTTATCAGGATTTTGTTTGACTGGCTGATGGTTTGATGAGGCTTGCTCAGACTCTATGCAGCTAGACTGAATTTCGATTCTCCGTTCGGTCACTGCTGAAAAGCTACTTGTTCATGCGAACAGCCATATCAAAAGGATTCGTTGTTTCTGCAGATTGAGCGCCGTAGTGGGAAATCTGCCAATGGCATGTTTTAAAGAATGTATCTGCAGTCAGCGACATTTTTGGGTTGAACTTTACATGCCAGATTCTGATTTTCTCAGGGGTTTACTCAAGCCAACAGTTGGATTATGTTATTATTTCTGTAAATAGATTAGAAACCTCAAGCGACCCTCAGAGCTTCAATCTCGCCATTGCCTATGTGATAAAAAGTGCCTGGTAATAAAAAGTGTGTTATACAAAGTGTGTGTCATTTTGGGCTGGTAAGTGTGCATGGAAAGGTTCTGTTCCTCCAATGTGTTGCACTGTTTCTTGTCACTACTTGCTCTTTAGTCAGCGATGTCGTCCGTTGTAGTTTTTTATGTTTTTTAGGAAGGGTCCCACTGTTATAGAGAACAATCTGGGTATGATATTTGTGCAAAGACTTAGGGCCACATGTATCAAGATTTGGAATAGTGATTTCCTAATTGTGATTTTCAGCGAATAGCAATTAGGTAATCACTATTCCAAATGTATGAAACGCCAAGAGGTTCATTTAGAGATTCGTAGGGGCTCGTAAAGCGACCTACCTCATCAATATTAATGAGGTAGGTCGCAATTTACGACTCCCTAGGAATCGCTAAAATCACGGGGATGGTGGCCTGCTGGGGTCAGCAGACGACCAGCAGACCACCATGTCCGTGATTGCTTGTAAATAAAGCAAGCATTTTTTTTAAAAATGCTGCCCATTTTCCTTAAAGGAAAACGGGTTGCGTTTAAAAAACAAAAATGAAAAGCTTTCCTTTAATTTTTTAAGAGCAGGCAGTGGTCCATAGGACCACTGCCTGCTCTTAAAAAAAGTTTTCACCATCTGAAAGAGACACGTTAGTGACAGATTCCTTACCTTAGAATATCCCCAGGCGTCAGGCTAGATCCGGAAAGTTTTTGCGTAGCAGTACCCTTGCGCGTCGGTAGGCGGCGTCGTGCGGCTCCGCGTCCGTCGTCGGCGTCGTGATCGCCGGGATGACGTCGCGGGCAGTACTTAGACGCCGCCCCTGCGCGCTGACGTCAGTTCTTCTTTTCCGCGCCAGCAAGCGCAGATCCGGGAAGAGCAGTGCCCTAGTCATTTTTTGACTAACTTTTTTGGTGACTTTTTTCACTGTTTCTTTTCGTATCGACTCCAAAGTGTCGTTAGGGATGCCCGGCTTTAAACGTTGCGACGCCTGTGCTCGGATGATGTCCATCACAGACCCGCATCTGGAGTGTCTCTTCTGTCTCGGGCGAGACCACGACACGAAGTCGTGTTCCGACTGCCGGTCCCTAAACCCGAAAGCTTTGCGAGAGCGGTCTCGAAAGCTCCTCGAGGCCCGGCAGTCGGCTCCGCGCCACACCAAGCCCCGGTCGCGTGAGAGGTCGAGGGTCGGTCGCGGAGTCCTCGCCGGTCGTCGGGATCCAAGTCTTTGTCGTCCGGTAAGTCTAAACACAAGAAGTCCAAGAAGCATCATCGCTCTAGGACTTCGCCTCGCCGGATCTCGCGACTTGGCTGATTCCCCTCCCGGCACCGTCCCCGCCCCCGCGGCCCCGGACATGCCTGTGGAGTCGCCCCCACAATACCCGTCCTTCCCGGGTTCGGGGCGGATCCGGCCCAAATACAGGAATTCCTGTCGGCCATGGCCCGCCTCTTCGGGCCTCAAGGTCCCTCCGGTGCGCCTTCGGGCCCCGCGGGCCCTGATGGGGTTGCCCCGGCGTCGCCGACGACTCCGGTCCCGGCGTCGCTCGTGCCTCCAGCCTCGAACCCGGCTCCGGCCCCGGCCTCGATCCCGGCTCCGGTGGTACCGCAACCCCCATCGACGCCGGTCGACCTGACCACGCCTCCGCCGGCGCCGATGTCTCCGGTGCCGTTCCTGACGCCGCCCGGGGCTCCGGGCGGCGTCGTCCCCTGTACTCTCCGGCTCCGGACATGGAGCCGGACCGACGCCGCTCGACGCCGGTTCCGGCGCCCGATGAGACCTTGGGTCCCAAATGTCCCTCCTCCTACTTATTTTGAACCGGAGGAGGACCAGGAGGACTGGGAGGGGTCTGAGGACCCTCTGGCACAACAGTGTCAGTATGATGAGGACTGGGCAGAGGAACTAGGGGATGCCAGTGGTCTAGATACTTCCCCTGACACTGGCATGCTGTCTCCTCCCGTGGCTACGGAGGAGGGAGCCAATTTTGCAACGGTGTTGCGTAGGGCAGCTGGAGCCTTACATCTCCGACTCCCTACTGTGGCGGTCAAGACTAATCTCTTGACAGAAGTGCTTCAGCCGGCAGCCTCCTCCTTGGAGACTGTGCTGCCGTTCAACGATGCACTCACTGACGTTCTTTTGGGCGCCTGGTCCAAGCCCAACACAGGGGCTCCTGTGGATAGGAACCTGTCCCGACGCCATCGCCCAGCTCCGGGCGACCCCTTGTTTCTCTCTGTCCACCCCACTCCTGAGAGCTTGGTTGTCCAAGCCTCGGCTTCCCAAACCGCCTTCCCTACCGCCCCTCCGGATAGGGAATCCAAACGCCTGGATCAATTTGGGAAGAAGGGTTTTTCTTCCTCCAGTGCTGGCTTGCGGTCCATCAACACTGCTTGTCTTTTGGGCCGATATACCCACTCCCTGTGGGATTCGGTGGCGACTGTTTTGCCCCAGTGTTCTGAGGAGGTCCAGACACTGCTTACCCGCGCCATTGCGGAAGGTAGGGATGCGGCCAAATACACCATACGTTGTGGCCTTGATATCGCTGACTCGCTGGGCAGATCTATTGCAACGACGGTGGCGCTACGTCGCCACGCCTGGCTGAGAACCACTGGTTTTTCGGGTGATGTCCAGAATACACTCATGGACATGCCCTTTGATGGAGTCGGTCTTTTGGTTCCAAAGCAGACCATGCGTTGGAGCGTTTTAAGGACTCACGGGCTACTGCCAAGTCCCTGGGCCTTTCTACTGCACGCCCTCCGCTAACTTCTGCTTTTCGCCCCTATCGTGGCCACGGAAGGGGCGCCCAGTCACGTCAGCAGCCCAGCCACCGGCCCGCGCAGCAGGCGTCTTTGCGTGGCCGAGGACGTGGATACCGCCGTGGCGGTTCGGGCAACCAGCGTGCGGGTCAGGCCACCACCTCCAACCCGTCCGCGGCCTCCAAGCCCTCCTAGTCCCTCCTTTCAGGTGCACAGCACGCCAGTAGGGGCAGGGTCCGCCATCACCTTCACCACTGGCGTCCCATCACCTCGGACAGGTGGGTTTTGGACATTGTCCGAAGGGGCTACTCCCTCCCCTTCGAGACCACCCCCCAGCCATGCCACCTCAATTCCACCGCATGTCAGGGGATCACTTGGTACTTCTGCAGAAGGAAGTCACGGCCCTCTTGGCCAAGAGGGCCATCGAGCATGTTCCGACCCCAGAAGTAGGACGTGGTTGCTACTCCCACTACTTCCTGGTGCCCAAAAGGACAAGGAGGACATGCGTCCTATCTTGGACCTCTGGAACGTCAATCGCTTCCTCCGGAAGGAGAAGTTCAAGATGCTCACCCTAGCTCAGGTCTTGACTGCCCTCGACCCTGGAGACTGGTTGGTAGCGTTGGACTTGCAGGACGCCTATTTCCACATCCTCGTCCTGCCGGCCCACCGGCGTTACCTTCGGTTCACGGTAGGCCTCGAGCATTTTCAGTTCACCGTGCTCCCCTTTGGCCTTACCAGTGCCCCTTGGGTGTTCACGAAAGTGATGGCGGTGGTCGCAGCTCATCTGCGCCGGGCAGGGGTTTGAGTCTTCCCCTACCTCGACGACTGGCTGCTGAAGGCGGGCTCGTCCCAGGCAGTCGTCTCCCACCTCCAGACTACAGCCGAACTCCTGCACTCGCTGGGGTTCTCCATCAATGTGCCGAAGTCGCATCTGATTCCTTCTCCACAGCTCCTTTTCATCGGAGCAGTTCTGGACACGACGCAGTTTCGGGCCTATCCTCCCGAACGGCGAGTCCGGGATATTCAGGCTATGATTCCGATCTTTCAGCCTTTATCCTGGGTTTCGGTACGGATGACCCTGAGGCTGCTGGGCCTCATGGCCTCCTGCATCCTGCTGGTCAATCATGCCAGATGGCATATGCGGGCTCTGCAGTGGGACCTGAAGTTCCAGTGGGCGCAGCACCAGGGCAACCTGTCCGATCACGTCCAGATCTCGGGAGGGACTGCAAAACAGTTGCAGTGGTGGCTCTCGAACCGGCAATGGGTCATGGGCAGATCCCTCTCCCTTCCCCAGCCAGAGCACACAGTTGTGACGGACGCGTCCCTTCTGGGATGGGGCGGTCACATGGGAGAGGCGGAGATCAGAGGCCTCTGGTCTCCGGCGGAGTCCCGGCTCCATATCAACCTTCTGGAGCTCCGGGCGATCCGACTTGCACTCAAGGCATTCCTTCCCTCTGTCAAAGGGAAGGTGGTGCAGGTGTTCACAGACAACACCACCGCCATGTGGTACTGCAACAAACAGGGCGGGGTGGGGTCGTGAACCCTCTGTCAGGAGGCTCTGCGCCTCTGGACATGGCTGGAACATCAGGGCATGTTCCTGATGGTTCAACACCTGGCAGGTTCCCTGAACGCCAGGGCGGACGAACTCAGCCGCAGGTGCATCATGGATCACGAATGGCGTCTTCACTCGGAAGTGGCGCAAGTACTCTTTCTACAATGGGGAGAGCCTTGGTTAGATCTATTCGCCACCGAAGAGAACGCGCAATGTCGTCAGTTCTGCGCGTTGGAATTTCCAAGGCGGCACTCGCTCGGCGACGCTTTTCGTCGCGAGTGGAGTTGCGGTCTGTTGTACGCCTTTCCGCCTATACCACTTCTACCCAGAGTGTTGAAGAAGATTCGGCACGACCGGGCCCAAGTCATCCTTGTGGCTCCGGACTGGGCTCGAAGAGTTTGGTATCCCGAGCTACTCAGTATGAGCGTAGATCCCCCGATCCGTGTGCCTCTTCGGGAGGATCTTCTGTCGCAGCAGCAGGGGATGGTCCTCCACCCGAACCTGTCCAGTCTACACCTGCTTGCGTGGAGATTGAGCGGCGGCAGTTGATTCCTTTCGACTTGCCTCCCGAAGTTTGTGATGTGATTCTGGCAGCCAGGCGTCCCTCCACTAAGGTGGTATACGCCTGCAGGTGGAACAAATTTGTGGCATGGTGCACAGCAAAGGCTGTGAATCCCCTTTCTGCCCCTCTTTCTGAGGTCCTTCTGTTCCTTCTTTCTCTGGCCCAACAGGGTTCTGCCCTGGGTACCATCAAGGGTTATCTTTGTGCTATCTCGGCCTTCCTCAGGCTCCCTGATCAGCCCTCCCTTTTCAAGTCCCCTGTTGTTAACAGGTTCTTAAAAGGCATTACACACCTCTTCCCTACTGTTCCGTTTGTGATGCCTCAGTGGGACTTGAACTTGGTTCTTACCTTTTAATGTGCGCTCCCTTTGAGCCTCTACATAACTGTCCTCTTCGTCTTCTAACTCTGAAGACAGCCTTTCTGGTGGCCATCACCTCCGCTCGGCGGGTGAGTGAGCTCCAGGCTCTATCCTGCAAACCTCCCTTTCTGTCTGTCCATCCAGACAAGGTTGTTCTTAGGACGCGTCCGTCCTTCTTGCCAAAGGTGGTTACTGCCTTCCACATTGGGCAGACCATCACTTTGCCTACCTTCTTTCCGCCTCCGCATCCTTCCAGAGAGGAAGAGAGGCTCCACCGTCTGGACCCAAAACGAGCGCTCTCCTTCTATATCGACCGCACAAAACACTTCCGGGTGGATGACCAGCTCTTTGTTGGCTACGTGGGCGCCAAAAAGGTCGGGCGGTGCACAAACGAACCATCTCCCGCTGGGTTACCTTGTGCATCAAGGCCTGCTATTCTTTGGCTAAGAAGGAGCCTCCTGTTGGGCTGCGTGCCCATTCCACCAGGGCAACGGCTGCTACCACGGCTTTGGGCCGCGGTGTTCCGCTGCCGGTTATCTGTCAGGCAGCTACGTGGGCCTCGCTGCACACGTTTACAAAGCATTACTGCCTTGACAGTCAGGTCCGGAGGGACGGCTTCTTTGGCCGTTCTGTCCTCCAGGACTTCCTTGTCTGATCTTTGTTCGCAGACCCACCACCGGGTTGGTATTGCTGGGGTATCTATTCTAAGGTAAGGAATCTGTCACTAACGTGTCTCTTTCAGATGCACAAGTTACTAACTTGTGTAACGATATATCTGTAAGAGACAGTAGTTAGTGACAGATTCCTCACCGCCCACCCATCCTCCCCGTTCTGCGAACTGATTTCTAGGGTTAAGGACATCCCTTTCAGGGCCCTAGTATTTTTCAGAGACCTATGTCAGCTTCTTGCATGGCTCTGCGTTCCTGGCGCGGAAAGTCGTGTACAGAACTGACGTCAGCGCGCAGGGGCGGCGTCTAAGTACTGCCCGCGACGTCATCCCGGCGATCACGACGCCGACGACGGACGCGGAGCCGCACGACGCCGCCTACCGACGCGCAAGGGTACTGCTACGCAAAAACTTTCCGGATCCAGCCTGACGCCTGGGGATATTCTAAGGTAAGGAATCTGTCACTAACTACTGTCTCTTACAGATATATCGTTACACAAGTTAGTAACTTGTGCATCATTCCCAAAGGGGAAGGGTGCCCTTGGGGACCCCTTCCCATTTGCGAATGGGTTACCACCAACTTGAAGTTGGTGGTAAATTGCAAATGTTTTGCAACCGCATTCTCGGTCACAAAACATTCATTCATACCGTTACGATTTGGTATTTGGAAGGGACGCCCTAAACACGCCTCTTCCAAATACCGAATTGCAAACCCATTTTGCGATTGAGTAACAGGTTACCAAATCGCAAAATGGGGTTTGTTACATGTGAAAAGTATTTTTTGTGTTCGCAAGAATAGCCCGTTTGTGAACGCAAAAAATGTTTGATACATGTGGCCCTAAACCTCTATGTACAAAAAAAATAAAAAAATAATGCGGAGGGTTGAGAAATAAAAGATGAGAATAATTTCACCTGCTCTCCTTTTAGCCAAACGTTCTGACATAATTTTCTGATCAAAAGTACGCCCAACTAGATGTGCCATGGACAGTCATGTTCTACTGCATGCGTGTCCAGCATTAATGCACAGGCGCCTGTGCATGCCTGAATTATAAGCTATAAACATCAAAGTGCTGGGCATGCAAATACTTAAAATGGGAATCCGTTTCTTGGTGATTATTCTGGAAATCTGGCATGGTTCTGCCTTTGTGGACCAATATTGGACACCTTTCTTGTTCTGGTGCATCCATTCAGCATGCCTCTTGCAAAGAGGGTACCAGCATTAATCCTGTGACATCTGTTGGAGAGCCCATCAGGTAAATTTACCAAAGTGGATACGATGAGAATCGTCCATTAGTTTGCGCTATAGAACATTTAAAAGAAAGCAAGTTGAATTTAAGAACTTTGTGGTTAAAGTATGGCATTGAAGGCAGATAATGTGAATACTCTTTTCAACAACTCCTGTAGAAGCTTATTATTAATCTCTTCTAGTTAAACATTTTACTTGTATGCATCTAGGCTACTACTTTTTATGTCGCCACTAAAAAAAGTTGATCTTTTCTTTTTTTTCCAAATAATTTTGCTTTATTGGAAAAGGCTTTTTCGCATGCAGTTCCTTGGGTCGAGGCTAGAAAAATCCCTTGAAAAACCCATTTGCCTCACATTTCTTGGCTTGCATACAAGGGTTATTTCGAAATTCCCCTTAAATTCCTGCTAACCTTTTATAGAAATTCTGGTCCTGGTAAACATCTGCATTGGGCTCGAGATGCACATCTGTGGAGGAAAGGTGAGCTGCAAAATAAAGCCGGAGACGTGAGCTAACATCAACGACCGGTCGTGAATAATCAACTTGGATGGAAGGCCAGCATTTTGTGGCATTTGCTTGGCGCTTTTGTGGTCAGGAAAATAGATCCGAGCATCTCCCACATGGCTTCAAAGTCTTGGCTAAGATGTTAAGGGAAGAGCAAAGAGGACCTGAGAGTACTTATACTCTGCCTCTTATGAATAGCTGAGGTGGCTGTTGTGGAGTCTTGAAAAGAACACAATGCCTTTGACTATTTTTTCTCTCTTTTTTAGCCAGTGACTCTGGCTGGCCTCTTCAGTATTGCTCAATACTACAAATAAGTTCTGGCTGTCCAGAAATGTTCGTACTCTTAAAAACACCCTGGCAATAATCCTAAATAAATAAGTGGAACGTGTGGCTTCCCCCAACAAAACCCTTAAGCCCTTTTAGTAAAGGCCAAACCTTACCCTGTGGTGACTGTTGCAGTCTCCTGTTGCCTGTGATTCTTTAAGAGAAGATGGTTCCAGGCGGTGGATGCCATAGACTGGTAATCCTATCACAGAACAAGACATTGTTGAAATCACTGTAAAGGAACTTCATGCTTCTACAATAACATACATACTGCTTATCTGCCTTCTCTCTGCTTGGCAGTCAAATACTAATAGTGTTTTCGGAGTACTGATGATGTTATTCATCACATGTGGGCCAAAGGGAGAATACAGAGGATCTGATACTAATCCCTGGTGTAAATTACATTTTATATGTTTTCCCATACTTAGCAAAAAGTGCTTATGGTTTCTCCTTTAGTTCTTTTTACTTTTCTATAAAGTATATTTTGCCAATTTAACACAAAGAGCCTGACTAGAGCAAATTAGAGAAATGTAATATTGTTTTATTGTTTGTTCACGAAATATCTAGATAAGCAGCCAATAGTGGAAAGTTTGCTGAGGTTCACAAATGACTAGATGGTGCACTAAATCAGTGTAATGTATTTTACTAAAATGAAAAGAGTGGCAGTAAATTACCATCATGCTAAATGAACCAAAGATCAGACCATTTGCAATACTCAAAAATGCTGCTAAGATGCATGCAACAATATAGAAATACACATATGTTTGTTGAATGTTTACAGAATGACTTCTAGAATATGTTGATTCCTAACAGTAATGGCGGCACAAGTTTTGGGGCGGCAGCCGGACCCCCTCTCTAACCTCTAGCCGTCGCAAGAATCGGCCGCGGCCGCAATAATGGGCCGCACCCCCCCGCGAGGGCGGCAAATGCAGGGGCCGCCACGGGCTGCCTGAGGCCTACCTACGCCACTGATCGGACGAGCAATAGAACCTACCTTACACCACGTCAATTGTCAGTAACAATACCATGCTAAATCAATAAGTCAATCAATCAGCATTTGTAATGTGCAACTGCTTCACCCGTGAGGGTCTCGAGGCGCTGTGGGATCATGCTACCTGTACCTATTTGTTGAACAATCAGGTCTTAAGGTCCTTCCTGAACTACTGGAGCGATGGTAAGCCCCTTAGGTGCAGGGGGAGGGTGCGATGGTGAGGCTCTGAGGTGCAGGGGGAGGGTGTTCCAAGTCTTAGCTGCCAGGTGGGAGAAGGAGCGGCCTCCTCTGTTTGCTCAGTGGATGCGTTGTGTGGCTGCTAGGGAGAGGGATCTGGAACAAAGCTCCCTGATGCGTTGGTGAAAGTTCACTCGTTTGTTTGAGGTATGGCGGTCCTTCGTTGTGTTGTGCTTTGTAAGTGTGGGTGAGCAGCTTGAACCGGCATCTCTTTGCACCTGGTAGCCAATGGAGTTTCCTGAGGTGAGGGGTGATGTGAGTCTGTTTGGGGAGTTCAAGGATGAGTCTGGCAGCTGTGTTCTGGATGGTCTGGAGTTTCCTCAAGAGTTGGGAAGTGATTCCTAAATAGAGGGAGGTGTCGTAGTCGAGTCTGCTGGTGACGAGAGCTTGTGTGATAGTTCGCCTGGTGTTGGTAGGAGCCATCTGAAAACCTTCCTGAGCATTCGGAGGGTTATGAAGCAAGCGGAGGAGATGGTTCTGACCTGCTTTTTCATGAATATCCAGCTGTCGAGGATGATGCAGAGATTGCTGGTATGTTCGGTGGGTTTGGGGGTAGGGCCCAGCTCAGGTGGCAACCACATATTGTTCTATAGGTTGTCCTTGCCTTCCCCGAAGATGAGTACTTCTGTTTTGTCCGAGTTGAGTTTGAGACAGTTGTTGTTCATCCATGTGGCCACGTCCTTCATGCATCTTTGGAACTTGTCTTTGATGGTTGTAGGGTCATTATTCAGGAAAAGGATGCATTGGGTGTTGTCGGCGTAGGGAGATGATGTTACGTCCGTGGCTCCTAATGATTTTAGCTAGGGGGGCCATGTATACGTTGAAGAGGGTTGGGCTGAGGGAAGAGCCTTGAGGTACACCGCAGGTGATGTTATTAGGGAGCGAGGAGTAGGGAGGGAGGATGATCTTCTGCGTTCTTCCTATGAGGTATAATGCAATCCACTTGAGGGCTGATCCTTGGATTCCGATCTGGTGGAGTCTGTTGACCAATGTGTGGTGGGATATGGTGTCGAAGGCTGCTGAGAGGTCGAGCTTCTGTTTCTCTGTGGTTTAGCAGCATTCTAATGTCACCCGTGACTGTGACTAGAGCTGTCTCTGTGCTGTGATTTGCTCCGAAACCGGCTTGCGAGAGGTCCAGCAGGTTGAGGTGCATTGAGGTGAGTCTGGTTAGCTGGATGTTGATGGCTTTTTCGATGACCTTGGCTGGGAAGGGGAGATGGGTCGGTAGTTCTTGGGATCTCCTGGGTCGGCAGATGGTTTCTTCAGCAACGGCTTTACGTCTGCATGTTTCCATTTCTGAGGGAAGTGGGCCATGGTGATCGATGAGTTGAGGACCTTGCTGAGTTCTTTGCTGATGGGTTGATTACTGAGGTTGAAAATGTGGTGGGGGCCGGGGTCAGCAGGGGCTGGGGAGTGGATGGATCTCATGATGGACGCCATTTCTTTCTCGGTAAGGGTGGTCCACGAGGTGAGCTGGTTTTAACGGATGTCGGTGAGTATGAGGAGGTTGATGTTGTCCTTGGCGGGGGTTAGGGTGCGAAATCTAGGTAGATGATGCTGATTTTGTTGTATAAAATAAAAAAGTCTGATAGGGTGTTGCAGAGGGCGTGCGATGGTGTAATGATGTTTTCGGTTGCCGAGGGGTTGGTCAACTCCTTGACTATGTTGAACAGTTTCTTGCTGCTGTTGGAGCCGTCATTGATGCAGGTAGCTAGGGCTGTCTTCTTGGTGCTTTTCAGGAGGTGGTGGTATCGGTTGAGGGCGTCTTTGAAACGTTTTCGGTCCTCGAGGATCTTACTGGAGCGCCATCTTCTTTCCTTCTGTCTGCAGTCATGTTTCAAGGTTTTCAGTTCTGCCGTGAACCAGTTGGGATGTGGTGTTCGTTTCTTGGGATTGGTGAGTTTCCTTGGTGCGACTTCGTCAGCGCTTGCTGTGATCCAGTTTGTGAAGTTGTCCGCTGCTTGTTCTGTGTCTTCAGTGGTGGTGGGTAGGCAGGAGTTGAGGGTGTTGGTCCATTGTTGCTCTGATAGCTTAGACCAGCAACGCCATGTGTCGCTGGGCTGTGGAGGATGGGGTGTTTGGAGGTTCCAAGATGACGAAATGGATGCAGTGGTGATCGATCCAGGTGAGTTCCTCTGTGTAGGTGTATTTAACTCTGTCGCTGGCTGAGAAGATGGGGTCGATTGTGTTTCTGCCGCTTGAGTAGATTTTCTACTCGAGCTGCAGCTTTCTCTACCCGAGTGGTAGCGACCAGTTGCGTCCGCCCGTGTTGAGAAATCTCGCCGTGAGGTGGTCTAGTGCTTGATTTCCTCGCTCTTGCTCACCAACTTACCATTGGCGAGCCGCTCGAGAGAAAAATCTCAGTCACATGGTGGTTGGTGGAGCTTTTCCGAAACTCTACACTCCGTAGGCAAATCTCAGTGAACTCCACCGGAGGAGCAGAGTTTTCCGCCCACCCCTAGTTAGCACAGCTTCACATACTGCTTCTCTTGCCGCTTACTTAACCTTTTGGATACTGCAACTTTCTTCTCACCCCACATTTCTTTGCCATCTATCTAATTATGTCTAACTCTGAAGTTTGGAATTGTGGCAGTGCTGATCTTTAGTCTGTATTCATTATAAAGTTACACTCCCTTCCATTCTACAAAGCGTGTGGTACATATTCTTGTGTGTTTGCTCTTAAGGGTCTTTTGCTCCTAAACTGTTGCTAGTCTTGATCCTGCGTCATTCTTTGTTCTACATGATCTTCAGGGTAAAGTGCTACAGTCAAGAAATCCTTCGTTTGTGATTGATAATTATATATATTTTTTACTAACTCACTCTTCTGCCACCAAATCCCAAAGTTAGTGAAAATTTTGATGCACACTGTCAAGAAAAGGGCTCAGTTTTGTTAGTAGGTGAGCTTTTTCAACTGCAAATTCTGAAGTGTGTATTGTTTTGTATAGGTGCATGAGAGTAGGTTAGAAGACAAAATAAACATACCTGTCTACCCAATGAGATTTGAGCATCGCCTTTTGCAAGCATTAGTCATCCTAATTGCCCAAAGTACATTAGACTTCTTACTTTCAACTAGACATGCCGCAATAACAAGTTGGGAACTCCTCTGAGACACTCCTTAATGACCTTAAAACCTAATTTAAGTTTTAGCCCACGCAGTGTGAATTACCTCTGGCAAGAGAATGAGCTGGCAAGTTGAGCAGATGAAAACAAGTTGGACAGCCACAGTAACCCATCATCTTCTCTCCTTTTAAAATGTGATTTTCTGAACCCTGGTTAAGGTTACTCGGCCACAAATTACAATATGCAAATACGTGCTAGTACTGTGATTTAAAACATGGTGTGTTGCATCACATGCTGATTATGTGTTTCTCCATTCTTTACTCCTGGGCAGAGTTTTAGGTAAACCGAAAACAATTCTGGTATTTACACTTTTGGTTAGAGGTGTGGTGCAGCGGCCAGGGCAGCTGACTTCGGAGCACAGGGTTCACGGTTCGATCCCCGGCTCCGGCGGCAGCTCAGCACCATGTGACTCTGGGCAATAGCTCACTTAATTTCCACTCCGGCCCCCAGCGCCTTGAGACCCGTAAGGGTGAGTAGCTGCGCTATATAAAAACGGACTTACATTTTAATTCTACAATTTACAACAAAAACACAGCAAGCTTCTGTGGAATGCAGTATAGCAACGCCTTGGAGTTTTGCCAAACCTGCCCTAATATTTCCACACTAACATTGCTGATATAGAGACCTATTCATTCCCAAGTGTCAGCTCCTATCTCACATGTCCTCTTAGCAAGAATATGACTGCCACCAATGTTGGACAAGGTAAAACCCATAAAGTGCCTCACGACCCAGCCCAGAGTGAGTGATTAAGAAACATAGAAAATATATTGCCCCTTTTATCTGCCAAATTATAAACTATACACATGAAGAATTTAAGTTCCCAGTTGAATGAAGGTATAGTTAGTGAGATTGCTTTCGTTCAAATATCCTCCAAATCGAAGGGCCTATACCTGCTGCTGACTGAATTGTACTTCTGAGAAATCCATCCTCAGTGTATGGGAAGATATGCTCACCATTGCAGATTGAGGCATAATCTGTAAACTTGCCAGATCTCTCAGCAGATTTTAGCAAGATGGATCATTTATCATACCCCCTAGTGAGGGTCGTCTCACAGGAAACTATCCTCTGGAATCAACAATTCTTGGAAAATAGAGCTCTCACGATTGTCTTTGCCATCTTCTAGGCTAGTCCTTCAGATTGCAATTGTCACAATTCTAACAGATTTTCCTGCATAAATCCATTTGACTGATATCAGCTTGGTCTCCCTATTTTACCTTAACACATCCACAGATATTCTGTATCAGT
Source organism: Calotriton arnoldi (assembly GCA_963921515.1). Taxonomy (NCBI): domain Eukaryota; kingdom Metazoa; phylum Chordata; class Amphibia; order Caudata; family Salamandridae; genus Calotriton; species Calotriton arnoldi. The sequence continues at coordinate 188,087 of CAWUFW010006258.1, read as the reverse complement.
CTTATGCTGAAGACACACAACCCTATTTAGAGTGAACATTGCCTCCTTAGCTAATATCATTTGATTGTTATACAAAACCTCGACTTGACCAGCACTGAGAACTATCTGACTTCACATGAATTCATCCAAAAAGGATGTTATACTATTGGACCATGGTTAGAACTTCAAGAAAAGTATTTAATTAAACCTCTACCCTCATGTCAAGAAAATCAGCTAGCATGAGGGGCAAAAAGCTCACCCTTCAAGGTAATGTGTGTGCTAAGGGCAAGACTTTTTAAAACATCTTTGTCATTTTTAAGACACTCTTGACATGTGTCTATTCTTGCCCAGACGTGGGTCCCTTGCTCACTTTGCCACTGGATTCAAGCTAGCCTGGCTGATGAGGGCTGTTAGCCCGAAACCGGTCCCAGGATGCTTGATTCCGGTCCAGGGAAGACATGGCTTGGCAGTTTGGTCTGGACTGTTCCCATGAGGCACAGGGTCAGGACTGATTTGCATATAGCTATGTCTGAACTGGGGTGGCAAAGTGAGCTAAAGAATGATGATGGATTCAACCCAGATCTGTGACTGGGGGTGAGTGTTTGAAAGGTTTCAGCACTCCGTCCATTATCTCCTTGTGTTTGCTTTATTCTTGAAGATAGCCACTGACTGGGATCAAAGAAACTTCATTGCTGCTCAGTCGACTAAAGTAATCTTTTCTACCTCCACAGAAGCTCTTTGAAGACTCATTTCTCACTTCCAATCAAAGCTGCATTACCACAAATCAGCACTATAAAGTATCTCACTCAATCTGCTTCTCAGTAACCCTGTCACGTACTCGTATACTGTTCAGTAATGGACCATGTAGGTGCTCTTTTTTAAAGTGCATAGTTATTGTGCAATCACACAGACATTGTGACTGGCACCATGGGCTGCAACCCATGCCCATTCACCATGTAGCTGAAGAGAGGTAAATTAACACAGCACCTCGGCCCTGGGTCACAGAATGAGGAAATGGCAAGGTTGGCAGCTCTTGCTCTTGTGGTTGTGCCCAAGGTAATTCCCCATGCAGCGTAGAGGCCTAGCTTTGTGTAGCAGCTTGTGCCATTAGTCACATTGTGTGAGTGTGGTGTTGCTTGTGAGAGGTGGTTAACAGCATCTAGTTCCCGGGTCAGAGGATGAGGACAGTATTTGGAAAACTGCTGCTTCTGATTTTGTGTCCTAGTCTGGGCCCAACTGTGTTTGGAGAGAACACTGGTTTCTTACACAGGCTCTGGCTGGTGCTAGGTCACGGATTGTGCACTCTCACTGTGTGCTGTTTTACCTTCTAGTCTGCTGGCTGCATGCTAGCTGCTGCAAGTAAATTATACAAGTAAAACTGACCAAGAGGTAAGTGAATGTTAACAAGAGACAGATTATAAAAATTATACAATTTAGCATGGTTGAGAGTGTGAATAAGACAGGGACCTAGAGCCACCTCTATTTGGACATGCACAGTGTGCTGAACTTCTAGCGCAAAAACATACACAAGATCCTTGTGATGTACATCAAGGTTGAGCACCGCATATGCCATGCACGGATATTTCCGTTCTGATACATTTTCATTGTTTTTGCAAAGCTCATCTACACTGACTTTCACAATGCACTGACATCCCTGCACAGATCAGTTGACAGATTGTTCATGATGCACCACTCTTGCCAGACCTAGAGCATACATTTATACTCCAGTGGTGAATGTTGACAGGGCTTTCACACTGTACCACTAATTAAACCTGCTCGCTTCACGGATGTTCTGCTACTGAGATGTTCACGTTCGTCTCGTGATATACTTGTGTTTTGTTACATTCGTTCATTTCTAGAAAACCCAAGTTTCCTAGTAGTCTCTACTTGAGTTATACATGGACGTCCACCAGGGTTCTCACAGTGTACCTCGGTACTGACGTGCACCCTGCACTGATGCCCTAGTAAGGAGATGGTCTCTGTCACTTTGTTCCCCCATTAGGTAAGGATTGTCAACCGTGTGTATGTTCATAGAGTAGTTTCTGTCTTATTGATATGCCTTGTTTTTTACTGCCATATAATTTTGTCTTAATAATACTCAATATGGTAGGCAGTCAAGCTGCCTTTTCCCTCTTATGCATTTCAATGAGCTACCATTGTGTTCATAAGAGGGCACTCAATTACCTGTTTTTTTCATGCCACAACTTTCTATGCTGTCACCACCAACACATGTTCTAAATCTACAAGTGCTTCTGCAGTCTGTATGGTTGTCTCCTTGTCACTGTACTAATGGGCCATCATGGAGCAGCACAAGGACAATTTCCAACTTCTTAAGAGTTTGGTTGGGGTTTAATCTGATTTTTTTTCCAGAAATCTTCGGTCTGTTTAAATATGGAAATTCAACAGTTATAGTGATCTACTTCCTTAATTCAAACTTCTGGGGTCAATTCACACCATTTTTGTGCACCTCAGTTTCATTTAGAAGCGCCATTGATCAAATAGATCAAATGATATGTCCTGAAGCACCTGATTCATAGCATCACAATCAGCAGACATCCATGCCCATAGTATGAGCTTACAGCCACAGAAAATTTGTAAGTACTGGTAGTTTTGTAAATAGGTGGTCTCGGGAGAGATACTGGGTTGGGGGATAGTGTACACCCACTAAGTCATAACTTTGTGGGTATTCACAAACATTCCCAATTTGCAGATCAACACTGAGTGAAAAATAATGCTTGAGTAAGTGTGAACTTTCCCAGCGTGACCATATTTACAGGTGACGTAGAGGGACTGGTTTATCTACATATAAATAAATTATATCCACCAGTGGAAATCCACTGATTTAGGGTAAGGTGTATGTACAAACATTTTGAATTTACTTAAATGCATGTGAAAATCCTATGGATTTTTGTGCATTTCAAAAAGTAGCACGTTTTCTAGAATTGTTGCAGTAGGCCTACTACTCCTAAAGTGACTACTTGTGTGTGACTTTTCCCCTCATTGCTTGAAATGGGAAGGTAATGCCTACTTCTGGAAATGTCTGCTTACACTTAATTTAAAAAGCACAGAGCCATTACTTCTTGGCATAAGTACAATATTTTGAGTGGCAGAGGATTATCAGGTACTCTAGGCATTGAGCATCTGCACTTTTGTCTTTCTATTGTAAGGGCTTATCACTTTGACATCCTAATTGACTCAAACCATAAAATATTTAAGAGTGACATGTTGGGGGGGGGAGTTATTTTGAATGGAATGACTATATAAGCACACATTAAGTAGAAACCTAGCAAAATAAAGTTAGAAAACCATGGGGAAAAAATGAATCAGTACATAGTAAGGACAAGCACAGAGAAAAAGGGAAGTTGATGTTTTGAATAATGATGCTTGGCCACTTCCAGTTTCAATCTTCATAATAATGATCTGATAGAGAATTCTAGCCTCAGAATCCTTACCTTAGAATTATCCCCAGGCGTCAGACTAGATCTGGAAATTTCTTCATGAGCAGTACCCTTACGGTAGGTGGCGTTGTTGGGCTCCGTGTGGTGTTGTTGTCCACGCTGGAAGTGACGTGCGTGGTGCCTATATAGGCGCCACCCCAAGATGCTGATATCAGTTCTTTTCTTTCCGTGACAGGCACCACCGATGCAGAGAGAGCTACCCTCAGTAATGTTTTGACTGACCTTTATCGACTTTTTGTCAAAGTCTTTTTTGAGAATTTTCTACTGGTATGGCAGGATGTCAACTAGCAAGCCTTGTGATGCCTGGCACATGTTGGTGATGAACCTGCAGCTTGTATGCCTCTGGTGCCTTGAGCGCGACCACGACGTGAAGACCTGCATCGACTGCCGCTCCATGCACCTCAAGGCCTTGAGAAAGCGCTTCCTCAAGCTCCTTGCCGCTCAACGTGTGATACTGCGATGGTGTCCGTCCCTGTCGAGAGGAAGGTCCTGGGACTGGTTGCGGAGCCCAAGATCCTCGTCGCACTTGCAGTCTTCTTCGGGTAAGTCCCACAGAAAGAAAGAAGAGTAAGAAGTTGAAGAGGTCTTCCAATTCGCCCCATCCTCCAAAGCTATTTGACGAGACGAGAGAGCGTCATCATTCGAGACCAGCTTAGCGGTTTAGCCTGCGCCTGGGCCAACTCCGTGCTTCCCCAAGTTTCTGGGAGCCGGAGCAACTCCCGCCCAACTCCATGAGTTTTATGAGGCCATGCTTCTCATATTTGGGCGGCCTATTCCTGCTGCTGCGCTTTCGGCCCCACTGTCCAGGAGGGGCCCCCACTAGTGCACTGCCGGCTATTCCGTCCCCGGCTCCTTTTGGGCCCTTGGATCTGTGGATGGATCTGGACCGGCGCCGGTCTTACCACCTCGACCTGCCCCAGCACCAGTCACAATGCTGATGGTCCGGCGGCGCCATCCCCATTCTCATCCCAAACTCCAACACTGTGCCAGAGGGTCATCGTCTGATTCCGGTGCTGACTGGAGCCATGCCTTCAAGGCTGGAGCCCTATTCCTATGTGCTGGGACTTGGGGAGAAGTGGGAGGGGTCGCTGGACCCTGAAGAATACCAGCCCCTAGACCCTAACATGAACTGGTGTGAGGATTTGAAAGACACCAGCGGCCTGGACACCTCTCCCGATACTGGCATGAACTCTCCTCCTACTGTGGCTACAGAGGAGGGATCCTCGCTTCCTATGGTGGTGAGAAGGGCGGCCTCGGTCCTGGACTTTAGCCTACCCTCAGTGGCAGTCACGACTAATATCTTGACAGAGGTGCATCAGCCGGGATACAACCCTCAGAACCACTTCTCCCATTTAATGAAGCCTTCACCGACGTCCTGCTTTGGACATGGTCCAAACCCTGATAATATTATCTTCCGCCAGTCTGGTGCTGCAGTCCGTGAACACCGCATACCTTTTGGGCAGTTACTCCCATGCACTATGTGATTCGGTGGCGCAGGTGCTGCCCATGGTCCGGGAGGGGGCCCAGGCCACACTTTCCCAAGCTATTGCAGATGGGAGAGATGCAGCCAAGTTCATGATCCGATGTGGGCTGGACATGACTGAATCACTTGGCAGAGCATTTTCTTTGTCGTTGGCCTTACGACGCCATGCCTGGCTGAGAACAACTGGCTTTTCCAGAGATGTCCAATTTGATGGCTCCCATCTCTTCGGAGACAAGGCGGACACAGCACTGAAGCAATATAAGGACAGCAGGGCTACGGCCAGGTCTTTGGGTATTTTTTATGGCCCCTCGCCAACCCCAGATCACCTTTCACTCCTTTTGTGGCCATGGAAGGGGCTTCCAGCCTCGTCTTTACCCGCCCAGCTACCACGGTGTACAAGCTTCTCAGCCACTGCGTGGCTGAGGACGCACTACCCACAGACACCGTATCGTATGTCAGCCAGCTAGAGGTCTGGCCAGTCCACCATCCCCCAGCAGCCTTCAAACCCCTTTAGTTTGCTCTTTTATCATCATGGGCACCCAGTGGGAAGCAGGATATGCCTTCACCTGTCCCACTGGAGGTCAATAACATCAGACCGCTGGGTTTTCCAGATTGTCTGAAGGGGCTACCCCTACCCTTCGTGACCTTCCTCCCACCCATGCCACCCACTTCTGACAAGCTGATGGAGAACCATCTCTCCTTGCTCCACCAGGAACTGATGACTCTCTTGGCCAAGGGAGCCATAGAGAGGATGCAGATGCCAGAAGTAGGTCGTGGCTGTTTTCCTGCTACGTTCTGGTGCTCAAGAATGACAGAGGCCTTCATCCTATCCTAGATCTGCATCCTCTCAATTTCTTCCTCAAGAAGAAGTTCAAAATGCTCACACTCGCTCAAGTTCTGTCTGCCCCGGACACAGGAGGCTAGATGGTAGCATTGGACATGCAGGACGCATACTTTCACATTTCCACCCTGCCTGCCCACAGGCATTACCTGCAGCTCACGGTGGTTGCAAGCACTATCTGAAAGAGACACGTTAGTGACAGATTCCTTACCTTAGAATATCCCCAGGCGTCAGGCTGGATCCGGAAAAGTTTTTGCGTAGCAGTACCCTTGCGCGTCGGTAGGCGGCGTCGTGCGGCTCCGCGTCCGTCGTCGGCGTCGTGATCGCCGGGATGACGTCGCGGGCAGTGCCTAGACGCCGCCCCTGCGCGCTGACGTCAGTTCTTCTTTTTCCGCGCCAGCAAGCGCAGATCCGGGAAGAGCAGTGCCCTGGTCATTTTTTGACCATACTTTTTGGTGAATTTTTCACTGTTTTTTCATCTTTCAAGGTGTCGTAGGGATGCCCGGCTTCAAGCGATGCGGCGCCTGTGCGCGGATGATGTCCGTCACCGACCCGCATTGGGAGTGTCTCTTCTGCCTCGGCCGAGGCCACGACACGGAGTCTTGTACCGACTGCCAGGCCTTCCACCCGAAAGCTTTGCGAGAGCGGTCTCGAAAGCTCCTCGAGGCCCGGCATTCGGCTCCGCGGAAGCCCCGGTCGCGTGAGAGGTCCAGGGTCGATCGCGGAGTCCACACCGGTCGTCGGCGTCGAAGTCTTCTTCGTCCGGTAAGTCGAAACACAAAAAGTCCAAAAAGCATCATCGCTCTAGGACTTCGCCTCGCCGGTCTCGCGACTCGGCTGAGGCCCCTCCCGGCACCGTCCCCGCCCCGCGGCCCCGGACATGCCTGTGGAGTCGCCCCCGCCATACCCGCCCTTCCCGGGTTCGGGGGCGGATCCGGCCAAAGTGCAGGAATTCCTGTCGGCCATGGCCCGCCTCTTCGGGCCTTCAGGCCCCTCCGGTGCGCCTTCGGGCCCCGCGGGCCCTGATGGGGTTGCTCCGGCGTCGCCGACGGCTCCGGACCCGGCGTCGCCCGTGCCTCCAGCCTCGATCCCGGCTTCGGCCCCGGCCTCGATCCCGGCTCCACAACCCCCATCGACGCCGGTCGACCTAACGACACCTCCGCCGGCGCCGATGTCTCCGGTGCCGTTCTCGGCGCCGCCCTGGGCTCCGGGCGGCGTCGTCCCCCTGTTCCTTCCGGCTCCGGACATGGATCCGGACCAACGTCGCTCGACGCCGGCTCCGGCGCCGATGGGACCTTGGGTCCCAACTGTCCCTCCTCCTCCTTATTTTGAACCAGAGGAGGACCAGTTGGACTGGGAGGGGTCTGATGACCCTCTGACACGACACTGTCAGTACGATCAGGACTGGACAGAGAGTCTAGGGAGGCCAGTGGTCTGGATACTTCCCCTGACACTGGCATGCTGTCTCCTCCCGTGGCTACGGAGGAGGGAGCCAATTTTGGTACGGTGTTGCGTAGGGCAGCTGGGGCCTTACGTCTCCAACTTCCTACTTTGACGGTCAAGCCTAACATCTTGACAGAGGTGCTTCAGCCGGCAGCCTCCTCTGCGGAGACTGTGCTGCCGTTTAACGACGCCCTCACTGACGTTCTTTTGGGCGCCTGGTCCAAGCCCAACACAGGGGCTCCTGTGGATCGGAACGTGTCACGACGCCATCGCCCAGCTCCGGGCGACCCCTGTTTCTCTCTGTCCACCCCACTCCTGAGAGCTTGGTTGTCCAAGCCTCCGCTTCCCAAACCGCCTTCCCTACCGCTCCTCCGGATACGGAATCCAAACGCCTGGATCAGTTTGGGAAGAAGGGTTTTTCTTCCTCCAGTGCTGGCTTGCGGTCCGTTAACACCGCTTGTCTTTTGGGCCGATATACCCACTCCCTGTGGGATTCGGTGGCGGATGTTTTGACCCAGTGTCCTGAGGAGGTCCAGACACTGCTTTCCCGCGCCATTGCGGAAGGAAGGGATGCGGCTAAATACACCATACGTTGTGGCCTTGACACCGCCGACTCGCTGGGCAGGTCTATTGCAACGACGGTGGCGCTCAGACGCCACGCCTGGCTGAGAACCACTGGTTTTTCAGGGGATGTCCAGAATACTCTCCATGGACATGCCCTTTGATGGAGTCGGTCTTTTTGGGTCCAAAGCAGACCATGCGTTGGAGCGCTTTAAGGACTCACGGGCTACTGCCAAGTCCCTGGGCCTTTCTGCTACACGCCCTCCGCTGACTTCTGCTTTTCGCCCCTATCGTGGCCACGGTAGGGGCGCCCTTCACATCAGCAGCCCAGCCACCGGCCCGCGCAGCAGGCGTCTTCGCGTGGCCGAGGACGTGGATTCCGCCGTGGCGGATCGGGCAACCAGCGTGCGGGTCAGGCCACCACCTCCAACCCGTCCGCGGCCTCCAAGCCCTCCTAGTCCCTCCTTTCAGGTGCACAGCACGCCAGTAGGGGCAGGGTCCGCCATCACCTTCCCCACTGGCGTACCATCACCTCGGACAGGTGGGTCTTGGACATTGTCCGAAGGGGCTACTCCCTCCCCTTCGAGACCACCCCCAGCCATGCCACCTCAATTCCACCGCATGTCAGGGGATCACTTGGTGCTTCTACAGAAGGAAGTCGCGGCCCTCTTGACCAAGAGGGCCATCGAGCGTGTTCCGACCCCAGAAGTAGGGCGTGGTTGCTACTCCCACTACTTTCTGGTGCCCAAAAAGGACAAGGAGGATATGCGTCCTATCTTGGACCTCCGGAACGTCAATCGCTTCCTCCGGAAGGAGAAGTTCAAGATGCTCACCCTAGCTCAGGTCTTGACTGCCCTCGACCCTGGAGACTGGTTGGTAGCGTTGGACTTGCAGGACGCATATTTCCACATCCCCGTCCTGCCGGCCCACCGGCGTTACCTTCGGTTCACGGTAGGCCCCGAGCATTTTCAGTTCACCGTGCTCCCCTTTGGCCTTACCAGTGCCCCTCGGGTGTTCACGAAAGTGATGGCGGTGGTCGCAGCTCATCTGCGCCGGGCAGGGGTTTGTCTTCCCCTACCTCGACGACTGGCTGCTGAAGGCGGGCTCGTCCCAGGCAGTCGTCTCCCACCTCCAGACTACGGCCGAACTCCTGCACTCGCTGGGGTTCTCCATCAATGTGCCGAAGTCGCATCTGATTCCTTCTCCACAGCTCCTTTTCATCGGAGCGGTTCTGGACACGACGCAGTTTCGGGCCTATCCTCCCGAACGGCGAGTCCGGGATATTCAGGCTATGATTCCGATCTTTCAGCCTTTATCCTGGGTTTCGGTACGGATGACCCTGAGGCTGCTGGGCCTCATGGCCTCCTGCATCCTGCTGGTCAATCATGCCAGATGGCATATGCGGGCTCTGCAGTGGGACCTGAAGTTCCAGTGGGCGCAGCACCAGGGCAACCTGTCCGATCACGTCCAGATCTCGGAGGGGACTGCAACACAGTTGCAGTGGTGGCTCTCGAACCGGCAATGGGTCATGGGCAGATCCCTCTCCCTTCCCCAGCCACAGCACACAGTTGTGACGGACGCGTCCCTTCTGGGATGGGGCGGTCACATGGGAGAGGCGGAGATCAGAGGCTTCTGGTCTCCGGCGGAGTCCCGGCTCCATATCAACCTTCTGGAGCTCCGGGCGATCCGACTTGCACTCAAGGCATTCCTTCCCTCTGTCAAAGGGAAGGTAGTGCAGGTGTTCACAGACAACACCACCGCCATGTGGTACTGCAACAAACAGGGCGGGGTGGGGTCTTGGACCCTTTGTCAGGAGGCTCTGCGCCTCTGGACATGGCTGGAACATCAGGGCATGTTCCTGATGGTTCAACACCTGGCAGGTTCCCTGAACGCCAGGGCGGACGAACTCAGCCGCAGGTGCATGATGGATCACGAATGGCGTCTTCACTCGGAAGTGGCGCAAGGACTCTTTCTACAATGGGGAGAGCCTTGGTTAGATCTATTCGCCACCGAAGAGAACGCGCAATGTCATCAGTTCTGCGCGTTGGAATTTCCAAGGCGGCACTCGCTCGGAGACGCTTTTCGTCACGAGTGGAGTTGCGGTCTGTTGTACGCCTTTCCGCCTATACCACTTCTACCCAGAGTGTTGAAGAAGATTCGGCACGACCGGGCCCAAGTCATTCTTGTGGCTCCGGACTGGGCTCGAAGAGTTTGGTATCCCGAGCTACTCAATTTGAGCGTAGATCCCCCGATCCGTCTGCCTCTTCGGGAGGATCTTCTGTCGCAGCAGCAGGGGACGGTCCTTCACCCGAACCTGTCCAGTCTACACCTGCTTGCGTGGAGATTGAGCGGCGGCAGTTGATTCCTTTCGACTTGCCTCCCGAAGTTTGTGATGTGATTCTGGCAGCCAGGCGTCCCTCCACTAAGGTGGTATACGCCTGCAGGTGGAACAAATTTGTGGCATGGTGCACAGCAAAGGCTGTGAATCCCCTTTCTGCCCCTCTTTCTGAGGTCCTTCTGTTCCTTCTCTCTCTGGCCCAACAGGGTTCTGCCCTGGGTACCATCAAGGGTTATCTTTGTGCTATCTCGGCCTTCCTCAGGCTCCCTGATCAGCCCTCCCTTTTCAAGTCCCCTGTTGTTAACAGGTTCTTAAAAGGCATTACTCACCTCTTTCCTCCTGTTCCGTTTGTGATGCCTCAGTGGGACTTGAACTTGGTTCTTACCTTTTTAATGTGCGCTCCCTTTGAGCCTCTACATAACTGTCCTCTTCGTCTTCTGACTCTGAAGACAGCCTTTCTGGTGGCCATCACCTCCGCTCGGCGGGTGAGTGAGCTCCAGGCTCTATCTTGCAAACCTCCCTTTCTGTCTGTTCATCCAGACAAGGTTGTTCTTCGGACGCGTCCGTCCTTCTTGCCAAAGGTGGTTACTGCTTTCCATATTGGGCAGACCATCACTTTGCCCACCTTCTTTCCGCCTCCGCATCCTTCCAGAGAGGAAGAGAGGCTCCACCGTCTGGACCCAAAACGTGCGCTCTCCTTCTATATTGACCGCACAAAACACTTCCGGGTGGATGACCAGCTCTTTGTTGGCTACGTGGGCGCCAAAAAGGTCGGGCGGTGCACAAGAGGACCATCTCCCGCTGGGTTACCTTGTGCATCAAGACCTGCTATTCTTTGGCGAAGAAGGAGCCTCCTGTTGGGCTGCGTGCCCATTCCACAAGGGCAACGGCTGCTACCACGGCCTTGGGCCGCGGTGTTCCGCTGCCGGTTATTTGTCAGGCAGCTACGTGGGCCTCGCTGCACACGTTTACAAAGCATTACTGCCTTGACAGTCAGGTCCAGAGGGACGGCTTCTTTGGCCGTTCTGTCCTCCGGGACTTCCTTGTCTGATCTTTGTTCGCAGACCCACCACCGGGGTTGGTATTGCTGGGGTATCTATTCTAAGTTAAGGAATCTGTCACTAACGTGTCTCTTTCAGATGCACAAGTTACTAACTTGTGTAACGATATATCTGTAAGAGACAGTAGTTAGTGACAGATTCCTTACCGCCCCACCCATCCTCCCCGTTCTGCGAACTGATTTCTAGGGTTAAGGACATCCCTTTCAGGGCCCTAGTATTTTTCAGACACCTATGTCAGCTTCTTGCATGGCTCTGCGTTCCTGGCGCGGAAAGTCGTGTACAGAACTGACGTCAGCGCGCAGGGGCGGCGTCTAAGTACTGCCCGCGACGTCATCCCGGCGATCACGACGCCGACGACGGACGCGGAGCCGCACGACGCCGCCTACCGACGCGCAAGGGTACTGCTACGCAAAAACTTTCCGGATCCAGCCTGACGCCTGGGGATATTCTAAGGTAAGGAATCTGTCACTAACTACTGTCTCTTACAGATATATCGTTACACAAGTTAGTAACTTGTGCTTCAGTAGCCCTGCTCCCTTTTGTCCTTACCAGCGCCCCTCAAGTGTTCACCAAGGTGATGGCAGTAGTTTCAGCTTACCTGCGGAGATCAGGGGGCCAGTCCTCTCCTAACTCAATGACTGGCTGTTGAAGGCGGGCTTGCGCCAGGCTGTCATCTCCCACCTCCAGACTATGGGGAACCTCCTGCATTCACTGGGGTTCACTATCAGCGTGCCAAAGTCACACCTCACTCTCTCTGACGCTTCCTTTCATCAGAGCTGTTCTGGACACTGTGCAGTTGCTGGACTTTCTTCTCAAGCACTGAGTCCAGGATATTCGGGCTATGATACCGATGTTTCAGCCACTATCCTGGATTTCGGTGAGACTGAGTCTAATGCTGCAGATACTCAAGGCCTCTAGCATCCTGCTTGTGACACATGTCAGCTGGCATGTGCGGGCCCTGCAGTGGGACCTGAAGTTGCAGTGGGCGCAGCATCAGGGGAATCTCTTCGACATGCTCCAGATATCGGGGGGAACTGTAAACGATCTGTGATGGTAGATAACTAATTGCAATTGGGTCAGCGGTAGACCCCTCTCCCTTCCCCAAGCAGATTTAACAGTGGTGACAGACGCATCACTCTTCGGATGGGTCTCTATGGGAATCCGGACTCCATATCAACCTTTTGGATTTCTGTGCAATCCAGCTGGCATTAAAAGCCTTTCTACCCTCTATCGGGTGAAGGCTAGTACAGGTGTTCATGGACAACACCACCGCAATGTGGTACTGCAACAAACAGGGCGTGGTGGGGTTGTGGATCCTTTATCAAGAGGCCCTGTGTTTCTGGACATGCCGGGAATGTCGGGGCATATTGCTGGTGGTTCAACACTTGGCGGACTCTATGAACTCCAGGGTGGACAAACTCAACCGAAGATGCCTAGTGAATCATGAATGGCATCTCCATCCGGAGGTCTCTTTCAGCATTGGGGAGAGCCTTGGTTAGATCTCTTCGCCACCGCAGAGAACACGCAATGTCAGCAGTTCTACATGCTGGAGTTTCCACAGTGACTCTCGCACGGAGACATTTTTTGTCTTGAGTGGAGCTAAGGCCTCCTGTACACCTTTCCGCCCATACCACTCCTGCCCAGAGTTCTCAAGAAGATCAGGAACCCAAGTCATCCATGTTGCTCTGGACTGGGCTTGGAGAGTTTGGTATCCTGAGCTGTTGAGCATGGCCATCAGTCCTACGATCAGGCTGCACCTTTGGGAGGATCTTCTGTCACAGCAGCAGGGTAGGGTTCTCCACCCGAACCTGTCAATGCTATGCCTTCATGCATGGAGATTGAGCAGTGACAGTTGACAGCATTCAGCATTCAACCTTCCGCATGAAGTCTGCAATGTCATCTTGGCAGCCAGGCGCCCTTCCACAACGGCAATATGCGCCCTTTGTTGGGGACGTTTGTGGCATTGTGTGCAGAGAAACTGGTTGACCATATTTCTGCTCCCCTCTCAGTCCTTCTCTTTATCCTTTCTCTTCCCCAGCAGGGCTCTGCTCTGGGCACCTTAAAGGGCTATCTTTCTGCCCTCTCAGCCTTTTTGTGGTCGCCAGATCAGCCATCCCTCTTCACATCCCCTGTTGTAAATAGGTTCTTGAAAGGTTTGCAACATGTTTCCTCCTTCACCCTTCATCATGCCTCAGTGGGACCATAATCCGGTCCTACCGTTTCTGATGTGCGCTTCCTTTGAGCCATTGCACAACTGTCCTCTCAGGCTCCTTAGCGTCAAGACGGCCTTTCTGGGTGACACAATTTCTGCCCGGAGGGTCAGTGAGCTTCAGGCTTTGTCATCCAAGAACATTTACCCAGACAAGCTGGTTCTTCGCACTAGAGCTTCCTTTCTGCCAAAAGTTGTCACTCCTTTTCATATAGGGCAGTCCATCACCCTGCCTACCTTTTATGCTCTGTCACATCCCTCTAAAGAAGAAAAGCGACTTCACAGGCTGGATCCAAAAAGAGCATTGTCGTTCTACCTTGAACGCATGAAAGAGTCCAGTTGGATGACCAACTCTTCTCAGGGTAGCTCAGAGCGAAGAAAAGAAAGGCCATGCAGAAGCAGCCCTTCTCCTGATGGATCATGCTCTGCATTCAGATCTGCTACACATTAGCCAAGAAGCAACTCCCTGAGGTTTTATGTGCTCATTCCACCAGAGTTAAGGCTGCGACAACTGCGTTAGCGCATCAAGTTCGAGTCCTAGATATCTGCCTGGCAGCAACGTGGGCTGCTTTACACATGTTCACAAAGCATTACTACCTGGACAGTCAGATCCGTCGGGATGAGCACTTTGCTCATTTGAGCCTGCAGGACTTTCTAGTTTGAAACTGTTTTGTAGACCCACCTCCGGGAAAGTATTGCTTGGGTATGTATTCTAAGGTAAGGAATCTGCGGTGAGAAGTCTCTGTCAGAAGTTACTTACCTTCGGTAACACCTTATCTGATAGAGACTCTAGCTGCAGATTCCTTACCGATCCTCCCGACTCTGTGAACGGATTTCTAGGGGCAGGGCTGTTCCCCTGTCAGGCCCTAATTTTTCACACCAGTGGTCAGTGTTCTTCGTGGCTGACATCGGCATGCTGCGGTTGCACCTATATAGGTACCGTGCACGTCACTTTCGGTGCGGACGACACCGATGATACCATGCTGAACCGAACGACGGCACCTACCAGCATGCAGAGGTACTGCTTGCGAAAAAATTCCAGATCCAGTCTGACACCTGGGGATAATTCTGAAGTAAGTAATCTGTGGCTAGATAGATTCTCTACCAGATAAGGCGTTACCAAAGATAAGTAACTTCTTCTTTTAGCAAATGCATTAGCTGTGTCCCAGATCTCATGTAACCTACACCAAAATGGTACACAAGTAGCTTTGGGCCAGTACTCCTCTGTCATTGGTTCGTTTGGGTAGACAGCATTTAGCCATCACAAGAGGAAAGTATCATTTACAATTTGGATCAGGCAAGAGGAGTGTTATGGTCTCAGGAGTGCTTCTCATTGCAGTCCATGGACAATGATGGAAATAGTGCAAGCACTGAAATGAAGGCACATTTGTTCTTCTGAAAGCTTTTCCACACCCCAGTTGATGCTACACCAAGGATGATTTTGCACCTAAATGTGCTATTGCTCCAAAATATTTTTTGTGTTTCTAAAAGTGGTTTCATATTCCTAAGGATGTTGTACCAACAAATGTAATACCGCAATGCTACTTGCTTTGCACCAAGAGTGATTTTGAACCTAAATGTAATTTGTGCTCCTCAAAGTTTTCTACACTTATGTCAATGTTGCACCTATAGTGATATTGCACCTCAATGTGCCGTCAAGCAAGTGTAATGTCATACTGATGAAGACTTCTTACACCTATTATGGCTTCTGCCTACCACATTTTCTCCATGCAATGTACTGAATGTGTACCTCTTTGGCCTACTGTACTGATGTGTGGTATGTTTTATGTGTTATGATATTGGTGCATATATTACAGGCCTAGGTCTATGTTTAGATTGCCCTGTTTTGTGCATTAGAATGGATGAGAAGGCACTGTGCTATCATAAGCTTGCTAGAGTAAAGCTGACTTACAAAGTTAAATTTGCTTGATTTCCACATGTTTCTGTTGCTATTCATAACTGGATGAACAAACATGCCAATAAATCTGGCTTATGAATGAAAGTGCCTTTTGTGTTACTGATGGGTTTAATCTCTCAATAAGTACTCATAGAGGAACTCTGTCACTCATCATTGCACTCATGCATCCATTCATCCATCCACTGACTCAGTCAGTCAATATCTTTATTCGAATGTTGCCATAAAAGAACGCACCAACAATTTAGAAATGCATTGATAAAAAAAAACAGTAAAAATTCAGATACGTGCCATCATTGTAATCAATTTATTGCATGTTCTAAGTAAGCCTCAATCGCAATAATAAATACAAAATTTAGAAAAACGATAAGAGTTATAAAAAAAAAACTAATTCTGGCATCCAACCTCTGACACATCCGCAGTAAAACAATGATATATGCACGATACATTAAAAGAATATAAGTTGAACAAAGAAAACATGCTGCCTTCTAAACACAGCAATATGCTTGCAATAACAAAACTAAATATAGCGGCGAGTGTCCATCTGGCTGAGGTATGGAAATAGACTGTTTGTTTTAAAGTCCAGCATGGCTGCCACATTTAGAGCCGACATGTTGGCCATCCTCGAATGGTAAAACAATATTACACTCTGGACAACAGCATGGTCTCCTGGTTTAGAGAAAGTGGCCACATGAGATGCGGAGCACTGCAGTTGAAATGTGCAGCAGGTAAGTGACCCTTTACCACTGCCTAGAGAGCTGCAGTATCGTCTAAAGAAATATTAAAATAAAAAGAGAAGAAGTGAAGAAATGAAATGGGAACTATAAAAAAGAAAATTGAAACATCAAGGACTGGCCAACCTGCCCTTACACTGAAGTCATCCACAGGGCAAGAGAGCCAATGAGTGATGTGGACTGAACCATTATCCCAAACAGAATGCTGTCATGGATGGAAGCAGAGTGTAAATGGCACTCAAACAGACCAGTGACAGAAAAGAGCTACTGAACCAAAGGTCCTCTCTGTACCTATATGGATAAATATGTATATACATGGATGGATGTATTATAATTATTTTCTTTGTTATGAGATCCTGGAAGATAGCGAAGGGATTCTAGCAACAATTATTACAGTGCAAATCGTCTCCCCTAGGGTTGTCAGAGGATGTAACTAGCACCAAAATCCTTTCTACAAAGATAATCTGTAACATTTCATTTAACAAAATACCTATCTGTAGGCTTTAATACAGAGAAATAATCCACCCTTATGACATTTCATTTAACAAAATACCTATCTGTAGGCTTTACTACAGAGACATAATCCACCATTAAATGCCTAAGGACTTTAGCATAGGCTTTTTACAATCAATATGTCAAGCCTACTGTGTTTATCATATCTTTTCATAATAAACAGATCAGACTTATGACATCGGAAATATTTTTTCCTAGTAAATCAAGTGGCCTCTAGCTGTTATTACTGGCTTGTCACCATAACCAACTCAGACCTGCTATGTTGGTTATAAGCTTCCCCACAAGGCAACCTTTAGGTATACCATGATACAATTTCAAATATGTACACAATGCAGTTGTCAAAACAAAAGAATATAAAGTCCTTACTAATAGATCCTAATAAGGATTACTATAGTGCAAATAGTCTATCCCCATGTTTGTTCGGGAAGGTCACAAACACCAAACCCCTTGCTTACTAACGTAACCTGTGAGATTCCATGTACAAAATACCTGCCTACAGGCTTTAGCATAGTTTAATAACAATTCACCCTTAAAAGCCCATTGCCTTTTACAAATGCTTTTAACAATAAATAAGACGTACTTAGTTTGTCATACTTTTTGTGCAAATCTTCTATGCCCATGGTTTATCAGAGAGGATAACCAACACCAAAACCCTTGCCTACTAAAGTAGTCTGTGGTCTTCCATGTAGTAAAAAACCTATATATAGGCTTTAATTCGGATTAATAAGAATCCACCCTTAAATATTGCTTTCTGACCTTAACATATGCTTTTCCAAATCAATATGCCAGGCTTACTGCCTTTATCGTAACTTTTCATTATAAACAAGCAGGAATATAGCCTTTATCATTGGCATGTCACCAAAACCAACTGAAGCCTGCTGTACTAAGCGTACGCTTCCTACAAGGCAACCATCCAGTATACAGTCATAAAAGTACAAATATATACAAAAGTATAGTTGACGCAGAAAAGTACTCCAAAATTGCTCCAAAAAAGAGCTTAACAAGGATTATTATACTGCATAGCTTCTACCCCTGCCTTTATCATAATATGTCATAATAAACACATCAGGCCTATAGCAATTATCTTTGGCTTGCCACCATAACAAACTCAGTTCTGCTGAATCGAGTATAAGCTTTACCACAAGCCAAAAAGTGCAATACAAGCTGTCTTTTTAGTAAAAGCACACACATCTGTCCCAATCAAATCTTGTACTCAGGGGAAACAACATGTGGATAGAGCCTAAGCCCTCCCGCCCGCCCCTCTGTGGTATTCTGAAATGTATTTTTTGTTTATCATATAAGTCAGGCAACAGTTGCACTGCCAAGCCAAACCTAACAATCTATACAGATTAGTGTAGCCACAGCCAATCCCATACTGCTCTCAAATACACACCTGCACTCTGAAATCGAAAGTTAATGATGGAATGGAAGGAGAGGGTGCAGGGACTGCAACACATTTCTAATGGCTGCCCTCCTCCCATCTGTGCTGCTGCGGGTAGAGAAAGATAAACAGAGTAAATTATCTTGTAATCTAGGACACTTCATGTTGCATTGCAATACCCTGCCTATGCCCCTGAAAGTTCAAGTTCAGGCAGCTGGATAAATAAACAAAATAAACACAGCTGGTGGAGGCCAAGCACTTTTTTGTGGAAGCACACAACGTCTGCTTACTCAAAACATTTACTACTCACGACCAACATGTGGGAGGAGCCAAAGCTCCTCTCTTGGTGATTCTCACATAATTGTCTGTCAAAAGCTGCTGCGCCTTCAAGCCAGACCATAAAAAGGGATATTTCCACTATCTTTAGCATTACACTGTAGTTAAAGATCTGCTTCAGTTCCTGTGATACAGAGAAGATACAGCAAGTAGCTTCCTTGTGCTGCCTGAAAACAAAATACTGGCATTGATCAACTATCCTCTGTAAAATGTATAGAAGCTAAGCAGAGAGCCCTTCTGTCCTCCATAGACCACCATATACCATTCTGCTCAATTCAATATTTATTAAGTTATATGTCCACAGAAATACACTACACACAACAAGCACACAGTAGAAATTAAAACAACAAAAACATTTTAAAAATTAAACAAGCAATAACAAATATTAACTTAAAATCTGCACAGTATACCAATTATAAAATCAAGCAAACATTTTGAGATTCGAAAATCATTGTTAAGTAACTTATTTAAAAAGTTAACATAAAAAAGCACATTGTTCAAATCTTGACGTAGACAGTTACAGAACGAATAGCCAACATGTTTATTGCCAGAATCTGATTTTAACCAACTATAGTCTTCACTCCGTCATGTCCCAACTTTAAAATCCATTTAAAATTTCTGCTTTA
The DNA here is from genome assembly GCA_963921515.1 of Calotriton arnoldi. NCBI lineage: Eukaryota > Metazoa > Chordata > Amphibia > Caudata > Salamandridae > Calotriton > Calotriton arnoldi. Next base: position 169,209 of record CAWUFW010006258.1, on the reverse strand, counting down.
CTTTATCAAGTTTTGCTTGGATATACAAAAAGTACATAATACAAACCATATTAATAACTTATTTCTATAATTTCAGACGTCAACCAAAGCTTCATTGTTAGCCTGACCAAGTACCCGAGACTTCGTTAAAACAAGCAATTCCAGGGTCTTAATTCATTCCACATTAAAACTTTTAACAGGCCACCTGTCCCCTTACTCAAATAATTTTAAAAAGTGTATTATTTTTTCATAACCTTTGAATTGAATACCAGGCACACCTAGCTCCAGTTGGATAACCTCTTTTGCTGAAGTTTTTTCAAGCCCAGATATAATTTCCAAAGATTTAGTTCCCATTCTTCCTAAGTATTAGAATTTTGAAGTTCCACCTCATAGAGCGCTCAAGTAGGAAATTTTGCTACATGTATTTTAATGAAGGATAGAAACATCTCATTTTCCTAAAGGGTTAAAAGATTGAAATAGTCCTAGCCCAACTGAAATTGCCTTGGCTGACTAATGCTCACCATGGAGGCACCAAGGCAAAATGTTCGACATGGTGTTGTTTACTAACCAATGGGGAGGATAGTACAAACTTTGGGCTCCATAAACCGTTATTTTGCTTTTATTGTTATTTACTGAGAAGTTCTGAACACTTGCGTATTTGACCACAGCTTTAAACTGCTGTTGGAGCCCATCTAGAGTAAAGTCAGGTAGGGCTGAATTGTCCACGAGCATTAAGCTGGTCAGGTGAACCCTACCTATTTTAGGGGGAAACAAATCAAGTTTTTCAGGAAAAAAAGGTATCTAATTGTCTTTAATAAGAAACCCAGGGGGATTCATCTTTTGTAACATACTCCATAATATACCTCGATCAACACATTCAAAAGCGCAAGAGAAGTCAATGAAAGCAACAGATAATTAACTTCTTGACTTCCACATATTGTTTATGTTACTCATTATAAAAGGCTAGATAACTGATTTTTCCACTCTGCAGAATTTAGCATTAGATGATGGCTAGAGATCTGCTTCGGTGTAATTGACCCTGTGTAGTTCCTGTATTATAGACCAGAGTGGATACTGCAAGTAGCAGCTTCTGTGTGCTTCCTGAAATCAGCAGAGAGACATTATTTAACTACACTGTTATACAAAGCTGAGCAGAGAGCCCCTCCTCACACCATAGAACACCATAAATTAAAATGGTCTAAAACTTGTCAATGTTTGGATTTGGGAAGGCTAGGCAAATGGACTGTTAGCTAGAGGGATGCTGACAGGCAACTTCAGTCCTATCGACACAGAGATATGCAGGGGCTGTATATAACACTGCATATTTGACTATAGAAATATAGGAGCTTTTGTCATCTATTGGTACCTTAAGTACGTTTTAGACTAATGCTTAGGGATACAAGATGAAAAATTATTGGAATACATGTTATATTCACTCTGATAATTTTGATTGCTAAAATATTCATAATTATCATGGTAGATTACATGTATGATTTGTAGAATAGTACATAACAAATAATACGTTTCTTGTAAATTACCAGTGCGGTATGCATATTTATTTGGCGTTTTGGCCTGTGCTATGAAAAACCGCCTTCAGATCAGTGATCTCTGACAAGTGTGTCTTAACCCTATAGCTCATTAAGAGTGGGGAGAGACTATGCCAGTTGTCCTTTTGTCCAAAAATGCAGTAGTTTCCTTTTGGAGTTTAGGAAATCAACCTGGTCTCACCCAGTAACGTTTGAGGAACATAACAGCCTGCTGCTTTTGTACCTAGCTGTGTGTGTGCTCATAAATATGATTTTTGCTCCAAAATGTATTTTGCCCAAATGTGTCTCTACCCTCCTGTTGATGTTTCACCATGGATGAGTTTGCAGCAAAATTAGATTTTTCACCTTGCTGTGTTTTAGCATCTAAAGGTGTTTGCACGTCCCTGCTGATGTTGCAACAACTGTGGTTTTCCACTTAAATATGAATATGCACCTAAATGTGTTTTTTGCATTTAAATGTGATTATTACTCAAAGTATTTTCACACTCCTGAAGATGGTGATTTCACACCTGCATGTGATACCAAGGGTGATTTGTGCACCTAAAGGTGTCCGGCATTCATGCTATTGTTGTACCATTGATGATTTTATTTCTTTGTGATCCAAATCAAACGTGAGGCCATATTGATGCACATCTTGCACATCTAATGTGACATCCTTGTACTTCATCTTCTCTCTGTACTGAGTGATATTCATGGTTGAGTATTGTAGCTGTCCATATTGAATGTGCTTCTCATGGTCAACCTAAACATCTCAATAAATAACCAACACATTTTGCAACCAAACCAAACCTAAAACAGAGATAATTCATACCACGTCAGACTACAGGGTGTGTGGAACATCATCTCAGAGACCCTACACCCCTAAGACTATCTACAACTACCCTCCATTACAACTAACTCCTTAAAAACCTTAATCAGTGGCAAATGTTGTAGTCTTATGCTCCCCTGCTCTCATAACAGTGACTATCTCCTACACAGCTAAGCTGCCCGTCTGAACTGTAGATCTGAAGTCTCTAATGCAACTTCCATATCAACCCTCATCCAAGACCGTGAGCTTGACTGAATGGCACTTATGGTGTCCTCTCTGTGCACATACTATATAACACTATTTGATCGTATCCTATCACTAGAATACAAACTCCTCCACTTCAACGGAGTAGAAAAAACTGGGTGGTGTTTTTATCTAACAGAAGTCCCTTAAATGCAAATTGTTTAATTTGTTAGACTCGTCTTTGTTCCAGTGCCTTACTGTGGAGGCTATAAACACAGCTCCCAAACCATGCAGGTTGAAAAATTAGTTTTATTGATGTTTTCTTGATTTTAGTACTGTTGAGGTCACCTTTTCAAGTGGCCAGATACTATTGGGAGATGTCAACCTCCACGGCTAAAAATAGCCTAAAAATATTCACATTCCTTCTCAAATTTTTCCTATGAAACAACATCACACGCCAACATTGTATTCTTCCTATCCACTATATGGGCTCTAATCTCTATTTGATTTTCACAAGGAAACAGCAAATATTCATCTTTAATGCTCTCAAATTATATTGGACAGAGCACTTCTTCATTCCTTTCAAAATTCTTTATTAGAGAAGCCTCCCTTTCCTAAACCTAAGGCGGAAATGGTAACATCTATAACCCCCATGCATATTGACAACAAGCGTTTGCAAAGCCAACTGGCCTAGTTCTGTGCATCCTGCATCTTTCTGTGCTTCCTTGTGTAGGAGAGTAGGATCTGCTTCATATGGGTACCCCCACTTTTTGCTGATGCTTCACTGTTTTTCGACATTAGTCTGGCTGGGGCCCTGCTAATCAGAACCCCAGCCTAGCTGCTTCCTCTCTAAAATGGTTTCCATGTGCCTTAGGCACATCACTGATTGGAATCTGGAGTGCCCTTATAAGTCCCTAGTATATGGTATACTATGTACCAAGGGCATAGGTACCTCAGAGGCCTACCAGGGGCTGCAGCATGTATTATGCCACCCCTGGAAGGCCATCCAAACTGACACCACAGGTCTGCTACTGCAGCCTGGGTAAGGTGGTGCATGCACCCCTTACTGTGATATAGGTTACCTATATCACTAAATACATACACACATATAAACCTATAAGTCACTCCTAAGGCAGGCCTTATCAATCCTGAAGGCAGAGTGCGTGGTTCCTATGTGAGAGGGTGCCCCTGCATGAACCGGGCCCCTCTGCAGCGTTCGGAGACCCTTCTCTGATGTTGTTTGTAGTGCAGCCTGACCATATACTCTTAAGCGCATTATAACCTCGCGTTAAATGCTAACTTTGGAATGGCTGCACCTAAACATGTCGTGTTTGGTGTCAAACATCTTGGAATACTACCCCCCCGCCAATTCAGGCGGCGGGGGTAGCATTCCACCCTTCTAGAGGGAAAGACATGTTAACTCTGGCTAGCCCGGTAACTTCTTTCTAAAGCCCTGGCATCACAAAATGGATGCTGCTGCCACAGACACGAGTCTGGCCTCCTGCTGCTGGACGAAACTCCGGCAGGGGAGGCCTGGACAATAGGTTTCCTGTCCCAGGGAGGTGTGACCACCTCCCCAGACAGGATAATGTGTATTGGGGCTGGGCGGGAGCACTTTCGGGTGCTTTGAAGTCCTGCACTGGGGGCACACTTGGTGTCCCTGTGCATACCCCAGTTCAAACCGGATCAGGGGCTTGCAGCCCCTGCTTTGGCGCGAACTGGACAAAGGGAAAGGGGTGTAGTCACCCCTCTGCCCTGACCCACCCATAGGTGGGGCCACAGAGTAGTCCAACCCCTAAACTTGGTATAAGTATAGGAACCCAGTCCTTAGGACTTTAGATTATCCCTGGACGAAACTCTGAAACAGAATCCTGGACCTTCGACGCTCTACTCAAGATTAGAGGACAGAAGAATCTCCCTTGGGGTCAAGGAGTGACTCCCCTGCTTGGCAGGCACCAAAGACGCATCTGTCCGGTCTGCATTTCTGAAGCTCCCGTCGGACGCCGAAGTCTTCGCATCACCAGAGGTGGATTCTCAGACTTCCCCGAGGCTACCCTGAGTCCCCAGCAAAGCTGAGGCCCGTAGCTATCGTGGGTAACGTGAGACCGTGACCCCTGGACACCGAGCACATTTGCAAGTGCATCCTCTTCTGGGTCTCCCACGAAGTCGTGCTTTGGGCTCCGAGTAGCCCTAGCCTCCAGCACCAACTGCACCGAAGATCACTGGCCTCCCCTCCACGAGTGTCCTGTGAGCCAGATCCACGTGCGACGTCTCGAGGCTCCTTCGCGGTCGCTAGCCCGTTGGCTAGTAGCCCTTCACGAAGGCCAATCCTTTTCTTCTTGGGCACCCTGGTTGCTCCAGGCTTGCCCTCACTTACCCTCGCTGGGTGAGTTCCCCAGACCTTGCTGGTCTGCACCATCGACGATCTTCATCTTCATCGAGACTTGCCGTTGCCAAGGCTTGTTGGGTCCAATCCGGTCGCCGACACCTCAGCACTCGACAGACATCGTGTACCAGCCCGAATCCTGCTCCTGGTCGCCGACAACGCCTCCTGGACCTCGTGGCTGAAGAGTCAAGACGACCGTCAACGCACCTGAAGCACTCGACATCGGTGGGCATCTGTCCATCGCCTTCCTGGTCACTGGCTAGTGACCCAGACTCTGTCCCCTCTGCTTTCAGGTTCTTCAGATCTCCGATCCACTCTTGGATCCACTCGGACACTTTCCACTTGGTCGCCAGCAGCACTTTGCAGCAGATCGCCATTCAAATCGACGACGAAACCCGACCCCGAAAGACACCTATGCACCCGGCTTCCCTGGGTGAGGTAACACGAGTACTCCGGTGCTCCCGTGGGTAGAGACTCTAGAACGACCTAGTTCTCAAAGGGTTTGCTCCAAGTCCTCCTTTAAGTGTCCCTTTTCTTTAATTTCCTGATTGCGACTTTCACCATAGAAGTTAACGGCGTATCGCGGTTGTGTATTTACACTGCACGCGTCCCCCGTGTGTCCCCTGTGTCACTACCTTGGGTGGTTCCTTGTGGTCCAAGCACTTCTAGAGGCTCTAGGCCTAGTGTCTAGTTCAGTCGTGGTTCTTATACCACTTTATTGGTATATGGTTTGGTACGCCCCTAGGGCCCAAACGTGTATTTGTGCTATTACTGTGTTTAAATAACTTATAACTTGTGTACTTCGAACTCTAGCCTCATAAAGAGACTAGAGGGGTGTGTTTAGCAATAAATACATATATTTTGAATATATACCTGGCGTGGTGCTCTTTCATTTGATCACTCAAGAGATTATAGACTGGTAAAACAAGCTGCTTTACATTCCTTCAAGACTTAGCCTGAAGGCTGCTCTCCATAGCTACCACTAGGATAGCTTTCAATAAGGTTGTCTTTAACCTATCTCCAATAAGGGGTTGTTTGGACTGGTGCAAGGTGCCCACTATAATTAGTGGACAGCATATGCCAGGCCAACTTCTCACATTGGTGTGCAGCGTGTGGGATTCCAGCTTGCTATTGTTTTACCAGATAATCTCAATTGAATTGATCAACTGAAAATCACTAAAGGTACCTAAGGTACATATAATTTAAGCTTAGAATACAGTAAGTTCTACTGAACTTAGAGTTGTGTGTTAAGGGATAGCACACCCTTTCTACAACTCAAGAGAGTTTAGTAGGCCACACTAGAGTAGGTAGTGCATACACCACACCACACTAGTAATGTCTTTAAAGGTAGGATCTAGAGAATCCTTGCCAGAAGCCACTGGGCTTCTTCCCTCCAAGTATGATACACTCCCATTCTTGGAATTGAGAGCATTATGTAACTTGAGGAAATTAAGGACAGGCCAAAGTCCCACCACCCAACACCTTAAGGAGTTGTTGGTAGCTTATGACCTCAGTAAGCCCTTGGGGACTGAAGGGGTAGGAGCACAGGGTGGGGCAGAAGAAGAGGAAGGGGCCAGGGGTAACAATAACCCCAGCCCCCCCTCTGAAACTGGCCAGGAGGGTGACAATGACCCTGACCTGGATAACCCAATCCCTCCTGTGGAAGATGAAGAGGATGATCAGAATGATACCCTCTTTGTCCCCCCAGGAAGGATTATGAGTGTGCCCAGAAAGTCTAGATCTCCTTCTCAGGAGTCTAACCACTCTGGCACCTCAATAGGGAGCTCTGTCTCATCTCATAGGAGGGAGTCCTCTCATGAGAGGAGAACGAGGCTGATTCAGTATGAGGAAGCTCAGCTTGAACTCAGAAGGAAGCAAGTAGCCTTAGACAGGGAGTCCCTAGATCTCTTTAGAGAGAAAAGAAAGTTGGGACTAGAGTCCCATGGTGGCAGCCATGTCCCTAGAGATAGGGAAAGGTCCTATGACCATAGGAACCTGAGCAAGATTGTCCCTCCCTACCAGAGTGGGGATGACATCCACAAGTGGATAACTGCTCTAGAGAGGGCCTGTAAAGTACAGAAGGTCCCTCAGGAGCAGTGGGCAGCAATCTTGTGGCTCTCCTTTGCAGACAAAGGTAGAGATAAGCTCCTCACTGTTAGAGAGGAGGATGCTGATAATTACAAGGTCTTGAAGAGTGCTCTTATTGATGGGTTTGGCCTAACCACTGAACAGTACAGGTTGAAGTTCAGAGATACCCAAAAGCACAGACTCAAGACTGGGTAGACTATGTGGATTGTTCTGCCAAGGCTCTGGAAGGCTGGTTGATGGGCAGTAAGGTGTGTGACTTCTCAGGATTGTACAATCTGATAATGAGGGAGCAGATTCTTAATAACTGTCAAAATCAGCTGTTGCATCAATACCTGGTAGACTCTGATCTGACCTCTCCCCAAGAATTGGGAAAGAAGGCAGACAAATGGGTCAGAACCAGGGTGAAGCAGAAAGTACAGAACCAAGGTGGGGACACTAAGAAGCAAGATGCTAAGAACTCTGAAAAGGGTGGGGAGAAGGGTAAAGATCAAAAGTCTTCATCAGGCCCCAAAAATCTTCTTCAGGTGGGGATTCACAGTCTACAAAAGGGAAAGGCCAAAGAAAACCATGGTGCAAGGTCTGTAAGCAAAAGACCCACTGGACCAGTGATTGCACCAAGTCCAAAGACTCAAGTCCAGCACCCACCAATGCCCCTAAGGCACCTGTTCCCCCTAGTACAGTTACAGTTGGTGGGAGTGCTCCAGCCAAGGGTTTAGTAGGGTTCACCCTGGGTACTGAGTTGGGCTCTGACCTAGTCAGAGAACTAACTCAGGCTGTGTTAGTCTGTGATGGAGGCATGGATGTGACCTCCTCTGTGAGTCCCAGTAATCTGGGCAAGTACAGACAACAGCCTTTAATCAATGGACGAGAGGCTTTGGCATTTAGGGACACAGGGGCAAGTGTCACAATGGTGACACAAGACCTTGTGCATCCTGGGCAAGTTATACTTGGTGAGATGTACCAAGTGACCAATGCTAGCAACGTCAGAACAGACCATACTCTGGCAGTTGTTAACTTCTCCTGGGGAGGGGTAACTGGCCTTAAGAAGGTTGTGGTGAGTGCAAACCTACCAGTCGAATGCTTGCTTGGCAATGACTTAGAGACTTCTGCTTGGGCAGAAGTGGAGCTCAGGACCCATGCAGAAATGCTGGGGATCCCTGCAGATGTGTTTGCTGTGACCAGGTCACAAGCCAAAATGTCTAGCACTGAACAGGCCTTGGATTCTGGAATAATGGACCAAGTGCCTTCCAAGAGGAGGAGTAGTAGGGTTAAGGCAGTGCCTTCCCCCTTGGCTCAGGAAGAAGATCAGTCCCTTGAGGGGGATGATCTCAGTCCTGAAGAAGGAACTGTCCCAGAGGAACTTGAACCTGACCAGGTTGAGTTCTTGGGGGCAGGGGGACCTTCCAGGGCAGATCTGAGCCAGGAGCAGCAGAGCTGCCCCTCCCTTGAACCCCTCAGACAGCAAGCTGCTGCTGAGGCTGCTGGGAAAGCTAGTGGTCCCCATACAGTGTATTGGGATGATGGACTCCTGTACTCGGAGAGTAGAGACCCCAAGCCTGGTGCTACCAGGAGGTTGGTTGTACCTCTGAAGTTCAGGGGCTTCCTATTGACCCTAGCCCATGATATTCCCTTGGCAGGTCACCTGGGCCAGAACAAGACTTGGGACAGAATTGTCCCTCACTTTCACTGGCCCAACATGTCTGAAGACACCAAGGAGTTTTGTCGCTCCTGTGTAACCTGCCAGGCCAGTGGCAAGGCAGGTGGCACTACAAAGGCCCCCTGATACCACTACCTGTGGTGGGGGTGCCCTTTGAAAGGGTAGGGATTGACATTGTTGGTCCCATGGATCCCCAAACAGCATCTGGGCACAGGTTTATCCTGGTGTTAGTGGATCATGCCACCAGGTACCCAGAAGCTATTCCCCTCAGGACCACTACAGCACCTGTGGTGGCAAGGGCCCTCCTGGGAATTTTCTCAAGAGTGGGCTTTCCTAAGGAGGTAGTATCAGACAGGGGTGCTAACTTCATGTCTGGGTACTTAAAAGCAATGTGGAAGGAGTGTGGAGTGACTTATAAGTTCACCACACCCTATCACCCACAATGCAATGGTTTAGTTGAGAGATTCAACAAAACCTTGAAGGGCATGATTAAAGGGCTCCCAGAAAAGCTTAGGCGAAGATGGGACATACTCTTGCCCTGCCTTTTATTTGCATATAGGGAGGTGCCTCAGAAGGGGTTGGTTACAGCCCTTTTGAACTTCTGTTTGGCCACCCTGTCAGGGGTCCACTGTGCTTGGTGAAGGAAGGATGGGAGTTACCTCTCAAGCCCCCAAAGCAAGACATAGTGGACTATGTACTTGGTCTCCGCTCCCGGATGGCTGAGTATATGAAAAAGGCAACCAAAAACCTTGAGGCTAGCCAGGAACTTCAAAAGGCCTGGCATGACCAAAAGGCTGTTCTGACTGTTTACCAGCCAGGACAGAAGGTGTGGGTGCTGGAGCCAGTGGCCCCAGCAGCTCTCCAAGACAAATGGAGTGGACCCCACACTATTTTTGAGCAGAAGGGTGAGGTTACCTACTTAGTAGACCTAGGAACACCCAGGAGTCCCCACAGGGTTCTCCATGTCAACAGGTTAAAACCATATGTGGACAGGGCAGACATGGGCTTGCTCATGGCTACTGATGAAGGGCAGGAGGAAGAGAGTGACCCACTCCCTGACCTGCTCTCACCGAACCCTGACGATGGGTCAGTAGATGGTGTAGCCTTGGCAGGCAGCTTCACTACCCAGCAACAAACTGATTGTAGACAGGTGCTCAATCAGTTTAGACACATGTTTTCACTGACACCCAGTCAGACCACCTGGTGCACTCATGAAGTGGACACTGGGGACAGTCTGCCTATTAAAAATAAGATTTATAGGCAACCTGACCATGTCAGGGACTGTATCAGGACTGAAGTCCAGAAAATGTTGGAGTTGGGAGTTATTGAACCCTTAGATAGCCCTTGGGCTAGTCCAGTGGTCCTTGTGCCAAAACCTCACACCAGTGGTGGAAAAAGAGAGATGAGGTTTTGTGTGGACTACAGGGGTCTCAATGCAGTCACTAGGACTGATGCCCATCCAATACCAAGGGCAGATGAGCGCATAGATACTTTGGCCTCAGCCAAATATCTCAGCACATTTGACTTGACAGCTGGCTACTGGCAGATCAGACTAGCTGATACTGCAAAGCCCAAAACAGCATTCTCAACCCCTAGTGGGCATCATCAATTTGTGGTGATGCCCTTTGGTCTGAAGAATGCACCTGCCACTTTCCAGAGGTTGGTGAATACAGTTCTCACAGGTCTGGAAGCCTATAGTGCAGCATATCTAGATGATATTGCTGTCTTTAGCTCCACCTGGGAGGATCACCTGGTCCACCTCAGGAATGTTTTACAGGCCCTGCAAAGGCAGGCCTGACTATCAAGGCCACTAAGTGCCAGATAGGGCAGAGTCAGGTTGTGTACCTGGGCCACCTTGTGGGTGGAGGCCAGGTTCAACCTTTGCAGAGCAAGATCCAGACTATCATGGACTGGACTGCTCCCACTACCCAGACTCAGGTGAGAGCCTTCTTAGACCTGACTGGGTACTATAGGAGATTTGTCAAGGGGTATGGATCAATAGTGACACCCCTGAATGACTTAACTTCTAAGAAAATGCCCAAAAAGGTTCAGTGGACAGTTAGCTGTCAAAAGGCATTTGATGACCTGAAGCAGGCCATGTGCACTGCTCCCATTCTACAGAGTCCTGATTACTCCAAGAAGTTCATTGTTCAAACTGATGCATCTGAATTGGGGGTAGGGGCTGTACTGTCACAATTGAATGAAGAAGGTCAGGATCAGCCAGTAGCTTTCATTAGCAGAAGGCTGACCCCTAGAGAGAAACGTTGGTCAGCCATAGAGAGGGAGGCCTTTGCTGTGGTCTGGGCTCTGAAGAAGTTGAGGCCATACTTGTTTGGTACCCACTTCCTGGTTCAGACAGACCATAAGCCCCTCTTATGGCTAAAACAAATGAAGGGTGAAAACCCCAAACTGCTTAGGTGGTCCATTTCCCTACAGGGGATGGACTTCACAGTGGAACATAGACCTGGGAGTAACCATGCCAATGCAGATGGACTCTCTAGGTACTTCCACTTAGAACATGAAGACTTAACTGGGCAAGGTTAGTTTAATGTCCCTACGTTTGGGGGGGGTTGTGTAGGAGAGTAGGTTCTGCTTCACATGGGTACCCCCACTTTTTGCTGATGCTTCACTGTTTTTCGACATTAGTCTGGCTGGGGCCCTGCTAATCAGAACCCCAGCCTAGCTGCTTCCTCTCTAAAATGGTTTCCATGTGCCTTAGTCACATCACTGATTGGAATCTGGAGTGCCCTTATAAGTCCCTAGTATATGGTATACTATGTACCAAGGGCATAGGTACCTCAGAGGCCTACCAGGGGCTGCAGCATGTATTATGCCACCCCTGGAAGGCCATCCAAACTGACACCACAGGTCTGCTACTGCAGCCTGGGTAAGGTGGTGCATGCACTCCTTACTGTGATATAGGTTACCTATATCACTAAATACATACACACATATAAACCTATAAGTCACTCCTAAGGCAGGCCTTATCAATCCTGAAGGCAGAGTGCGTGGTTCCTATGTGAGAGGGTGCCCCTGCATGAGCAGGGCCCCTCTGCAGCGTTCGGAGACCCTTCTCTGATGCTGTTTGTAGTGCAGCCTGACCATATACTCTTAAGCGCATTATAACCTCGCGTTAAATGCTAACTTTGGAATGGCTGCACCTAAACATGTCGTGTTTGGTGTCAAACATCTTGGAATACTACCCCCCCGCCAATTCTGGCGGCGGGGGTAGCATTCCACCCTTCTAGAGGGAAAGACATGTTAACTCTGGCTAGCCCGGTAACTTCTTTCTAAAGCCCTGGCATCACAAAATGGATGCTGCTGCCACAGACACGAGTCTGGCCTCCTGCTGCTGGACGAAACTCCGGCAGGGGAGGCCTGGACAATAGGTTTCCTGTCCCAGGGAGGTGTGACCACCTCCCCAGACAGGATAATGTGTATTGGGGCTGGGCGGGAGCACTTTCGGGTGCTTTGAAGTCCTGCACTGGGGGCACACTTGGTGTCCCTGTGCATACCCCAGTTCAAACCGGATCAGGGGCTTGCAGCCCCTGCTTTGGCGCGAACTGGACAAAGGGAAAGGGGTGTAGCCACCCTCTGCCCTGACCCACCCATAGGTGGGGCCACAGAGTAGTCCAACCCCTAAACTTGGTATAAGTATAGGAACCCAGTCCTTAGGACTTTAGATTATCCCTGGACGAAACTCTGAAACAGAATCCTGGACCTTCGACGCTCTACTCAAGATTAGAGGACAGAAGAATCTCCCTTGGGGTCAAGGAGTGACTCCCCTGCTTGGCAGGCACCAAAGACGCATCTGTCCGGTCTGCGTTTCTGAAGCTCCCGTCGGACGCCGAAGTCTTCGCATCACCAGAGGTGGATTCTCAGACTTCCCGAGGCTACCCTGAGTCCCCAGCAAAGCTGAGGCCCGTAGCTATCGTGGGTAACGTGAGACCGTGACCCCTGGACACCGAGCACATTTGCAAGTGCATCCTCTTCTGGGTCTCCCACGAAGTCGTGCTTTGGGCTCCGAGTAGCCCTAGCCTCCAGCACCAACTGCACCGAAGATCACTGGCCTCCCTCCACGAGTGTCCTGTGAGCCAGATCCACGTGCGACATCTCGAGGCTCCTTCGCGGTCGCTAGCCCGTTGGCTAGTAGCCCTTCACGAAGGCCAATCCTTTTCTTCTTGGGCACCCTGGTTGCTCCAGGCTTGCCCTCACTTACCCTCGCTGGGTGAGTTCCCCAGACCTTGCTGGTCTGCACCATCGACGATCTTCATCTTCATCGAGACTTGCCGTTGCCAAGGCTTGTTGGGTCCAATCCAGTCGCCGACACCTCAGCACTCGACAGACATCGTGTACCAGCCCGAATCCTGCTCCTGGTCGCCGACAAAGCCTCCTGGACCTCGTGGCTGAAGAGTCAAGACGACCGTCAACGCACCTGAAGCACTCGACATCGGTGGGCATCTGTCCATCGCCTTCCTGGTCACTGGCTAGTGACCCAGACTCTGTCCCCTCTGCTTTCAGGTTCTTCAGATCTCCGATCCACTCTTGGATCCACCCGGACACTTCCCACTTGGTCGCCAGCAGCACTTTGCAGCAGATCGCCATTCAAATCGACGACGAAACCCGACCCCGAAAGACACCTATGCACCCGGCTTCCCTGGGTGAGGTAACACGAGTACTCCGGTGCTCCCGTGGGTAGAGACTCTAGAACGACCTAGTTGTCAAAGGGTTTGCTCCAAGTCCTCCTTTAAGTGTCCCTTTTCTTTAATTTCCTGATCGCGACTTTCTCCATAGAAGTTAACGGCGTATCGCGGTTGTGTATTTACACTGCACGCGTCCCCGTGGGTCCCCTGTGTCACTACCTTGGGTGGTTCCTTGTGGTCCAAGCACTTCTAGAGGCTCTAGGCCTAGTGTCTAGTTCAGTCGTGGTTCTTATACCACTTTATTGGTATATGGTTTGGTACGCCCCTAGGGCCCAAACGTGTATTTGTGCTATTGCTGTGTTTAAATAACTTATAACTTGTGTACTTCGAACTCTAGCCTCATAAAGAGACTAGAGGGGTGTGTTTAGCAATAAATACATATATTTTGAATATATACCTGGCGTGGTGCTCTTTCATTTGATCACTCAAGAGATTATAGACTGGTAAAACAAGCTGCTTTACATTCCTTCAAGACTTAGCCTGAAGGCTGCTCTCCATAGCTACCACTAGGATAGCTTTCAATAAGGTTGTCTTTAACCTATCTCCAATAAGGGGTTGTTTGGACTGGTGCAAGGTGCCCACTATAATTAGTGGACAGCATATGCCAGGCCAACTTCTCACACCTATGTCTGTACCCTGCTTTTTATTACCCAAGTGAAGCTGTTTTTCATTCCCCAGGATTGGGGTCCTGCATTGATGCAAACTAGTCAAGGAATAAGGAGTTGTGCTATCTGTTTTGGTGGTTGCATTTTCAATGGAGAAAATACTAATTCCTTTGTTAGAACAGTTCTGAAAGAACAGAAAATAATTCTATATGCCTATCAAGCACAAGAGCTGGCATCACCATAAAGAAAGCTGCATTTTATCATCTCGTTTGATCATCTAAATCCCAGCATTAAGAATCATATTCCTTCTTTTCTGCAGTAATTTCCTAAATCAACGGTGTTGGATGTATATCTGTGTTTTTGGCAAAGACCCTATCTACTTTCCAAATGTTGTTTTTGATGGAGCTGAAATTAAATCATTTAATCATCAACGTATGCGCGCAGTTCTGTGTGGTTTGCCATGCATGTAATTGAACGTGAACAACGGAAAGATTTGTGTGACTGAATATTGCTTCCATTGTTTAAAAAAACTAGAAACCAAACCTTGCAGCCTGTTTAATTTTCTTACAGTACCCTTATTGTTATCATTTCTCCACACCTGTTAACTTTTAAACAAAAGATGTACTGTGAAGAGGCAGGTAGTCACCTGTCTATTCAACTGTAAAGCCATTTAGATGATAGCCAGTATAAAAAATTGGCTAACAAAAAGGAACAAAGCATTGCCCAAAAAGAGAGTTAGCTTGGCTTGCTGTTCTCATGTGCTAAACATTATTTTCTCAGATTTTTAATTGGATTATTGGCCATGTTTTATTTTATTCCTAGAGGATGGTATTAGAAATAGAAAGACAATTGGACACTTGTACTAACAGTTATATCTTGTAATAGGTGCAAGTGGTGCATTAAGGTTAGGTCTGTTGTCCTGCGATTAAGACTTTCTGATCAGCAATCTTGATTTCTCCTTTGTATCCTGTTGTAGAAATAAAAAAGGGAAATTAGTAACCGTCTCGGCTTGCTTTGGTGGTACCTCTCACTTGGGTGGCTACTAACACTCAATATCTAATTTTTTCACTAAAACAAAGTCCCTGTCATTCCTCTATCCTCTCTCCACTTCCCTGTGTGGTCCCTGTGGGCATCTCTCGTAGACCTAATCACTTTAATATTTCCTTTATGCCTTTGGCTGCATTCATGCCACACTTAATAGTGTATGCCAACCCCCTAATCACCATTTAATTTAATGATGAACTGGCCTTTGCCCATTTCAGATTTCTTGCATGTATGGTAGCTGTGGACTCTAAAATGAATACCAACTTGTGAAACCTGGCTAGGGAGAAAGCGTCAATCAATCAATCAATCAGGGGTTTGTTAAAGCGCGACTACTCACCCGTAAGGGTCTCAAGGCGCTGGGGGGGTGCAGGTTCCATCCATCAAGGAGGGGGTCTGTCGAAAAGCCAGGTTTTGAGGTTTCTTGCGAAGATGGGGAGCGATGTTGTCTGTCTGAGGTGGAGCGGAAGGGCATTCCATGCTTTGGCCGCGAGGAAGGAGAAGGAGCGGCCTCCCTGGTGCGGGGGACCACGGCGTAGGAGAGCTGGGCTGATCGTAGGGTCCTTTGGGGTGCTTGGAATTTGAGTCGGCTGTTCAGGTATGCTGGTCCGGTGCCATGGAGGGCCTTGTGTGCGTGGGTGAGCATCTTGAAGGTGATTCTCGCCTCGACAGGGAGCCAGTGGAGTGTGCGCAGGTGCTGGGAGATGTGGCAGTGTTTTGGCAGGTTGAGGACCAGTCTTGCGGCGGCGTTCTGGATGTTCTGTAGCTTGCGGGTGAGGTTTTTGTTTATTCCGGCGTAGAGTGCGTTGCCGTAGTCGAGTCTGCTGGTGACCAGGGCGTGAGTGACGGTCTTTCGGTGTTCGAGGGGATCCATTTGAAGGTCTTACGAAGGAGGCGGAGGGTGTGGAAGCAGGAAGACGAGACAGAGTTGATCTGGCGGTCCATTTTGAGCTCGGAGTCCAGGATGATTCCCAGGTTGCGTGCGTGGTCCGTGGGGGTTGGCGGGTTTCTGAGGGCGGGGGCCACCAGGTGTCGCTCCAGGCATCGGGGTTTGGGCCCATGATGAGTACTTCTGTTTTGTTGGTGTTTAGTTGTAGGCAGCTGTTTTTCATCCATTTGGCGACGGCTTCCATGCCTTCTCGAAAGTTGCGTCTGGCGGTGTTGGGCTCGTTGGATAGGGAGAGGATGAGCTGGGTGTCGTCTGCGTATGACACGATGTTGAGTCCGTAGGTTCTGACGATGGGGGCGAGTGGAGCCATGTAGACGTTGAAGAGCGTCGGGCTGAGGGAGGAGCCCTGGGGGACTCCGCAGGTGGTAGGTGTGGGGTCCGAGAGGAAAGGGGGGAGTCTGACCCGCTGCGTCCTGCCGGAGAGGAAGGAGCGGATCCAGTCGAGGGCCTTGTCCTGGATTCCTGCGTCGTAGAGTCTGCGTATTAGGGTGCGGTGGGAGACTGTGTCGAACGCCGCTGATAGGCCGAGGTGGATAAGGGCTACCGTTTCTCCTTTGTCCAGTAGGGTGCGGATGTCGTCTGTTGCGGCGAGGAGGGCGGTTTCCGTACTGTGGTTTTTTCTGAAGCCGGATTGGGAGGAGTCGAGGATGTTGTGTTCTTCAATGAATGTGGCGAGTTGGCTGTTGATGGCTTTCTCGATGACTTTCGCTGGCAACGGGAGCAGGGAGATGGGTCTGTAGTTTTTGAGGTCGGTGGGGTCCGCTGAGGGTTTCTTTAGGAGGGGGTTGACCTCGGCGTGTTTCCAGTCGTCGGGGAATGAGGCGGTCGCCAGGGAGCGGTTGATGGTGTGGCGGAGCATGGGTGCGATGGTGTCGGCGGCTCTGTTGAAGATGTGGTGGGGGCAGGGGTCCGTGGGGCCCCTGAGTGGATTGACTTCATTGTCTTCAGTGTGTCTTCCGTGGTGAGGGCTGTCCAGTCGTCAATCGCTGGTTTCCGGGTGTCGGGGGTGGTTGGTGAGGGTTCAGTGTGTTGGTTGTCTTCGTCGAAGTTGTCGTAGATGCTCTTGATTTTGTGGTGGAAAAAGGTGCTGAGTTTGTCGCAGAGGTCTTGTGAGGGAGGGATGTCGGTAGACTCGCTAGTGGGTTGGGCGAACTCCTTGATGATGCTGAAGAGTTCCTTGCTGTTGTGCGCGTGGGTGGAGATTCTGTCTTCAATCGCTTTTTCCTCGTTTCTCTGATGAGTTGATGGTGGGCGTTGGTGGCGGCTCTGAAGTTGTCGTGGGCTTCTGTGGATTTGGTGTTCCTCCAGGCCTTTTCGAGGCGGCGGCATGTGCTTCTGGACTCTCGAAGTTCGGTGGTAAACCATCTGGCTTTCTTGGCGCGGGTATTGTTGTTTTTCTTGAGGGGGGCTATGGTGTTGGTGCTGTCCGTGATCCATCTATGCAGGGTTCGGGCTGCGGTGTTGGGGTCGTCGTTTTCCGCGATTGTTGGGGTGGAGTTGTTGAGTGAGGAGGTGAGCTGGTCGTCGGTGATTTTGGTCCAGTTTCTTCGTGGAAGCAGGTGCTGGTGTCTGTGGATGGTGGGTGTTCTGAAGGTGAAGTGGACGCAACGATGGTCGGTCCATGGGAGTTCGGTGGTGTGGCTGAAGGTGATGGAGTTTCCTGTAGTGAAGAGGGGGTCGAGGGTGTGTCCTGCTGAGTGCGTGGGCTCGGTCACGATCTGGCGCAGTCTAATGTTGTGGAGGTTGTCCAGGAGGGATGTGGTGTTGGGGTCCAGTTGGTTGTCGAGGTGGAAGTTGAGGTCTCCCAGCAGGGTGTAGTTGGTGGATGCGATGGCCTGCGGGGAGATAATGTCCGTGATGGAGTTGGCGAAGGGTCCGCGGGGTCCAGGGGGTCGGTAGATGAGGGTTCCTCGGAGGGTGGCGGTGGGGCTGGCCAGTATCTTGAAGTGAAGGTGTTCCATCAGTTCTGTGGGCTCGTCAGGGAGTGTGCTCAGGCGGAGGCTGGATTTGTGGACGATGGCGATTCCTCCTCCTGGGCGGGTGAGGCGGTCCTTCCTGGAGATCTTGTATCCTTGGGGGATGGCGATGGCGATGTCCGGTCCCGAGGTGGTGTTGGTCCAGGTTTCGGTGAAGAAAGCGTAGGCTTTGATTTTCAGTGGTCCCCCTGATGGTGGCCTCAGACATTAGGCACTCTTTCTACCACTGTTGCCATAAATTTAGGTGCCATTTTTTATCCGCTTTCTCTCCTTTTCTGAGCAGATTAATCAGCACAAGTTTCTACGGTCATTTTATTCTGGACTTTGACATACCAATGCATACATGTACAACCTGAATGATACGTCTTGTCCGAACTGATTCAGTCTTTGCATCATGTTGTACCTGCTTTACATTGACTTCGAATACTTGAACCTTGGGTTTTTGTCGCACAAGTCTAATTCTCATTTTGGGTTGGGTAAAAAGCTAATGAGTTTGTTAAATCAGCTAAATTTCATTCCTGGACAAGTTTTGTTCCTCATATGTATGGTTGCCTGCTTAATCCAGTAACACTTTCATCAGAATGCTGAGCTTTACCTTTCTAATAAGGTAGCAATCTCTGCATGTGTATCAGTGTTCAGCACTGGTAACATAATCTGTCTCGTCCCCAAGAGAAACAGTAGTGGTGCTGACTTACCAGTCATTCAGACCTGCATTTCTCACTCTGTACAAAGTCAGCACAGGCCATCACCATTAAGAGAAGAAACACAGACTGATATAAGCAATCCTCACAAGATGGGTGCAGAAGTGGTTTTCCAGCTACAGGGGTATAAAAATGAAATATCCATTTAACATGGCAAAGTTTGAGAAACATCATCATTCAAAGTTTTCTTATGCACTGCTTTTTACCATGATGCAGGGTTGCCTGGGTTACCGGCTCACCATATCGTTTGACCTTATTTTTAGATTTCCTCCTGTTTTCATAATCTTATTGACCTTTCAGTTGACCAGGTCTCAGTTGTGGCTGCAGATGTTTTCTTTAGCACTCTGTCTATTTCTCAGCCCTCAGACTGTGTTAGGTCTACTGTCTTTGGCAGAAGTAACAAGGAGCCCTTTCCCCTACAAGCCCTCCTCAGAGACTTGATATTCAGAACCAACCAGCATTCTGCCACAGAGCGAGTTATGAAGGGATTGGAATATAGTGAATGGCACCTAACACAACAGAGTGCATGGAATGTGCTTCCTGTCCGTCCCGCTTTATCTCTACAGATGTAGTTAAGTTTGTATGCTTGAATGTTCAGTTGCTAGTGGTTGTGGGTTACGGAAAACCTTACTCTATATAGAAAGATTACCGTTCAGGCCCTTGCACATTATTCTTCATTTTTTAAATGTATGAATCAAACCTTTTTTCAAGAAGAAGCATAATGTTTATATTTTCCTTGCTCAAGTGGACAAGAGTAATCTCACAATATCACCGCATTGCTTATGTCGGAGATGGTTCGTTCTTTTGTTCCTTAACTTATATCTTCAAATGTGGAAGACTGAGTTTCTTTATTTAAGCTCACTCTCTTTTCCTACAGTTTCCCAACCAAATAGCTATACTTAACTTCTTACGTGTTGTCTGTGCTTTCACCGTATTTTAATTTCTACTCAGCACCGAGGCCCCATATGGTGGTCTATTAATACCAGGGCCGGACTGGCCGTAGCGGGCACCGGGCGTTTCCCCGGTGGGCCGCCAGGGTGCAGGATGGTTTTGGGCCCCTGGGGGGCTGTTTTTGTTACCGGGGCCGGCAATATCGGCACCCTGTAACAAAATAGGCTGAAGCCGGCCCTAGCAAACAGATCAGCCGCAACCCCCCTCCCCCCAGGGGGTCCAGCCGAGCAGTTTGCCAGGGCTGTTTCGGTTCCCAGTCCGGCCCTGATTAATACATTACGTCAGCAAGTGTTCCAGTGGGTTAAATAAAGTTATCCTTTTGAGTTTTTTTGCATGAGTCACAAATCTGGACTGATTCAGAGTTCTGCCCTTAGTTCCAATCATGTCCTGAAGGTTGTGTCTTGCTGTCGGGCTCGAATTGTTGTAACTTTCCAGCTCAAGCTTACCAACGCAACACCTCTAAATTCAAACTTAATTTCTCAAATAGCTGGGTTGACTTCTAAATACTGGAGCTATTCTGTAAGTTGGTGAAATGATGGCCCTTCTTCCTCTAATTGTTTTCCTCATGCACTCATGACCGTTTTCAACGCAATCTTCATTTCTGTTGTCTAGTACTTGCCTCAGGAAAATAGTATTTTCAAGAATTCTACTGAAAATTGCTTCTCCAAATGTACAAAGTTGCAGGTACTCCTAACTAATGTATTTCTTTCATCTGCAAATACCATACAGTGGATCAAGAGCATATTATAGCCTGCTTCTCTCTAAGTGTGATACCATAAGATTAAACAACTCTTAAATAAAATCTCACATATCTTGCCAAATCCAGACAGTTCCTACCTTGTCTTTCTAGGACTATGCCAACAGAGGGAATACCAACACTAGACTGGTGAGCTAATACAGGACACTCAAATATTTTGGGGCTTCTGTATAAAGTTTTGTGGTCTTTCGCTTTCCATTAGGGTTTTGATAAGCTTCAGGGATGAGAGAAGGAAAGTGAGAGGAAAAACGCGATAGAGACAGAGAGGAGAAAAATGCAAATTATGCCATTTTCTTCATATTTATTTGGAGTTTAATCAATAGGTTTTTTTGCTTTTGGTACTGGTTTTAGTTGTCAATGTAGTTTGTTATATGTATTGTTTTTCCAGTTTTGTTTTTTATTTTTGTGGTTAGCTTTCTGTATGTGTTTACTTTATTTTGTGATGTAGTTTTTGTACTAGGCAACTTGCTTTTTGTGTCCTTGGGAATTATACAGCAACTTTCTCTCTCAGGATTCCAGTTTAATTATGGATTCCTCTCTTACATTTTGTATTTTACAGATATAACTAATTTAGTCACTCCAAAATACATTTGTTTTGTATTTGTGTGGCGTTAGACAACCACATGCTTCTTATTCCATCTGCCACTAAAAAGACTGACTAGCTGAGAAGAGAAACACAGACATAGCCAGGATCACATAGTAACCTCAGAAATTTCAACATATATTTGTAAAGGTTTAGGTCCTTCACAAGCTGATGTTGGCAGATAATGAAAATCCAATAACATTTGTGGCAGAGTTAGGAGCAGTTGTGAGAGTACCTTTGTGTCACCACTTACCTAGTTACAACCGGGGACTCGGTTAGCCAGATCTTAAAATATCTGTGTATTGGGTTGCATTTTCTTCACTTGTTATGTTATTGCATTGTTTATATTTTCTACAACAAACGCCCAAAGCTTGAGTTGTTTTAGTTAAACAACAAGCAATAGCACTGATGCACAAGTATTTTTCCCTGCTTTTTAAGGCCTTTGCATGGTGTCCCTGTCTGAGACCTCCATATGTTCCTTGGCGCTCCCGGACAGGGAAATATAGTCATTTCCATCATAACCTAAATAGGGGAGTGAGCACCATGGTGACCAGCAGCCCTGTGGCTAACTAGGTGCCAGTTCAAGGGTTTCTTCTGATAGTTGAGGTTCCATTAATGGAAACCTTGAGGTTCTCAGACCTGTAAGCGAGATATGCATTGTGCACACTTAGTGGACAGGGCATCTCTTGTTTTCTGGGGAATAGTATTTATAGGTGATTGGCTTCATACAATTCCAAGTACTATTCGAGTATCTCCTTAGAATCCTCTGGACCTATACATATTTGGCCGAGAAAAACATGTTATTGGCAAATTTCTATTTTGGAATCTGTAAAGTATGTTGTGTTATCTTGGTGAAACCTACCATGTCTTTCAAGCAAAAGTGTCTCTTTCTTAACACAAATTTTTCCAAGTATATCTCTGTAAAACTGTATTCTCTTACATAACCTTAGATGACATCTCTGGGAAATATTTCTTTCCTGTAGATGCTTCGAATGTATCTCTTTTGGTTTGCTCGTTTTCCCTCGCATTATTCTTGCATGCTTGACAATAAAATCTCTTTGCAATTTGTGTTTCAACTGTATAGTTGTAGAACTTTGTTCGTTCACACACCTTGATATACCAGTCTTGGAAATATCGCTGTTGTCTAATTGTCTTTAAATTTTGTATCTTGTGTCAGGATCCAATTTTAACATACCTCTCGCCCACAATCTGTAAGTAATCTTATTTCGAATCATGGTTTCAAATAAGTTTTTAAGCAATTGTATTCTCTCACACAACCGTGGCTTTATTGTGTGGCAATTATATTTTATATTACAATTTGATTGCGTTAAGCAAGTCATTTTTGAGTCTTATTTCTTATTACAGCCCTTGTGGTCTTTATAGAACATACTTTTATCAATCAGTGCGCCTGTTTCGAGATGTACTCCAATACTCAGTGGCCTGACTCATGAAAAAATTTTGCTTTCTTTTTAAAATGAAAGTAAAAGGTTGTCCGGAAAAAGTGGCTAATAACTTTCTCATACCATTGGTTCCATGAAAATGTTACAAAATATCACAAAAATATCAGAAATAAGTTTTGTCCTGTCAAAATGAGTTACGTTAAAAATAAAAAGATTTTTTTCTGAGCCCTCTTTTCTCAGCACAATCCCTACAATAGCTCCCTTGAAAAGTAGCCGATCATCCCATACTTGTCCTCCTGATTGTGTTTTTCAGACTTTACAGACGCAGCAGTTTTTTGGATGATCGAAGTTTCAGATTTTCTCTCTTCACAAAGTTTCCAAGTTTCGGTTATTCTTTGCCCGCGCAAAGTTTTCTGCACACACTGCAAACTTTTGCCTACAAATTCGCCTTTTGCTACAGAAATTGTTGTTAACGTAACGATTTTTATACAGATGTGGCAAAGCTTAAAACTTTGTCCCCACAACAAAATTATGACCAAATGCAGAGAACTTTGCGAGGGTTGCAAAACAACTTTCTAGCCCTCTGCTTTTATATCCTAATCATCACCTTTCCCACACTAGGAAATTCAGGTAGTTCATGTCTCCTGTCCACCCCAAAATTTGGGGAGATACACATTTTCCCATATTTTCTCTCTCTCTCGACTGGCCACATGCTACCTTCATTTTTTTTTTTTACTAGTGCCTACGGAGCTTGACACACTATTTTCTCCTGAGTGTTTTGTATAGTTGCCGTGAAGCTCCTATGTTACCTCAGTTTAAGCATCACTAATGGTTGCATTTTTATCAACAAGAAAGCAAATTTCAGTTTTTATAAACATTTTCAGTTTTCTTCCTCAAACCGTGTATGGTCAGGGTTGCCCTGTCCTCTGAGCATATGGGTTCTCATTCTGCATTGTGCGGAGTTGTAATTCTGCTTGTTTTCTTCTGTATCCTCCTGCTTATTTACAAGTTTTAAGGGGTGCTGTACTAAATTTGGTAAAACTAAATTCTTGTCTGTTCACTTTTTCCACCTGCTGATAGGTGGAAAATATGAGCATAAAAGGGCCTGGAATCTGAAAATTGCATGTGGTAAAGAGCCCAGTAGTTCAGTGACTGACATGGTATCCACAATTTCAATAAAACATTGTGATGGTGGATAACTGTGGTGGTTATACCACCTAATTTGCCAGCTTCAGGTCAGCTCTTCACACTCCAAGTTACTGGCCATCACGGCTTGAGGACCCTGATGTGGAAAGCTTCATTAAATCTTTATCCCCACAATCTGTGTAAAGTACAAATATTGTCTGAAATCTGTATTCTGTTGGACTTTGTGTATGTGGATCCGGAGTGAAAGTTTATACAGCACACTTTATTTTTTTTGCCAAGAAAGGGCGCATGTTTAGCAAAGCATCGTCAGCTCGGTAATGCTCATTTTGTCAGACTAGGTGCCTGAGAAGGTACATGCAATTATTGTTTCCTTTTCCATATTTTAGTTCCTGTCTCGGGATTAGTCCGTGATATTTAACATTGGCACAGCATGCGCCTTGTTTCTTTCAAGGGCGAGGCTGACTAACTTAAGGAAGCACCACCCGCTATTGTTGTTGGGACTTTGCAGTTCTAAACTATATTTACACACTGGCATAGCCTATAGGACTTTAAAGTGGAGACAGTATTGAAAAGAGAGCTGTGCAAAGTTAAAAGGCTACACGCGATGTTTACTCACCTTACCATCGCCAGCCACACTTCCTCACTCAAAGTTAAGGAGACTTAAGTATCCAGTAGACTTTAAGAAGCTTTCCACTGCATTTCAATTACACCATTTTAATTTCATGTTTAGTTAATTGAAGTTTCCCTCGGTGGGAGTTTTCAAGCTGGGAGCAAAGGAATTTATTTTATGACAGAGTTCAGTGCCACATTCTATTCTTCGAGATATTTTGTTCTCTATCACTGGGCTTGTAGCCCACCCATTGCTTACCATTGGTTTGCTTCATTGTTGCTCTCATGTGCTTGCTTTTTATTTGTCAGATGCCCTAGGCTTCCCTCCTTTTCATGTGTCTGTCCCATGCCTGGAGCATGGATGCATTACTTGTGTCCCACCACTGCTTTTTAGATTGAACCCTACCAGACAACGCAGCTGTTTGGTTTACTAAAGACATCTTGGGGACATTCGGAAAGCTTCCCTGGGAATGCATTCCGCCTGTCACTTACCATTAGCTTTGTGGTTTGTAACTCAGATTTTGTGGCTTTCTGTTTCCTGGCTTTTTGTTTTAGGCTGTCCAGCTTGAGTTCATCCCTTCCAAAGACCAAAGCCTTTTCACACTACCTCTCATTGGATTCTTCCACGAGTGCGCCTTTCTGTAGACAGGCCTGTAAATCTTGTTTTTATCTTGTCAAATTTGCTGTGCGTTCAAAGACCGAGGTCAAACATCAGGCTATGTCTTTCAAGGGAGCTTGCTGTCTACTTTTCTTTCTCTGACTTAAAAGTGAGAGGATTTATGTGACAATCTTGGTGGATACCTGGGGGTAGGGAAGGTTTTTTTTCTAGCAAACAACAACATTTAAATGAACTGGGCAAGTAAGAGGAAGGTGCCTGCAAGCCAAGAACAGCCTCTGCAGCCACCGCAGGCCACTCCCCGTGTGTCCACAATTGAGGGGTTTCTTAATCGAGCAGTGGTAGTGGTATCAAAAGAGATGGAGTTGGCTGAAAGAAGGCTCTCGTGGCTCTCGTTGCCTTCCCCCCTATACCAAATTGCTTGGCGGCACCCAGGAGCCTGAAGGGGCTGATTGAGTCACATGGCTTGATGAGGTTGAGTGGGTATCCAGAAGGTGGGTAGAGCGCTCAGCCCTAAGTGCAAACGGAGGAAACGTGGCCAAGAGTGGTCCCAAGGCGAAGGTGGCTGCTTCTAGCGCTCACAACCCTCTCGACCCTGTGGGTGAACACCCCTCCAAGAGGGAATTACTTCCAGAATTTATGGCGGCCATAAATGTTAAACTTGACTTAATTCTGACATGGCTTACTGATATTGAGTCCTGTGTCCCTGAGATTTTGATCCACATAAATTCGGGAAGAGTACTGCAGCAGAAGCATACTACTCAGTCCCCGCTGGTAGAGCCTCCCTGTCCTACCCTTGCCCAACATGTGCCTGCTACCGGTACCACTAGACCCCCTGGTAACACAGATGCACCGTTGTGTATTCCTAAACAGCTTAGCTCCAACAGGGTAGCCCCTGGGACTCCCCTGATTCTATCTACTACTAGGAAGGTTAAAACCCACCAGATACCATCTCCCCCCAAGCAAATTCTGGTGTTGTGCTTGACCTGTCTCCTGATGCAACCCCTTACGTAATAGTCCTCAGAAATATCCCCTCCTGAACTGATTCCGCCCGAGTCGCTCAAGGAATTAAAAAGCAAGGTAACGTATTGGTTTAACGTGCTTTCCCGTGTTGGCTTAGGGGTCTCCGAGCCCATCATAATGGCCCATAGAGTTGGCTGGGTGGGAGTGAACCCTAAGAGATGGGCTGAGAATTGTGTGGTGGTAAACTTTAACAACCATTCTACTGTGGCATGTGTTTTGTCTGTTTTGCCATCACCCAGGCTTCCCGATCTCTCTGGAATTGTTGCCCTCCCCCAAGGTTCTTTTACAAGCCTGAGTCAGTGAGCAGTCTGTTTAGGCGCAAGTCTCGTCAGCCATCGTCACAATCACCGTTGTCCAGCTCCATGACAGATCCCCCTGACTCTCTCAAATAGATTCTCCCCTTTAAGCAATTTGGATATGTGCGATTGACCGGGTATCGTGCATCCCCTCCATCT
Source organism: Calotriton arnoldi (assembly GCA_963921515.1). NCBI lineage: Eukaryota > Metazoa > Chordata > Amphibia > Caudata > Salamandridae > Calotriton > Calotriton arnoldi. The sequence goes on along the minus strand of CAWUFW010006258.1, from coordinate 143,046 downwards.
AACTCTTGTGTTGACAACCCCTCAGGTGGAATCTCCCGACAACTCCAAGGGCGTGAAGTTCTTCTCCTGGAACATAGCAGGACTTTCTGCGAAGTTCACCGATCCCAATTGGGTGATTTTTATCAAAACCCACCAGATCATCTGCCTTCAAGAAACATGTGAGGTGAAGAATGAGTTTTTTCTGGAGGGTTGGGTGACATTTTTTTATCCTGCAGTGCCTGCGTCTGGAGAGAGAGCGTGTGGGGGACCTTTTCTAGCAGTACATTTGAATGGATACTATCTGGATTTACACTGGGAGGCAAAGATGCTGCAAGGGGTGTTAATATCTATACCAGACTCTTTACCGTTGGTCCTAGTCAACTTTTATAAGGCTAGGTCAGGACTTGATGGGGTATCTAACCTCTCCCAGCTTAGTAGGAACCTGAACGCTTTGGCGGAATCTGGCTCGGGGAAGGAAATGATGGTACTTTTGGAGGATTTCAATTGTCATCTTTGTGAATGCCCCCCTCATGAACACAGCCCCAAAACCCAAATGTATGCTATCGAAGGGTCTTCACTTAACTCACTCCAGGGAGGGCTCAGACTTGGGAGCCATCTTGGATGCTCATAATCTTGAATTTACACTGAAAAAATAGTTAACTCCTCGAACCTTCGCATTTTCCCTAGTTTCAAAGGAAGGAGCTGTATGTCTATAATTGATTTCATCGTTGTCTCAGGGCCCCTATTTCTGCTCATTTCCAGTTTTGACATCATTTACAGCCCATTTAGTGATCATAATCCCCTGTCCCTAGTTTTAGAAGTAAGAAATGTGGTCGATTGTGTACAGGGGGACATTCAGACTGGGCTTTCCTAGACTGATCAGGGAAGAAGACTTAAATGGACTATGGTGTAACAATGGCATTCAATGCCCCTCATTTTGAGGGCTGTTCACAAGAAATTTCCACCTGTTTGCAAGCTTTTGACAGGATTGCCCTTGAGGTATCAAAATTACTGTCATTACCTGTGCCTAAGCCAGGCCATGGAGACCCTAGGTGGTTTGATGGGGACTGTTTAAGTAGTCTTCGGCTACTGAAGGTGGCTGTCAAGCAGGTCACCAGGGACAGGAACCTTGTTGCAGCTTGTAGGAAGGCGTACAAGCAGGCCATAGGCACCTGCAAATCTTGTCTCCGGGAGATCGCTTAGGAGGAATTAGACCAGGCATGCAAGAGTGGGGACAGTTCCCTCTTTCGGAGGGTTCTTAGTAGGCCATGTTTTGCTGAAGGGTCAGGCCCGGTAATTTGCCCCCACACATCTGAACAACAATGGGTTGCACACTTTGAAGGAGTTTATAACCAGGGCATAGAAGTAGAGGGCAGTGATAGGCCAGGGGCCATATCAAGGAATGACCTCATGTGTGAAGTCACGCAGGGCATCTCTGCGCTATCCTGTAATGAGGCCACGGGTCCGGTGGAATTCCGCCTGTTCTTATCAAAACAGATCTTGAGCTCTATGGTCCCCTCTTGCCCCGGGTCCTGAACGCGGCTGTTTGGTCTGTGGCGTTGCTCTCATGGTCATCACCCACGATCATGCTCGTGTTTAAGAAGTAGGACAAAGACAATACCCAGTGTTACTGCCCCATTTCCCTGATACATGCGGAGGTAAAAGTTCTACGGAGTGTAATCCTCAATAGGTTATTGGTGTGGTCTGACGCCAATGACATCTTGAGTCATGTTCAATATGGCTTTATATCAGGCAGGTCAACAACTGACCAATGTTTGAACCTCCATCTTTTAATGAACGAATACACAGTTGCCCGGCCAGAATCTCTCCACCTAGCATTCGTGGACCTTACGTCCGAATTTGACAGGGTTAACTGGTCCAAACTTGGGCTCTGCTGCTCCAGCTATTGGTAGACTCGAGCACTGTGGCCATCTTGGCTGACTTGCACTCTGATACCTCCGCTTCGTTGTATTTCATGCAGGGGTGTGACTATGCACTGTCGTTTTCCACGAGAAGTGGTGCATTCTTGCGCCATTCCTTTTTACGTTGTATGTAAATGGGCTTGAGTGTGCCCTCCTCTCTGTCAAGGTGGATTGTCCGCGGGCTGGGGTTAGATCACTCTCGGTATTGTTGTATGCCGATGATGCAATCCGCATGGCCCGTACGGCCAGGGGCTGCAGCAACTCAGGACAAATTTGTTTCCTTTATAGGGAGCCTGGACTTGCATGTGAACTTTGTAAAGTCCTATGTTAAGGCTGTCGGCACACGATCAACAAGCTCCATGACTTTTAAGGTGTCACACCACACTCTGGGGAAAGTTTCCCCTTTTCCCTACTTAGGGGGTTTAGTTTGATGTGAAGAACAATTGGAATTCCCTAATTGAGGGCAAGAAATTGGAACTTATCAAAGCCACTGGGGCAGTAAAAAGCTTTGCACGCAGATTAGGGTCAGGTTCTCCCCAAGTGTTACTTAAGGTATACCAGACGAAGTAGGTGTCTTTTAATCATTATGGAAGCGAGGTGTGGGGTCCGCGAATATCGAGAGAATCCAAGTCGTTGACGACCAATTTCTCTAATGATTAGTGCAGGTCCCGTAATGCACCCCAGCCTTTTCAGTGGTGGCGGATCTTGGACTACGCCACTTAACTGACTTAGTGCATACTCCCCTCTACTCTGCACCACTCCATGCCACTGCACTCTACTCTGCACCACTCCACTTTACACCACGCCACTGCAGTCTTCTTCCATCGTCTTCACTCTACACCTCTCTACTCTACTCTGTACCACTCTAATCTATGACAATGCACTCTACACCACTGCACTCTTTGCCATTGCTTTCTACACCACTCCAATCTAGGCTACTCCACTACACTCTACTCTGCACAACTCCACTCTATGCCACTCTGCAACCCTGCACTCTACACCACCACTCTATGCCAATACACTCTATGCCAATGCACTCTAATCTCTACCATTCCACTCTACTTCCCTGCATTCTACTTCAATGCACTGTACGCCACTCTCATCTATTCTGCACCACTGCACTCTGCCATTGTACTCTACACCACTTTACACCATGACACTCTATGCCACTGTACTCTATACCAGTGCACTCTACCCAGCACCACTCCACTGTACACCATTTTACTTTGCTATGAAACAATCTCCACTCCACTCTATGGCACTCCACTCTATGCCACCGCAATCTACGCCAATGCACTCTACTCTGCACCACTGTACTCTACACCACTCTATTCTACTCTGCACCACTCTACTCTGCACTCTATGCTACTGCACTCTAGTATGCAACACTTTAATCTACACCACTGCATTCTACGATGCTGCGCCGGATGCCTTTGAATTCTATCCCACTGCACTCTATGCCACAATACTCTGCAATACTCTATGCCAATGCACTCCACACCAGTCCACTCAACCCTATGCCACTCCACTGTACTCAACTCCACTCTATGCCACTCAAATACACTACACTCCACTCTATGACATGCCACTCTCCTGTATGCCACTAACTTGCAGCCATGCTGAACAGCAGCCATGCTGGTGTACAACATGGCTAAAGCCCTTGGCAAAGCCAATAGCTCTTGCATAGGTGAGACCTATTGGCTTTGCAATGCTTGTTTTTTAGGCGCTACTTTTTCCTTCTTTTTTAGCACTCTATCAGAGTGCATCTTATTCAGTGGGTTCACTCGTGTACTTCTAGCCCCTCTAGGCCTCTCCCTCCCATGTCCATTCCACTTCAGTGTTGCTTGAATCCAATCCGTTGATGTCCTGTTGTTGTTTTCCCCCACTAACTCTCCCCTTCCTCTTTGCATTGTTGCCCACCACCACCCTTCCTCTTTTATTGTTGCCTGTCCCCACCCTCCCTCTTTCATTGTTGCCCATCCCCACCCTCCCTCTTTCTGTTTCTCGCATCCATCCTTCCATTGTTGCCCATTGCAGCTTTCAAAGCCAATGCAATGCAAGTTACACATGAGTAGGTTTATGCTGCTGCATATTGGAAAAGATTTTCACATGAGAAACTTGTGCGCCTTATGGACACATTTTTGTTGTGCTCAGCAAAATCACTGGTTACTGGGCAACATACCATTTTTTTTCAGCACTATGAGTATGTATTGAAAAATCCCAGCAAGTGGAGTGTTGTGGGGTACACAAATCGAGGCATAAGTTGAGGCCCTTATAACAGCTGTACACTCGCCGTGCCCATCATTTAGTCCTGCTGCCATGCCTGTGGCCCCATCCACGCCATCGCCCCCTCCTCCACAACAGGAAGGCCTTTTCCTATCAAATACTAATCTCTTGGAAGGGGGTGGGGGGGCGGGAGGTTGACCGACAATATGTCAATATCTTTTATTGCACTTCTTCATGAGCTTTGCTGATTTATGAAAACCTAACGACAGCTACCTCAACGCTTCTCATTTTATTGCCTTCTGAAAGATGACAAACTAATGTTGTCAAGTGAGGTACAAAGCTACAGCATTGTACACATATGTCCACAGCAGAGGCATGAGCCGGCTAAGTTGTCTAGTCAGCTGGAATTGCAGCCATTCTCCCTCGCCTTCTGATTGGGAAAGGACGAGCAGCAGGAGTAAGGATAAGTGGAGGTGCGGTTGGGGCCAAGGTTATGACTGGCAGCGCTCTCTTTGTTACTGATGTGGGACATCAGAAGCTAACTCTCCTTCTTCCTACATCTTCCACCAACCGATCAGCATCAAAGGCTCCCCTGGGGGCCCCTGCTTGTACTTTCCAACAATAACAACATCCTGTGTTTTCCTCAGCGCTGGCATAACATATGTAATAATTACCAAACTTAAGTGTACTAATTTCATTGACCTCTGAAGGATGAAAGGAAGAGTCTGTTTTGCAACATTCCGGTTACAAGTAGGTACGTGGGGAGCAATGCCCTTGACCTATTTTACAAATAGTGGGTGATTGAGGGGCTGGGCATCTAACCTTGGTCTGGCTCTTCTACTTGAGAGACAGCTCTGCTGTTAATTGCCTCTGTCTCGACTACTTGGGAGATTTACTAAAGTGTGTCAGCGAGGGTGAGCATACCCCGTCCTTCTTTCTTCTCCTCCCGCCCGTCCTTGTTTCTTCTCTCCCTTCCACCTGCCCCGTCCTTGTTTCTTCTCCTCCCGCCCCGTCCTTGTTTCTTCTCCTCCCGCCCCGTCCTTGTTTCTTCTCCTCCTTCCATCCACCCTTGTTTCTTCTCCACCCGCCCCATCCTTGTTTCTTCTCCTCCTGCCCCGTCCTTGTTTCTTCTCCCCCTTCCACCCGCCCTTGTTTCTTCTCCTCCAGCCTTGTCCTTGTTTCTTCTCCTCCCTTCCACCCGCCCCATCCTTATTTCTTCTACTACCTCCCACCCGCCCGTCCTTATTTCTTCTCCTCCTTCCACCCGCCCATCCTTATTTTTATGATTGTTGTTAGTGCACATGGTTCCTTGGCTTCGTCTGAGACCCAGCATCATTTCCTTCCAATTGTACCCTTCAGGATGCTCACAGATGTCTGATTAGGGTATGTATATAAGAGGACATACGGATATTTCACTGGAGAGGGTATATGTAAATCAATGCCCTATTACGTGAAAGTGGCTTTTTCTGCCCACACAGCGTCTCTATGGGCCTCTCTTTTCCATGCTGACGTGGTTACCTCCCTGTTTGAATTTAGGAATGGCAGATAGAATCTCACCCAGTCAAGGTCCTCTGAGGTTATATGTTTTAGTGCGGAAATGTGAAGAAACAGCCTCAGCTAAGAGTATCCTGGGGGCCTTTTGCAGTGTTAGACTTGGCATCTTTTGGCGTGTTTCCCCTGACTTTTTGCTTTCTGACCTCCCGGTTTTGACTCTGTTTTTGCTGGTGTAATGATTCTGCGCACTTTCCTCACTGCGGTCCAGTGGGAAAGTGCAAGTGCTCCTGTATAAAATGCGTTATGGATTGGTGTTTCCATGATTGGCCTATTTGGTTTATGTGTCAGTCCCTTGTAAAGTGCACTGCGAGTGCCAGGGCCTATAGACCAAATGCTGTTGGTGGGCTGCAGCACTGGATTGTGCCACCCACGCAAACAGCCCGTAAAGTGTAACTCGGGCCTGCCAACGCAGAGCCTGTGCGCAGCCTGGGGCTGCCATGTCGACTTGGCAAGTGCACACACTTGCAAGTCCCTAAACCTTCCCTTTGCTACCTGTTAGTCACCCCTAAGGTAGGCCCAAGGTACCCCTGTGGGCAGGGTGCGTTGTACGCGAAAGGTAGGACATGCCCGGGTGTGTGCGGCATGTCCTGATAGTGAATCACAGCCTAGTTCGTTTTTCACTAGTGCAAGGCTACCTGTTCCCCCTAGGCCAGAACGGGCAGTTTTGATTATTACAGCTTATAATCCTAACTGACCCCGGGAACATGGTAGAAATTCGAGTTTAGTATGCCTGGACTCAGAATGATAAAATTAGAGAAGGATGGAGGATTGTGCCTTTTCAAATTCTGATGTATTTTTGATAAATGATTTCCAAGTGTTTTTGTTCCTGGGACCGCAGAGACCTGTTCACCTTACTTCTAGACACACGACCGTCTGCCACGAACCCTGCCTTGAAAAAGCCCTCGGCCGATGGGCCATATGGGCGAAACACGTGTCGGCTGTTTCTTTACTTTGTTTGTGCCCTATGCATGAGAATACAAATAAATATTATGCATTTGAAAATCACCAAAGAACGCTTGGAAATCATTTATCAAAAATACATCAGAATGATAAAATGCAGCTTTTAGTGAAGTTGGTTTTAACATTCTGTGTTTGAAAATACCACTTTTAGAAAGTGGGTATTTTCTTGTCTAACCATCCAAGCCTGCCTCTGCGAGGTTGTGTATTCCTTGTCTGGAGTGTGAGTGACAGGGGCTGGGGGATGCCAGGAGACAGGGTGAGTCAGCGCAGGGCTGAATAGCAAGATCTACATGTAGATGGGTGGGAGGGGTCGCACCTGGGCCCTGAATAGGACAGTGCCTTCCCTCCACAATGCTGGCTCCACCTCCTGTGGTGCGTCTGATGTCCCTGGCCTACTCACTGAAAGAAGGAACGGAGACTTGTCAACAAAGTGCTCCAGAACTGGTTTGGACTAGGCAAAGGCCTCTCTGCCTTCAGAGAACAAAGGAATTTGGGATATAAATATTGGGGCCCTGACCCCATGAATTTAGATCTCGCTGGAATCAAGGAACCTGCCAAGACGAAGAGCTGGAAGAGCTGCCAGGAGGAGTACTGCCCCTTTGCTGTGTTGTTGCTTTGTTGGGTTGGCCTGCAGTTGCTGCTTCTGTCTTGGGCAGTGAAAGGACTGGACTGAACTTTCTACAAACTTGTGCTGAGTATCTCCAAGGGCCAGGAACCGAGCTGGCCTCCTGTTAAGAAGTCTCAGGGACTACAAAGAGTTCACAAGCCTCTGGGTACCGCTTCTGGAACGCTGTTTCAGTTGCCACAGAGGAAGGGAACTGCAACCGACTCCGTCAACCGAATCCATCCCTGGCCGGTGACCTGTTTGCACCGCAGACCGCATCGCCCCGCTTCGCATCGCAACCCTGGTCTCACCGTGGGCGACGTCCGACGCCGCCAACATCGAGCCGCTGCTTGCACCGTGACCTGTGGGCACCGCAGTTCGCATCGCATCGCTTCACTGGGCCAGCCGGACCAGACCGACGCTGTCGCTGCAACTGGCTCAAGAGTCGTGACCGCACCGCATTTGGGGCACCGCTCGCACGTCTGCGACGCACCGCTCCGACTCGCACCGCTGTCCGACGCCAGCTCCCGCACTCCGGCTTGGTCGCCTGCATCGCAACCTGTCAGCACCGCATCGAGCATCGTCTCACCCTGCATCGCACGCCTTGGACTCACCGACTCCATCTGCACGACGCTCATCGAGCCGCTGCCTGCACCGCATCGAGGGACACCGCACCTTGCATCGCTCCGTCTTGCACCGCAACCGCGACGAACGCCGACCGGCTCGTACACTCCGTACCAGCCACAACGAGAAAGGTACTGTAACCGAGTCTGTTCACGACTCTGCTGGCCCGTATCGACGCGGTCGGCTGGAACTGTTAGACTCTGTGGTTTTCAGCATCACGGTAGGCTCGGACGGAGCTACCGACTCGTACGAACTTTGCTTTTGTGCTATTCCTGCAAAGAAGAAGTTACCGTATTAAGTATTCATTTAAAGTACAGTATTGTGGATTTTTGTCGTAATTGGTCTTGTCTTGAGTATATAAAATATTGGTTATTTTTCTAAACTGGTGTGGTGTCCGTTTGTAGTGCTTACACTGTATTACTGTTGGTTATGTGCAAATGCTTTACACACTGCCTCTGAATTAAGCCTGACTGCTCGTGCCAAGCTACCACGAGGGTGAGCAGGGGTTACTTCACGAGTGTAACAACCCTTACCCTGACTAGGAAGAAGGGTCCCTACTTGGACAAAGGTGCAAGCCCTTGCCAACTAGAGATCCCATTTCTAACATGCAGTAAAACAGGGAGTAAACAGCAGTTCTGGGTGAGCGTGCCCTTCCTCCTCTCTTACAGGCTGGGTGTCTGATTGGTGATAAGCAGGGTGGGCAGTGGAGGGCCCAATGCAGATATGCGAAGATTCAGCTATATTATTGTTGGATGTGAGACCTCTGAGCTCATCTTCCTGTGGGTGAGAAAACCGGATGAGATCCGGTCGTGGGTCTAAGTTCACTATGGGGGGAGGAATTCGCTCACTAACAGGCCACAAGGATTTAGCTGTGTTCCTGCCATTTGAAGGGCACCTGATACAGCCCCCATAATTAGGGGCTAACACTATTTCTGAGCACTTCCAGTCGGACTGTGTGCCTTGGTCCATGACATCTCTGCATGTTCCTAGAGGCCCTGCTGGACCTCCAATTAATCTGGGATGGACCCACACTCTGAGTGCTGCAGCGCCAGAATGGTTCGTAGGAGGGGCCCACAGACAGGCTTGTGCACCCCCGAGTGGTCCGTCATCCGGGTTGCCACCTTGAGAGCCTTTGCACCTTCTCCTGGGCTTCCCTGATTGTGCTCTTCGCCTTGTCTTCCCTGTGCGGTAGAGGGTTGAGCTGTCTAGCGTTATCAGTTGAATCGATGGGCGCAGGATGCGGGGTTGCAGGCTTGGATGAAAATTGGAAAGAGTTTTGCTGAGTTAGATTCCACCTGTTCAGTGATAGCCCTAGATGGCTTTTGCGTCGTTGTAGGTCTTTTTAGCAAATTTTTCTTTGACTGCTTCTGTAGTCTTTTTTCTGCCCTCCTTCATAGGCTAGATATTGGAGTTGGGTCAGGGGCTATCAAAATGACAGAGTCCTGCTGGTGCCCTCTTTTGTCTGCTGTTACTAAGCTCGAAGTCAGGAAGGGATCAGGGGATATCAAAATAAGTGAGTCCTCATGGTGCCTTCTTATGTCTGACTGAGTCCTTCTTCTCTTGGGTTTCCCTTGATGTTTGGTTGAGGCGGAAGCTGTCTGCCTGCAGTTTATATGGGTTGTAGCATCAAAAGTTTGCATCACAACTTCTGGGATTATAGCAGCAGTACCTTCCGGCATGCAGGTGCCAGGCTTTGTTGAATTAAAAACCACGCTTATGTTAGAACTTATTTCTTTAAGCTGTGTCTCCATTCCCGATGCGCTGGCCTTAACTGTGCCCACTAATGCTCCTAAGGTTAATAATAGGGGAACAGGAGCAGGGCTTGTCCTTCTCAAGTACTTTTATTTGGGATTCCAGGTGGCTTAGTTTGGTCCCGAATTCTGCTAGATGAGAAACCAGTGACTGTATCGGGTCTATTTGTAGTTCCATCTTATTTGATTGCCAGAGCAGAGCACGGGCAACTATGTCCTGTGAGGCTCTCATAGCCACCAGTGATTGGGTGTTGGATACAGACATTGTGTCCCTGTCTAGCCCAATGTCATTTACTTGTGACCCCTTCCCAGAAACAGGGTTTGCCAGAGTGTCTCATTTATTTGTGCCTCTATGTTGGAAAGGAAACGATCTGAAAGGTTTGACAGTTCCTGACCCCGTCCTTATTTCTTCTCTTTCTCCCACCTGTCCGGTCCTTATTTTTTCTCAAGTCCTTATTTCTTCTCCCCCTCCCACCCGCCCCGCCCTTATTAACCCACCCACCCCGTCCTTGTTTCTTCTCCAACTCCCACCCCCGTCCTTATTTCTTCCCCCCTCCCACCCGCCCTATGCTTATTTCTTCTCCCCTCCCACCGCCCGTCCTTATTTCTTCTCCCCCTCCCACCCGCCTGTCCTTATTTCTTCTCCCCCTCCCACCCGCCTCCTCCTTATTTCTTCTCCCCTTCCCACCCGCCCCCTCCTTATTTCTTCTCCCCTTCCCACCCACCCCCTCCTTATTTCTTCTCCCCTTCCCACCCGCCTCCTCCTTATTTCTTCTCCCCTTCCCACCCGCCCCCTCCTTGTTTCTTCTCCCCTTCCCACCCGCTCCCTCCTTATTTCTTCTCCCCCTCCCACCCGCCCCTCCTTATTTCTTCTCCCCCTCCCACCCGCCCCCTCCTTATTTCTTCTCCCCCTCCCACCCGCCCCTCCTTATTTCTTCTCCCCCTCCCTCCCGCCCCCTCCTTATTTCTTCTCCCCTCCCACCTGCCCCGTCCCTGTGTCCTCTCCCCCTCTCTCCCTCCCGTCCCTGTGTCCTCTTCCCCTCCCACCCGCTCCCGCCCCGTCCCTGTGTCCTCTTCCCCTCCCCTGTGTCCTCTTCCCCTCCCACCCGCCCCGTCCCTGTGTCCTCTTCACCTCCCACCCGCCCCGTCCCTGTGTCCTCTTTCCCTCCCACCCGCCCCGTCCCTGTGTCCTCTTCCCTCCCACCCGCCCCGTCCCTGTGTCCTCTTCCCTCCCACCCGCCCCGTCCCTGTGTCCTCTTCCCCTCCCACCCGGTCCCTGTGTCCTCTTCCCCTCCCACCCGCCCCGTCCCTGTGTCTTCACGCCCGTCGCTGTCTATTTCCCTCCCCTCCCACCCGCTCCCGCCCCGTCCCTGTGTCCTCTTCCCCTCCCACCCGCCCCGTCCCTGTGTCCTCTTCCCCTCCCACCCGCCCCGTCCCTGTGTCCTCTTCCCCTCCCACCCTCCCCATCCCTGTGTTTTCACGCCCCGTCGCTTTCTATTTCCCCTCCCACCCGCCCCGTCCCTGTGTCTTCTTCCCCTCCCACCCGCCCCGTCCCTGTGTCTTCTTCCCCTCCCACCCGCCCCGTCCCTGTGTCTTCTTCTTCCCCTCCCACCCGCCCCGTCCCTGTGTCTTCTTCCCTCCCACCCGCCCCGTCCCTGTGTCTTCTTCTCCTCCCACCCACCCCGTCCCTGTGTCTTCTTCTCCTCCCACTCGCCCCTGTGTCTTCTTCCCCTCCCACCCACCCCACCACTGTGTCTTCTTCCCCTCCCACCCACCCCACCCCTGTGTCTTCTTCCCCTCCCACCCACCCCACCCCTGTGTCTTCTTCAATTCCCTGTGTCTTCTTCGCCTCCCACCCGCCCCTGTTTCTTCTTCGCACTTCTACCTGCCCCGTCCCTGTTTCTCCTTCGCCCAACTGACAGAAAAAAAACAAAGCTCTATCTCCTGGCCAGCGCTGGTGCTTCATAATGCTTTTTTTTTTTTTTTTTTAAACCTGTTTTCCACCTCCACTCGCCCTCCCATTCTCCACCTCCACGCGCCCTCCCGTTCTCCACCTACAATTGCCCATTCTCCACCTCCATCTACGTTATGGTTCTTCACATCCACCCTCCCTCCTGTTCTCCATCTCCACCCCCTCCCGCTCTCCACCTACACCCGCCCTCCCGCACTCTACACCTGATTGCCAAAGCGAATCGCTCACCCATAGGTGAGACCTATTGGCTTCGCCAATGTTTGGTCTTAACAGATATCATAACCATTGCTTGCTGAATTGTCTCCTAACGTATCATTACTCAGAACTCTGTTCCTCACTTTAACAGTCAAATAACAATAAAAGGTTGTGTTCACCCTATGCAACCTGCTGACCTGCATGTTCTGCAGTGGGACATCATCTCTCCGAGCGCGCCTACTGGCTTCTAGGGTATTAGGCCCTGGTATTAGTAACTGTTTTAATGAATTATTTTGAAACGCACCCAATGATACAGAATTGTATCAAATAAAATAACAATAGTAGGACACATAAATGATTATTATTTAATCAAATAAACTGAAACTATCAACTCATCGAGATGGGGGCAGGGGTTGTATTGGAGCACTGAAATACTATAAGGGTGTAAGAAATTGGGGTATTAGTTGAGGGGGGGGTGAGAACACACTTCAAATAATATTCATCAAAATCCTAGTCAGGATGAACCACTAGAGTCATTAAATAAACCTGTGCTTAACCTTCTGGTAGCTTGGCACAAAGAAGTCAGAGGCAATGTGTAAAATATATTTGTAGCATGTGTGGCTGTAGAGACGTGTGCTCGGCACACTCCTGCCATCTAGTGTTGGGCTCAGACATTCACACTTGTTTTGCTTTGAAGAAGTCTTTCGAGTCACAGGACCCTCTGACTCCTCCTCTTCAAGGTAATGTGCATGGTCATCGGCTCCATCTTCAGATTGTTTTTCTCCACCATCGGGCTTGGATGTGGTCTTCGAATCTCGCTCTCTACGTCCTTTCTCGAGGCCTTATAGACCCAGAGAGGCACATGCCATCACAGAGGATTCGCCCAGCGATGGGTACAAAGCATCGGTGATGAATCTCCGAAGAACTGACTCATCGACTACTCCACGCCTTGCACCCTCAGTGGAGAATGTTCCACGTGGGGTGGTGGGACGGACCTTATTTTGAAGGTGCCCTCAGTGGAGCTCAAAATATCCACACAATGCTCAACACCTGGTCTGTAATTTGTCCCCTGAACACGATGACTAGGACTGTGCGGCGTGCCAACAGTTCGAGTTCAAAAAGACTTTAAGATACTGTCAGGCACAACAACTCCCTCATAGTATGGAGACCTCTGCTGAGCGCGGGGTATCGAAGGGTTTGGAGATCATTGGTGCCGATGAAGAGGAAAAAGGAGCCGAGTTAGCAGGTAGCATTGTCCTGGAGACTCCGAAATTGAACCTGAAGGCAGCAAATGATGATGGGCAGCCATCTGTCTCTTTCCAGAGGTGCCCTGACATCGATCAGGAGGCAGACTCTGGGCCAAGATTGAAGACTACACCAAGGGTTTTAAGTACTGCTTCCCCTCCAGCCCCAACACTCAAAGCAGTGTTGCAATACTTGTCGGAGACACGACCAAGAGCAGATCTGCCCAATAGCCCAGTGCCCCACACATGTCTTGGTGGTCTGTGACCAAGTGGTTCTGTTCGCCACCGAGACAAGGCTTCGGAGCCGAGAAAGGATGAGGGACCCCCTCAATCCCGATCGAGCTTCTAGCAATAAGACAAAGCATGGCGCCGAGGTGTCAGTCATCGGCGTCGAAGCACTCTTTGTCTAAGTTTTCAGCTTCTAAACCCTCAGCATTGAAATCCTCGGCGTTGAAAAACCTGTTGCTGAAAGGACATTCAAAAAGCCCTCACAAGGATAGTTTGGCACCAAAATCATAGTCCAAAACCAAACACCATGCTGCCGGAGAAGAAGAGGGTCCGATCCTTGAAACGTCGCATCATGTCCTCGACAACAGTCCGCAAACTATCAATCCAAAGACTGGGAAACTTAATACTCCTAAAAGGTGGAGTCTAGAATCTGAAGATCCTGCAATGTTTCTGCCACCAAAGAGGCCTTACATTACACTCTCCTACACATTCAACCACAGGGAGTGTAGATCCTTATTCCCGAGGGGATGATGGGGAGGGGGGGGGGCTTCAGATTATCCACAGAGCCCTGATAAACCTTATGAAGACTATAATGTCGACCCACAGGATGACCCAGATTTAGAACCAATTCCCATCAAACCGCCCCCGCCCGACGACACCACAAATTACCATAGTGTCCTACAAAGAGTTGCAGCATACCACAAGGTAGATATGCATGTCATCCCTGACGAGGAGGACTTTTTAGTACATGAATACATGATACATGAATACTTTATTGTATGATTACCTAAAATCGTTTACAAATGCAATGCATGTTACTATCATAGTTAAAACAGTAGGTTAATAAAAGCATCTAAAAAAGCATTTAAAATGAGGTGGTATTTAAAAGAGAAAAACATCTAGAGACATATGCATCTGTTGATCAGTCAATGCCCTGATATTAGTTCATCTTAACTAGTCGGGCTTAGTGCAAGATCACTAATGGCCATAACGTGCTGTGTTATTAATTTTTAGTAGAGACTTTATCCAAAACAGAACAAACTGTTCAGTATCTACCTATGAAAGTCTGTTGTAAAACCGTTAATGAGATAGTTATAAAGATCCCTGTCAAAAGAGAGTACTTACTCCTAGGGTAGAGAGGAAACACAAACCATAACCCTCAGATCCGATCTATGTTATGTCATAATTTTTGTAGAGCTCTCAATTACCCATAGGGCGTCTTGGCGCTAGCTGAGAACCAACCAAATGATGCCCCACACTGTAACGTGCTCTGAGAAAAGCCACGTTTTCAAGGCCTTCCTGAAGGCTAATAAATTGGGCAGTTGGGATTAGGGGGTACCCTTCTTCTGATTCTTTAATGGTGGCTGCTGCACGAAAATGGGTAGCAGCACAAGCGACACACCTTTTCCGGACAAAGAGAGCAAGAGAATTGATGCTGCAAGGAAAAGGGTGGCTGTATGCAACACAAATCACTGGCGGATTGCCAACTCCGTAGGGATGCTCTCCAGAAACAACAGAGCACAATAGGATCAAGTGGAGGATCTCTTCTAACATCTTCCAGATAAGTATAGGAAGAAAGAGGAGGATCTGGTAAGTGAACGGAAGCTCATATCTAATGCAACCATTAGATGTGCACTTGATGCAGCTGACTCTTCTGCAAGAGGTGTCAACTCTGCAATTCTTTTAAATGGAAATGCATGGTTGCGCATCTCAGGTTTTAAACCTGAAGTGCAACAACACTTGCTAAGCGTCCCTTTTGATGGAGAACACTACAAAGTGCCACCCGACGCCAGTCCTCTTGGAAGCAGCAGGGAATAGGTGGGCTTAAACCATCCACCTCAAAGCTAGGACAAACCAATCAAAGACAACAGCAGGTCTACCATCAGCAAGGAGGAAAAGGTTTTGGCAGAGGCACACATAGAGGCAATGGAGCCATGGGAAAGGTAGAGGTACGCGATACCAAAGGGGATGATGGACGGAGTGTTTGAGCTAATCAAACACTCACCCCCAGTCAACTGATCTGGGTTTAATCCATCATCATTCTTTAGCTCACTCCACCACCCCAGTTCAGACATGGCCATATGCAAATCAGTCTGACCCTCTGCCTCATGGGAACAGTCCAGCCCGAACTGCCAAGCCATGTCTTCCCTGGACCGGAAACAAGCATCCTGGGACCGGTTTCTGGCTATTCAGCCGTCATCAGCCAGGCTAGCTTGAATCCAGTGGCAAAGTGAGCAAGGGACCCACGTCTGGGCATACCCTGCCAACTTAGGGCGAACAAAGTGATACCAAAGGGGATGATGGACGGAGCGTTTGAGCTAATCAAACACTCACCCCCAGTCAACTGATCTGGGATTAATCCATCATCATTCTTTAGCTCACTCCACCACCCCAGTTCAGACATGGCCATATGCAAATCAGTCTGACCCTGTGCCTCATGGGAACAGTCCAGCCCGAACTGCCAAGCCATGTCTTCCTGGACCGGAAACAAGCATCCTTGGACCGGTTTCTGGCTATTCAGCCGTCATCAGCCAGGCTAGCTTGAATCCAGTGGCAAAGTGAGCAAGGGACCCACGTCTGGGCATACCCTGCCAACTTAGGGCGAACAAAGCGATACCAAAGGGGATGATGGACGGAGCGCTTGAGCTAATCAAACACTCACCCCCAGTCAACTGATCTGGGTTTAATCCATCATCATTCTTTAGCTCACTCCACCACCCCAGTTCAGACATGGCCATATGCAAATCAGTCTGACCCTGTGCCTCATGGGAACAGTCCAGCCCGAACTGCCAAGCCATGTCTTCCCTGGACCGGAAACAAGCATCCTGGGACCGGTTTCTGGCTATTAAGCCGTCATCAGCCAGGCTAGCTTGAATCGAGTGGCAAAGTGAGCAAGGTAGAGGTACACCAGCCAAGGGTGCCTACACCACTAAATATTGACTTCCCTTGCTTGCCCCCGACTACACAACACCTGTTGGGGGCGGACTTGTAGGGCATTGGCAGACATCACTTCCGAACAATGGGTACTTTTAATAGTTTAGCACAGTGATTGTCCCAAACTCATATTAACCCCACCAAACATTTCTCCACACAGACACCTCCTCAGTCTGCAACATTTATACCTTCTGAAGACGTAAAGTCACTTCTTGCAAAGGGGGCTGTTGAGTGGTATCAGAGCAGAGGAGTGTATTCCCTCTACTTCTTAATTCCAAATAAAGATGGGACATTAAGGCCTACACTAGGCTTCAGCCCTCTAAACTGATACATCCTATCGGAACATTATCATATGGTCACCCTACAGGATCTCATACCACTTTTACAGGCAGGCCAGTTCATGACAGCCCTCGACCTCAAAGATGCTTACTTCCACATTCCCATTCATCCCGCTAACCACAAATACCCGAGGTTCGTTGTAAGTGTCTGTCATTATCAATTCAAAATACTACCCTTCAGAGTCACAACAGCTCCATGGGTATTCACGAAATATCTTGCAGTACTTGTGGCTCACTTACGGAGACAGGGTATTCATGTCTTCTCCTATCTAGATGACTGGCTGATAAAAAGTGCAGACAGGGACAAATGAGTAAAAGATACACGAGCCACCATCACTCTGCTCCACAGATTGGGCTTCACAGTAAATGCCACAAAATCTCATCTGGAACCTCTGTAGATCATCCCTATCTGGTTGCGATTCTCAACTCTGTCACAGCCATAGCCTACCTCAATCCCCAGAGGGTTCTCAATCTCCAGAACCAACTAACTCTTTTCCAGCCACATCGTCACCTACCAAGCAGGACGGTAATGCGTCTCCTAGGCATGACGGCCTTTTGCATAGCCATTGTACCCCATGTGAGGCTATACATGTGCCCCTTACAGGAGTGCTTGGCATCACAGTGGTCACACGTGGAGGGCAGTCTAGAAGATCTAATGTTAATTCAACCCACAATAAATCGTTCTCTGCAATGGTGAAAGAGCAACAATCTGTTGCAGGGAGGGCTTTCATGGACCAAATCCCGCAGTTGACCATTACCACAGGCACATCACTCAAGCGTTGGGGGTGCACCTGTTGGAGATGACAGTTCGAGGATTATGGACTGCTCAACAAAGGACTCATCACATCAGAGTTTTAGAGCTCCTAGCGATCCAGCTGACTCTCAAAGCCTTCCTCTTATACATTCACCAAAAAGTAGTCCTCATAAAGATGGACAATGTGACAACAATGTATTATATACAGAATCAAGGAAACGCACACTCTCTTCTACTGTTTCAGGTAGCACAGAGCATATGGAAATGGCAATATGACATCACATTCACCTCCTGGCAAAATATAGACAACAACTTTGCGTATCTCTTAAGCGGGACGCAACAACAAGACCATGAGTAGGAACTTCACCCACAAGTCCTTCAGCAATACTTCCAAGCTTGGGGCATGCCAGACAGAGCTCTCTTCACAACAGCAGAGAATGCAAAATGCCAGCTCTTGACCTCCAGTTTTTATCACTTGCAGTCACAGGGCAATGCACTATGGGTGAATTGGTCAGGGATAATTGTCTACGGTTTTCCGCCTCTCCCACTACTTCCATATGTAGTGAAGACGGCAAACTGCTCTTATCTTTATTCTAGTAGCTCCTCCATGGGTACGACAACCCATGGTACACCACCCTACTCGAGTTGTTGGTAGTTCCTCACATGAAGCTCCCCAATAGGCAGCACCTTCTCACACAAAATCACAGGACGATCAGACACCCAAATCCCAAACAATTCAATCTAGCTGTCTGGCTTCTGAAGTCCTAGAGTCTTGGTACCTATCCTGTCCTCTGAATTCATAGACATCCTTGAAGAGGCAAGGCGACCTACCACTAGGACCTGCTATGCAGCCAAATGGTAAGATTTGTTTACTCTTACACTGCACAACACATTGATCCTATCAACCCCTCAGTATAAAACCTACTATGTTATCTACTACATCATCAAAGATCAAGTCGAGCCTACACATCTATACGTCTTCACCTTGCAGCCATTGCTGCATACCTGCAAAAACAGGGAACACCATTCGCTCTTTAAAATTCCAGTTGCCAAAGCATTCATGGAAGGTTTAAAAAGGGTAATACCTCCAAGAGCACCTCCTGCTGCAGCGTGGAATCTCAATGTGGTACTAACTAGACTCATGTGTCTTCCTTTGGAGTCTTTACATTCCTGTCCACTTCAGTACATTTCATGGACGTTAGCTTTCCTAGTTGCAATTACCGTGTTAAAAAGAGTTGGTGAAATATAAGCAAGAGCCTTTCTTTCAAATATATCAGGTCTGAGTGGTCCTAAGTGCCAATCCAAAGAATTTTGCTAAAATCCTGTCATCCTTTCATCTCAATCATACTGTTGACCTGCGGGTTTTCTTTCCCAACCCAGACTCAGTAGCAGAAAGAGCACTTCACACTTTTTATGTCAAAAGAGTGTTATCATACTACATTGATAGAACTAAACCTTTTTGAAACATGCAACAATTGTTTGTTGCTCTTGCCAACTCTAGACAGTGTTCCGCAATATCCAAAGCTGGTATTGATTGATGGATAGTCAAATGTATCCAAACATGTTTTTCCAAGGCCAAGAAGCCTTAGAAGTTCCCCCAAGAGCACAGTCTACTAGGAATACAGGTGCTCTAGGGCTTTCTTAGGTAACATTCAGATAGCTGGCATTTGCAAAGCTGAGACTTGGTCAAACTCCACACTTATTTACCAAACACTACTGAATGGATGTTTCTGCCCACCACCAGGCACTTGTGGAACAAGGTGTTCTCAGACCTTTCAGTTTCTTACATTCACATGACATGGTCATCACTATGGACTATTTCTAGTTCCCCTACACCTGCACTCGATGTGCGAAAAACAATGTGAAGATGGAGCCAATGACGGTGTGCATCACCTTGAAGGGAGGAGTCACAGAATCCTGTAACTCAAAAGACTTCTTCGAAGATAAACAAGTTGTAAATGTCCAAGCCCAACACTAGATAGCAGGAGCGTGCAGACCATGTGAAGCACTACATGTAACGAATAAATGCGTACAAGGTAAGTAACATAATCCTTATGCAGTACACAAACCGTAATAAAGTGAAAGCACAACACAAGAAAAAGCCCAAACACAATTAGAAAAATAGAGAATACTTTTATTAATAAATGACACCTAAACAGCAAACATCCAATAAGTAGAACTGGAGATATGCATTTTTAAAGTTTGAACTAAAAATAGCACATAAAGCACAAAGTGCCTACCGTGGTTATCTAGTCGCGCTAGACTGGGTCAAAATCAAGCGTTAAGGCCAATGACTATGGAGCGCGGGCCGATACAGGGACCAGCTTTGACTCAGTGGAAAGTTTACCTTCTGACTTAGAAACTTATACGGAGGAAAAGTGGTTGTGATGAGTCATCGGTGGGGTAAGCTGCAAGCTAGATCCAAAACGTGGCTTGACGATGATGGACAAGTGTAGAGCGGGGTCCTAGGGTGGTTGTAAACATAGACTGAAAAACTCTGGGCAGGTGAAGACCAGACTCCCTACCCAGAAGGGCCTCAAGGTTGGTTGGCTTCAGCTTGAAGTTTGTCTCAGTGAAGCCTTCTCTGGTCAGACTGAGAAATTTTTCTGGAAGTCAGATCTCCTTCAGCTGGACAAACCAGCAAGCTGAGGCCGACCGTTGTTTCGACGGCTGCGGCTTTGGCGGCAACCCCGGTCCCCATCGGTTCTCCAAGCAAAAAAGTTCTCAAAAATGTTTGTAAGTATAAGATCTTGCAGTTTGGGAACAGGAAGAGTACACTCTAACTCCAGACAAGGATTAAAGTGCACAGAGACCTATAGCCAGCAAAAACAGGTTCAGCAAAAGAAGGTAAAAATCTGGGGGAATACCACGTAAAAGATGGACATTTTCAAAGAAGTGTTTACACCAAAACGAGCTATATGGAGCTATTTTGAGGTATGCATTATGCATTTGGGCTTTTGGGCCTGATGTTACTTTTATTTCAAAGATTCAGGAAAGGGAATGTGTGAGTGTACTGCAATACCTGTTTGGTGAATGTGCATATTCTTGATAGAGAAGTACGGCAGATAAGAGCAATGGAAGGACATTTCAAGGTATACAGGGGTTTGCTGGTATTATTCCTAGACCTTGTAATGGTCTGGAACTTTATTGATCTATCACTTCTTTTGCTGCTCTTATCTAGACAGCCGAACTGTTTGCTTTTCTGTTGTATGTGTCTGGTGTCGGGGAAGGGAGAGGATAAAAAGGTTAAATAGGGGGAGAAGGGAACGGGCTGGTTAGACCCAGTGTTTATAAAACTCTTTTCTTTGGAAGATGGAAATGGGAAAGTACTAAATTAAAATCCATCAGTCTTTGTGAATGTACATTTTGGGTATTAGTTGAAGGCCGACTGTGGTCATTCCTAATAAAGAGCCACACTTTACTATTACTGCTTTATTTGTGCTCTCTTTGCTGCTCACCAAATTTTTTTGATCATAGGCGTGCACCAATCGTACACAAAAATGTCTTCATCCTCTTTCATTGGCATGCCAGTCAGCCCTTTAAGATACTGGCTTCCCTCTCACCAGTTTTCTGTTCATTCTTTCAAAGAGGTGTTGTCCTATAGTATCCTCTTGAACTTTAAGGCCTCATTTTGTGTGCTCGGATTTGGGACTCTTATTAACCTGTTCCCTTATCCCCCAGAATGAATAATACCAGGGACATCCGTGATACCAAGAGGGGAGGGGAGAATATTGCTAAGGATTATAAGGTATACCTGAAGGGTACCTGCAGAAATGGGAAATAACCTGGGAAATTCGTAGTTGTTCACCTGACTCCCTGATAATACCCAATTTTTTCCTTAATTTCATATTTTTCCTGCTTTCAGGATGCAAAGTCCTTCAGTGAAAAGCTTCCAGTCCACAGGCTGATGGTGGATCTCGAAATACTAACTCACATTCCAAGCCCCAACAGTATCACCATGGCATTAGTTATGAGGGCCTGGAATTCAAAGCATGTCTATGTAGAATGCTGCTCTCTTCGTGATATCTGGGAAGTTGTTGGAAAGGAGACGTTGTTCTTACCTTGTGAGCTCTTGTCTGGACCTCTTTCATCGTTTCCACAACATTATTTCCTAAGTGTCTTTGGCTAAAGGCAGAAGAAAAGGATGTGATCCAATGTATCTGCCAGACTTGTTCTGCAATTATACTGTGAACATTTGGTCTCATCCTTCTGTGCTCTATCTTACTGGATTACATATATTCATTCTGGCTAGAATAAAAACGTCATTTTTCTTCTGAATTTTCCAGTA
Source organism: Calotriton arnoldi (assembly GCA_963921515.1). Classification (NCBI taxonomy): domain Eukaryota; kingdom Metazoa; phylum Chordata; class Amphibia; order Caudata; family Salamandridae; genus Calotriton; species Calotriton arnoldi. The sequence goes on along the minus strand of CAWUFW010006258.1, from coordinate 121,473 downwards.
GTACCGTATATGGATGCTGGTCCTCATTTCCTTAAAAATCTGCTTCCTTGAGGTTCCCATTGAAGGTGAGCTTTAGGATGCTGTTGCACTGGATTTTGTTTCATGTGTTCTTAGTCGACAGTTTTGGCTGTGTAACGCCTTCCTGCAGATGTTATCCTTCATCTGATTGGTTCTAGTTTGAATCAATAGATGCCAATGCAGTGTGTTTTAGGTGAGGCAATACCTTTTAGGGCCTATCTTAGCTATGCCTCCTTTGCCAATGTCTATGTAGATTTGCATCTACAATAACTCTTAATGTAGTGTCTACAACCATAATCGTGCCACCTGCAGTGGGCTGTTCTGGAATTAGTTCATCACTTTATCCTGAGCCTCCATCTTTCCAGTTAAGTCCCCAAGTTCTGCTCCGTATAGCAGAGTATGTTCGTCTGAAATATTTGTTTATAAATATTAGAGGGTGCACATATGCCTTGCAAATCTCAAGATGTTAAAAACTGCACTATTATGTGAGGGTATATTAAACAATAAAGAAGCACTTTTACAGACGATTAGTTGTTCCACAGATAAAATGATATTGTTGAATGCATGTATTTTTTATCAAGGTTTTTGAATTAGCAGATGCTAGTGGTAGCATGTAACTTAATATATGCTTGTTACACTAAAGATATTTTCTATGTGATTGGAGCTAGAAAGATTTCAGTGGAATTTATTATTACAATAATTATTCCACATGTCCAGATCAATTGATGTACGCTGCCTTTGACATTTAATTTCTATTGTTGATCCGCAAGGCCTTCTGAAGTTTTTAAATCGCATCCCAGGGCTAATCTCTCTTTGAAATAGGATAGACATTGTGGGTACTATGAAGTCCAAGGCGGCGGGCGGATAGACTCCTGCTCACCCAGATCAGTGCATGTAATTATGTAAATGACTTTTAGAAGGATAAGGTGGGATCACATTGAGCATTAGGCTGTTAATAATCCTTTGTTAGCATGCTAGGACAGGATTCAAAAGAGGTTTTAGGAAGTGTAAACCATCTGTATCACAAACATGTATGAGAGTGCAATATCTCAGCACCTTTTTGAATTGCTGCTATCCAAGATCCTTAAACATAGTTTTCTTCGGGTACTATTTGCTGACCCCTTCCATACAAAACAAAGCCCTTCTTTGCAATATTGAAAAATGGGTACCTACCGCATAAATTGAACTTTATCAAATCTACTTGAATATTCTTGTTGAAATGCACTTAGCAGGCTGCAGCAAAATCAGCTAGCAGGCTCACATTTTATAGTGTGTAAAAGTACCCATGCGAACAGCAACTGTGCTACGTACTGTATAGTTACTACTCTGGAATTTACTTCAAGAAATTACTGTATCAATAAAGGCTTTTTTCAAATAGGGGTTGGACTTAATGGTAAAAAGTCATGTTTGGTCTAAGGTCGTCCATTTAATAGTTTGTAGAAACAATGGACACAGGTTAACAGAGCCACCTTCCAGGCGGGAATCCCAAACAGATAGCGGCCTCAAGTTAAAGCGCACCTACTGTAAGAGGGCCCTATTCTTCCTCAGGCTGTGGCATGTGGTCTGCGTGAATCGTCCCTTCTCTGTGGTCTTTTGATACTGAACGTATGTGGTGCACAGGAATTTGTGTATAACAGCGGCAGCTGCTGACTTTAGGGAGTAAAGGGGTAGGTTGTTTGACATTTTCCGTTGTACCCACCCAGCAGGCAAATATATGCAAAGTGGCTTTATATTCATGCTGACTTCACAATGTTTTTAAAGCTTCACTTCAGCTGTCGGGATAGCTAGTTAGTTGAGAAGATTTGCTTTACATTTCAATGCCCCACAATATAGAAAAGGAAGCATTAGGATTTCTGTCATGTCTTTGTTTTTAAATAATTGCTTTTACATTGGATTAAGGGGCTTATTATGATGGCGGACAGTTGGACCTCTATCGCGGCGGTCAGGAGACCGCCCAACAAGCAGTCAGTGGTCTGACCGATGCATTTGGATGCGACCGCCGGGGTGGCGGTCAGAAAGTGCTCATTTACACGGCAGCTTGTACTGCGGCCCAGAAAAAGGGCTGCAGCACAAGCTGCAGTGTAAATAAGCACTTTGTGCACATCCATGCACTGTGTGTCATGTGCATGACACACTGTGCATGGAGGTACATGGGGGCACTCCGTGTGCCCCCGGTCCACTTTGGACGGTTGCCTTGTTTGGGGCCCCCAAAGTCCCTTTCCGACAGGCTTTTCATGGCGGCCTATCCAACATGAAAGGGCTTTCGGAAAGGGGTATCGTAATTCAAGGGATACGATTCCTACTACTGCCCCGATGGGATCGCAGATCCTGTTGGAGGCGGCGGTCTTCCCCCAACCTTTGAGGGTCTGACCGCCTGCATCAGACCGAAGGGCTGTCAGACGGCCACCGACGGCTTGTCGGTGGCGGTGTGAACAACATCATAATTAGGCCCTAAGTAACGGTATCCCTTGTATCCCTTGCAGTGTGTGCTTTGAAATATTTGTTATGCAGGTGCCTTAGGTGCTTCGATGTCGTAGACCTTTCTCCTGGCTCATGATAAGCCCCCATCTCATTCACATGCAAGTACAGAACGAGACACATACTCTTACACGCGTGCAAACACACATTCCGCCTTCACAGTCTTACACACACAGGCACATAAAGCCCACACGCACATAGACAGTCTCACAAAAACAACACACTCAGCACCAGTAAGACTCACCCCGTGCATTGTTGCAGGTCCGGTTCTCTTTACCCCTGCTGATCTTTGCACGGAGTGCGCCGCCAGAAGTGACATTGTACCACATTTTGCGGCGGCTTATCATCTCCGCCAAATTTTAAATAACTCCCAAAGATCAGTGTTTGATTATTTTTTTAAAGTAGATGAGTAGCAAAAACAGTGCAAAATGACGGCCTTTTTTATCAAAGAAAACGTTGATTTTGAACTGACATTTGTTAAAAACTATGTTCCACACTTAAAATCATGTGTAATAATATATGTGAAATATGTTTAGCAATTGTTCCACGATATATGTCTCCCAGGTGCAAACATCTTTCTGTAATATTGTTTAGCCAGTGCAAAATATGAACTACGGCCCACGTTGCTTTGCTAGAGAGATCCCCTCTGTGACAGGCTGGTCTGCGTTGTCCTGTTTTGTGTTGGTGCCGCTGAGTACTTGAGGCCAACGTACCTCCTGCCTGCTGCTGGCCTTTCCTTCATGTCCCTAGATCTGGCTTATGGAATGATTAGCCTATTGATGTTGTTGTTATGTCGATTTGTGTAGCGCACTTATCACCCGTGAGAGTATCCAGGCGCTTGATCACTATTTTGCTCTTTGAAAACCACTGTTGATTTAAAAATGCATAGCAGCCTCGTTCAAAGGCGGCGTGCTTGCCAGTCAAAAATGGCATCCCTGCACTTATGGTTATCAGCGTGTGGCATGTCTTTGGCTGACACCTGGCAGAAAGGATCACTAATTCAACCGCTTGAGACCGTTCTTATTCAACGCATGATGCTTTTAACACAGCATAATGCACTCCCAAGCGCTCACAACATGAATCAGTTACTTGGAATCAATTCGGGTGCAAAGCCACATTCTTTAAAGTAGAAGAAACCGTCCTCCACGTTTGACGCAGGCTCGTGCACCTCAAGATGTAGCTCTTTTTAACGAAAGACTCGAGGACTTTGAAACCTTTGTGCCTTTATGCGCTTCTAAGACCAGCTTTACGGAAGTGCACAACAGGCGTTTGCACAATGAGGTTGTGCCCGGTCGCCAGTGGCATAACCGAAATTCACCAGAGAAGGCAGTAAGGGGCCCCTGAGCCTCCCATATCTCAGAGATAGTCCTAGGGCTTGCGTTGTAAAGCGGACCCCCTGAAGTGTGTGCCCGCACCACATCGTAGGGGTTTGCATTTACACCCCCCAGCGCGTCACAGACTGGGACCATCCACACATTTACACAGTCCCACCCTTTTTTCTCGACTCACGCCCGAACAAAGAAGAGGACAGATTTACTTCTCAAAAAACGTGTGACTGAAGGAGTCTTTTAAACATGCATTGCTAGCAGATGTGCTGAAATAGAAGACCGTGAGCAAATCACGACTGCATGCTTATAATTATCCTGCACTTCAGTTAATCCATATCCTGTGTTTTGAAAGGATTTATTCATTACGTGCATGCTTTCTGCTTTCTGCAGCAAACAGACCCTAACTTCCTCATTATGTTCTTTCACTGCAGTAATAGCCTGAAGAGATTGTGATTGATGGAGTGTAAAGGTTCTTGGATGAGGAGCTCTGGGGCCAGTGGAAGGATTTAGTAAAACAGTGCAGCAGATGAAGGATGCTGCAGGAGCAGCTTTTCAGTGAGGTTGATGCAGCTAAGAGTATACATGCACTTATAATAAAGCCTCGAAACTGGGGACAGAGGACATGCAGGTAACTAGGCCAAAGCTGGCACACTTTTAAGTAAACAAAGTTAATTATGGTATCATAGACAAATGAAACTAGTCCTTTATATATGAAAGGACTACTAATCAAGCCAATAACATGTTTAAAAAAAAATCGAGTTAGTATGTAGGTGAAACATTATTTAAGGTCAAAGGCTTCTGTGTACAATAACTACGGAGTTATTATTACTGGTCATTTGCAATATTGGGCTAATGCAGTTGTAATTTTTTTTAAATGACAAGGTGAGGTATCACAACAATAGGGACAGACAGGGTGAAATTATAGTTCACGAGTATTGCTTGCTTTGATGTGTGATTTTCGATGGTTTTACCTCGGTTCTCTTTTTAGGAGATAGTTCATCGCTCCTAGTCCTTTCTCCATCATTTATTTCTGTGATGCATTTTTGTGCCGATTTCTTGAGTCTGGTTTGTTGCTCAAATACACTCTTTTGAGCCCCTCATTGGCTCTCGTAGGCATGCATATCTTTCAGTCTGTGCTTCTTCTTGTTCTGACTTGAGGGCTTATAATGATAACAGCGTAGTTGTTGATCCTTAGGGTTGTGTCACGAGATCTGCATTGGCTTATTTACTCTTCTCTCCTAATAGGCATATCACTGTGCCACTTTGTTACTATAAATCTTCTATTGACACCACTTGAGAAGTGTCTGTGAATCTGAAGTCCCTGGGCCAAACAGAGCTTCCAAGTGTTTTCATGGTTCTATCAGAATGGTCCATGGATGACCAGGTCTCTGTTTCACTCTCCTCTTTTGCAGTAGCATGGTGCATCACATCATAGACTACGTTGTCTTGGTGCTGACTGATCATTGTTCTTTTGACACCTTACCTTCACCCTTCATTGATCCTGTATCAGTCTCTTGCATTTGTTTCAATGGAGATTGAAACACTTGTTCTCTCTTGCTTCGAAGTGTGATATAGTGTATTTGGCCTGATCGACCGCTTTGACACCCCCCACCCCCCATTGATGTTCATGAATGGAATTAGCCTTTTGAGGAGCATGCACTGCATGGTTGTTATGGGCAGCCTCCACTGATCTCTTCTCAAATTGCATCCTCTTTTGTGAAGGTGTTGAAACTTAATGTTGTACAAGATTTTCCAACCTTGCAATACATCCCTTGCAATACATTCCTTGCCTGGTCGCCGACATGCAGAGTTGAAAGTGTGACGCTCCTGCCGTAGGTTCCTGTTGGGGGTAAAGTATGGCCGCAATGCTCCTTTAAGTTACTTTATCATTTCTCTTCTTCGGGGAGAATATTCTGATTACAGACCAGCTTTCTTACCCTGGTAGATGAGTGAGAAGCTGCAGCTTGTCTGTGTTCCAAGATTCTTCTTCTGCTTCAAGAAAGATATCCAGGGACTTTACCCACCTCTTCCATGTATGCCACAAGCCCTCTGTGCCGGCCTGTGTGTTTGGGGATGGCCCTATAAGGTAGGGGCCGATATTTATGATCTGCTCACTTCCCTCACTATACTGTACTGTGAATTGCACACAGCTACTTTCATTGTTCCTTGCAGTATCCCTCAGAGTGTACTCATACTACTGCCACTTATGTCACAGTCTTTCGCTCTGGATCCTTTCTTGCGTTCTGTTTCATTTTTTGGCAATACTCACACTTGGCTGATTTGTTGATTGTCCCCAGTGATAGCCGGGATGCACTGTAATACTTAGAATGTTGTGGCTTTCTGTATGACTGTTTTTTTCCACACAATTTTCTGATTGTAAGACTTATATACTGCTCTTGCATTTCAATGAAAATAAGTCAGTCCAGTTGGGGGTTCAAATTCATGATTTTTGGATCGTCGCACATCTCGTCTGCGAACGCTTAACTCATTTGACAACCCTGCCTGGTTTCATTTAGTTGATTCTCTCCTATAAAGACCCGTGATTTTAGAGTGGGTTTGGCCAGTGTGAATCTTTTTGGTTTATTTTCTGTACTTTGTTGAGAGCTATTTGTCTGCCTTTTGAGTGAAGCAGTTTGTATGGCCTCAGTTGTATAGTTCCAGTGACAATGCACTAAAAATGTCAAGAGCCAGTGGCTGAAAGCAGCAGACAAAACCCCAATTTATGTATGTTTGTATGTATGTATGTATATATGTTGCACTGTATTGGTAACAAGTTCTCTGACAGACACCTGCAGCTGTCGGTGGGTGAAACCTAAAAAAGCACTGATGCCTAAGCAGATGTAGGGCAGAGGTGGTTTCACATGCACCATTCAAAGATGGCCACTCATGTATGCACATTCATGCAGGCGCATGGCCATGCATCTTGGAACATTTTTTGGGCAAACTATAACAAAGAGTGGGGCGTGGCCAAGCCGCTGACCAAAAAGGCTGCGCGGAGGTGAAGCTCCGCCAGCATCCCGCAGATCTGAGCCCCCTCCGGGGCGTGTGGTGTGGACATACCGCCGTAACCACCATGAATTAAATAAGTACTGATGGCAGGATCGAGCGGAGTCGGGACCCGACGACTGAGAGGCCCTGGAACGACATAGCGGAACATTGGGGGTGGAGCGCAATGGCGGCCTGCATCGGGCAAACAACCACACTGTAGATGAGCGCCTGCGGGGCGGAAGAGCCTTGCCCGCCGACCTAGATTGAAGCAGGCCCTGCGGATACTGTGGAGAAGGCTGCAGAGAATCGTGCAGAGGCCTGCAGGGGCTGCCACAATGGAGCTCATGCCGCCGATGAGACCGGGCAGCCGCTGGGAGCTTGCGGCAGTCCGAGAACAGTGAGCTGGGTGGCCCCAGAGGGCTGCAGGTACGGCCGGGGAGCTGTGGGCCTGGGGCGCGGTCACGCTGACTGGGGCGCCCGGGCCTGGAACTTGGGTGGCCTGACCTCTGTGGCCTGTGTGTGCTAGGCACTAGAGAAAAGTGGGAACTGATGCCCTCGGGACGCTGCGGGACCCGCTTGCCCCCCCTCTCGAATGCTGGAGCCCTACTGAACGGGGGTTGCTGACAGCGGGGCTGACCACCGGGCCCCCGGCGAGACGACACAGTTGGGGGTAGGCTGCAGGGCAATGGGCGATTTGTGCTGTGCGGACCCCCAATAAGTCGGCATTGAATGTAGAGGACCAATCACTGGACAGTGCTACCGATCCCTGAAGGCACTAGGTGGGACAGCTGGGGACACATTTCTTTAACGTTGAAGTGGTTGCTAACGAGCGGCTCCCCCCCCACTGGGACAAGTATGGCTAAAAGGGACCCCAAGCAACGTAAGCTGCTGTTTCACACGGCAAAAGACAAAGCTGCTGCTTCTTATATAGAAGAAACCACGGACCCCAGCATGGCGACAGGGGAGGACACGGAACGATCAAGCGCAGGAGCGCTTCTAAAGGAACTACGTTCTGGTTTCAAGGCACTGGACAGCAGGTTTGATGCACTTGATAAAAGACTTGATTAAATGCAGGAAGGCCTAGAGTCATGAGCGAAGGTTGGACATGGCGGAAGGTAGAGTGTCGCATCTTGAAGAAGGCACAGCACAGATGTCTAAAAAAGTAGATAGGCTGGAATGGCAGGTAAAAACACTAGCTATGAAAACTGAGGATTTGAAAGCAAGAGGGAGGAGAAATAACCTGCGCATACTGGGGGTGTTGGAATCGACAAACAGCGGGAGACTTGACCCCTTTGTTGAAGGGCTACTCACAGAGCTGTTCGGAGCCGAATCCTTTACTACCACGTTTGTAGTAGAACGCGCCCACAGGTAGGCCCGAAGCCCGGCCTACCACCCCGCCCCATAATTGCTAGGCTTCTGAATTTCAGGGACCGTGACACTGCACTCAGGCTGGCGAGGGAGAATGCCCGGTTACTCACCGGTAATCTTCATTACTCCGAGTCCTGGTCTTCTTATCCTTATCAGTGAGCAGCTTGTCTGCTCCCCAGAAACCTTATACCTAGCAGAGTTTTTAGCACTTCCCCCAATATGGCGCCACCTATCAGGTGAGAATATAGGGGGAAGTGCGTCACACAACATCCTGAGAATACCAAAGAAACCCAGAAACAAAAACAATCACCAAAAAGAAACCCCAGGGAGGGAGGGAAGGGCTCAGGAATGGGACGGGAAGACCAGGTCTCGGAGTAATGAAGATTACCGGTGAGTAACCGGGCATTACCTCCTCGTCCGTCTTCCCATCCCATTCCTTATCAGTGAGCCCATACCCAAGCACACTGCGATTGTAAGAAAAAAGACCATAAATTGCAGCAAACAGGTCAATTTAATCAAAAAGAAAGCAGTACAAATCACAAACCATGTACAGCAGACAAAACATGAGAGCCAAAGGCAGCCGAGGCCGCCATCCCCAACTGAAGACGGTATTGGGAAACAAAGGTATGGGGAGAGGCCCACGTGGCAGCATTACAAATGTCACGCAAGAAGGCACCTTTGAACATGGCCCAGGAGGAGGAGACACCCCGGGTGGACCTACCCTGGACCAAAGAAGGGAGAGGACAGTGAGCGGACTCATAAGCCGAAACCACAGCACACTTTACCCAACGAGTCAAGGTGGATAAGGAAGTACGAAGCCCCTTCCCAGATATCCCATAGGTAACAAACAAGGAATCAACCTTCCGAAAGGCACTGGTCCGATCCAAATAGATGCGGAGAGCCCTCAACACATCCAAAGAATGCAGAACCACTTCCTCCGGGGAGGAGGGGTCCGGAAAAAAGACAGGGAGGACAATATCCTCCTGACAGTGGAAAGAAGACAAAACCTTGGGCAGAAAAAACTGACTAGGACGAAGAATTACCTTGTCAGAGCAAAAACGCAAAAAAGGGGGGGAAGCCATCAAAGCACCAAGCTCACCAACCCGCCGCCCAGAAGAAATGGCCACCAAAAAAAGAACTTTAGCCATAAGGAACTTAAGGTCCACAGAGAGCAAAGGCTCAAAAGGGGGCCCAGTCCAGGCCTGCAGAACCAGGGGAAGATCCCAGGCCGGGACAGGAGAGTGAGAGACAGGACGCTGAATCAAAAAACTCCGCAAAAGGCGAGCCACCAAAGGGGAGACAGAAGACACAGAAGAACCCCTAAAAGCAAGAATGGCAGCCCATTGCACACGGAGAGTGGAGACAGTGAGCCCCAGGACAAACCCATCCCGCAAGAAGTCCAGCGCCTGCACAGCCGCACAGGAGGAGGAAGACAGACCCTTCCCAAGGCACCAGGAGGAGAAGATCTTCCAATGACAATCATAAGACCGTAAGGTGGAAGGGCGTCTAGACAATTGGATGCTCTGGGCTACCTCGACAGAACAACCCTGGTCCAACAAACGCAACCTTTCAAGTGCCAAACCCCCAGCCGGAGGCGGCGCAGGGAGGACACGCGGAGAAGAGGAGCCCGCAGAGGGGAGGGACACAGGGGAAACTGCCAATGGGGGCACACCGACAAGGCCAGAAGAAGGGGAAACCAAGGCCGACGGGACCACTCCCGCACCACCAGAAGAATCTCCGCCCGATCCAACCGAACCTTCCGGAGGACCCGGGGGATCAATGCAAAAGGCTGGAAGGTAAACAGGAGACCCAGCAACCAAGGAATGGTGAAAGCGTCGATCGCCCAGGCCAGCCGAGAAGGAACGAGGCTGCAAAAATGAGGAAGAAGGGCCGACTCCTCCGAGGCAAACAGATCCAGCCAGGGAAGGCCGAACCGGAGGACGATCTGATCAAACAGAAGAGGGGACAGACACATGGTCACAGATGAAGGGAACACCCTGCTCAGAGAGTCCGCAGGCCCATTCTCCTTCCCCGGAAGATAGACAACCGTCAGAGACAAGAGATTCCGCTCGGCCCAAAGACCGATCCTCCTGGAAAGGAGAAACAGAGACCTGCACATGCCCCCCTGACAATTCACATAAGCCCGAACAACCTGGTTGTCAGTCTGAACAGAGACAGCACGGCCCAGAAGGAGAGGAGCAAACCACAGTAGAGCCAACCAAACCGCCCGCAACTCCTTCCAGTTCGAGGACTGGAGAGACTCAAACCGGGACCACCGACCCTGAGCCTTCGAAGCACCCAGGACCGCACCCCAACCCATGGCACTGGCATCGGTAGACAACACCAACACAGCCGGAGGAGGAAGAAGGTCGGAGCCCCGGGAAAGAGACTGAGGGGACAACCACCATTGGAGAGCAGCCCGAATCCCCGGCGTGACAGGAAAAAGAGCGTCGTAGTCCTGAGAGGCAGGATCCCAGTGGGCCAGAACGTGATGCAGGAGGGGATACAAATGCAGACTGGCCCAAGGTAGGAGATGCAGAGTGGAAGCCATCTCCCCTTGACTCCGCAACCAGAGCCGGGCAGACACCGGGACTGGGACAGAACCCACGAAAGGTGTCGGAACAAAGTCAACTGTCTCTCCTGGGAGAGGAACACCATCCCCAGATCCATACGGAAGAGAGCCCCCAGGAACTTCAGAGTCTGGGAGGGCAGCAGGGAGGACTTCCGGTGATTGATGAGGAACCCATAGGACTCCAGAAGACAACAGACCTGGTCCACATCCGACAGAGCCTGAGAGAAAGAAGGAGAAACAATCAACCAATCATCGAGGTATGGAAAAAACTGAAGACCCCTGGAATGGAGAATACTCACCAGAGGGGCCAAGAGCTTCGTGAAAACCCTTGGCGCCGATGAAAGGCCGAAAGGAAGCACCCGGAACTGATAGTGCCGGGAGTTGACAGAAAAACTGAGAAATCGCTGATCCGGAGGATGGATAGGCACGTGCAGATAGGCATCCATCAGGTCCAGCGAGGCAAGGAAACACCCCAGCAGCACCAGATGCAGGATAGACAGCAAAGTCACCATTTTGAAAGGACGATGAGGAATGTAGAGATTGACTCCCTTCAGATCCAAAACAGGGCGCAGGTCCGCTGTATCCTTTTTGGAGACCAGGAAGAGGATGGAATAACAACCCTGGCCTCGCTCCAGAGGAGGAACCTCCGCGATGTCTGCCTTCTCCAACAGAAGCCGCACGCCCTCCAGCAAAGCCGCCCGCCTCAGAGGATGACGAGGCAGAGGAGTCTCCCGGAAGACCGGAGGGGGAGGAGAGGAAAACTCGATGCGGTAACCTGCCGACACCGTCTGCACCGCCCAGGCATCCGGAAGAGTCAACCATCGATGCACAAAAAAGAGAAGGCGACCCCCAACCGGAAAAGGCAGACAGTCATTGCTTCGGAGAAGGAGCGGAGGCAGAACCACCGGCCTGGGCTCGGGATTTGGCACCACCAGGGGCCCCCCGGCCACGAAAGGGCTGCAGAGCACCCCTGGCGGAAGGCAAGCCAAAGGCACAGCGGTATCCAAACCCACACCCCCGAGAAGTAGGGTGAACAGGAGCCACAAGCTTACGATTCTCTGCCAATTGCTTGACCAAATCCTCCAGCTGGGGCCCGAACACCTTGGAACCCACAAAAGGCAATTTAAGTAGGACCAACTTCTGAGAGGACTCAGCCTTCTAAGACCGCATCCAGATATGACGTCTGGCAGCAATCGAAGCCCCAGAAGCAGCTGCTGCGGCACACAAAATATCAAAAGAAATGTCCGATAAATAGCGCACCTGCAGTTCCATGAGAGCCAAGAGAGAGGAGGCATCCTACCCGTCCTGCAATAGAAGAGCCAGGGCCTGGAAATCCTTCAGTAGGGACTGCACCATATAGTTGGAGTAGGTCGTCGCCCTGACAGCAAAGCTGGAAGCAGCGTAGGAACGCTTCACCGCCCCTTCCACCCGCTTGTCAACAGCGTCAGAAGGAAGGGCATCATCAGACAGAACCAAGCCCTGGGTGGAAAGACCAGACATTAAATTGTCCACCTTGACCGACTGAGGGAAGGAAGACGGACTTATCCACATCCTTCCACTCATGCGTAAGCACCTTGTGCACAGCGCCATGTAAGGGCAAGGATTCAGGATCTGGCTGGTGATACGGAGTAAAAAAGTCATCCTCCAGGACATCCAGCACAGGAGGAGCGAAACCCAAATTGCCACGTACATGGTCAAACAAATCAGAGAGCTCCTCACCCTGAACAAAACTACCACGCACACAATCATCCTCCTCTGCCCCCACATCCTCAGCCGATGGGTCAGGCTGATGTAGAGACTCACGAGGCACTTTGGCAGGAGGGCCAGCCGCCTCCCGAGCCCGGAAAGCAGCAGCAACAGCCTCATTGATAATGACTCGGGGCATCCAAATTAGGAGCAGCAGAGCCAGATGCACCCTGGTCCATGGCAGTGCAAAATCAGAGCAACAGGTAAGAACAGGCTCCGAAAACAACCAGCAGAGGTCGGGGACCAACTGAAAAAGGACCCGTTTAAAAAGAAACCAAGTCCCGAGGCACCCGACCTCTCGCGCAACCAGGAAAGTGGGCGGATGCATAAAAGGGAGCCCTGCCGCAGGAAAACCCCTAAGGGAGGCAGGAAACCCAGGAGGACGCACCGTGCCGCAGGTAACCAGTAGAGAACCCGCGGCCGCTAAAGCAGGGCGCGACGGGACCGGCAAAAGAGAAGCGGCCGCTAGAGCAGGCCGGGCATACCAATCATGCAAGCACATATCCGCACACAGTGGCTGTAATGGCACAGGGAACAGAGCAGGATGCGGGCCGAGGCCAGTAAACGAGCCACAAACTCCATGTAACATGGAGGCATTTGCACGGTACATTGCCGAAGTGAAAGAAACAGGCACAAGCGGCAGCTAGAGCAGGCCGCGCAATCCCAAAGGAAAAGACATCATGCAAAAAAGCAGAAAGCAACAAAGGCAGCCGCTACAGCAGGCCGCATAAAATAACACAATAAAAAAGAAGAACGAAACACTTACCCGACCAACCGCCCTGCTAGGTAAGGAGAAACTGACGAAAAAAACGAACAGGATGTTGTGTGACACACTTCCCCCTATATTCTCACCTGATAGTTGGCGCCATATTGGGGGAAGTGCTAAAACCTCTGCTAGGTATAAGGTTTTTGGGGAGCAGACAAGCTGCTCACTGATAAGGAATGGGACGGGAAGACCGACGAGGAGGTAATGGGCCACTAACCTGGCAGGGATCAGCTCTATCTCTATTCCCTGACTTCACCGTCCTGGTACAAGAGGCTTGACGCAAATACAGCGGAGTCAAAGCCACGCTGCGCAACTTGGGCCTGCGATATGGGATGCTCTACCCATCACGGCTACGGGTTGATGTGCAGGGGAGGGCACTCATTTTTGATAGCCTCACTGCTGTGCAGGAGTTTTGCAAGGCCTTCTCGGAAACGCAGAAAAACAACCATCACGGATCACCTGGTGGGTCACAGCCGGAGATCCACTCGAGTGCAATCATGGATTTATTCCCTACAGGGTGACCTCTCGGATTGTTGGGCCTGACCCGTAAATCTACAGATAAGTTTGACATGTCTTTTACGCCTTTGTTCTCTTGACTCTGGTCCAGTATGGATGGGACTGTTGGACATGAGGGCGTACTTCCACACACAGACTAGAGACACAGTTGAAATCCCTATTTCAGGAAGCTGGGGCTGACATAGCGTCGCCACACCCCCAGTGAAGTTCACATTACAGAGAAATGTTTAGCTAAAGTTGGCTTTGGGAAGTTGAGCAATTGCTATGTTTACAAAATTGGGTTTTTGTCGGGTGGTTAGTTGCTTGGCTTGGGAGGGGGAGAGGGAGTTGGGACAGATCGCTAAACTTAGGAGAGGGGATGTTTTGCAGACAGGGAAACAGCAGTGTGCAACAGTATTTAATGTTGAAATGTTCTTAATGTACGAAATGTGTGATGACGGTGACTAACGTTAAAGCATTTGCTGACATAGCATTCATGACATGGAATATTAGGGGGCTCAACAGTTCGCGGAAATGCCGGCAGATAATACAATATATGTGCCAGCACACAGTAGATGTGGTGTTTTTGCAGGAAATGCATCTAGCACCCACGCGGACGTCCACTCTGGGATCCATGTGGGGGAAGGACAGGTTCTTCTCTAGCTATAGTTCATCCGCACGTGGGGTCGCCACCCTAATACCTAGGAATTTGCCATTCAAACATTTACACACGGTATCAGACAAAACGGGATGTTATCTGCTAGTGCTGGGGGTATTGATGGAACACCGCATTCTAATTGTCAACGTATATGCTCCGAACGTAGATGATCCAGGTTTCTTTCACGATTTACCGAGGCAGCTTTCTTTACTCACCGCTGACCATATGCTAAACCAAGAGCCCGCAATGCACTGACGGACTTATGCGAGCAGTATATACTGCATGATGCTTGGCGACTGCGAAGCCACAATGGACTGGCGTACACACATTATGCAGCTCAATACCACACGTGGACGAGATTGGACTATTGGTTGTTGTCCCGAACTTTGACCCCCTGGTTGCGTGATGTGGAACACCAGCCCAGCACGCTATCTGACCACTCACCGGTGATCCTGAAAATGCGCATTCTGAGGGAGGGGGCATAGAGAGACAGTGACGGTTCCCAGAAAGGGCGCTGATGGACACAGTTTTTAGGAGCGAACTTAGGAAGGCAATAATTGATTATTTTGAAATTAACACAGTGTTAGACCTGTCAGCCCTAGGGTGGTCTTACCCTGTTTTTTTCCCTTTCTGCGCCTCATTTTTGCCACCATATTTTTACTGGACCTAGGTCTCCGGGCGCCTTGCCACTGCTGGTCAGTGCTGAGGTGCAGGTGCTCTCTCACCAAAGATGGCTGCCACAGGCCCCTGCTACTGCAGAGGGCCTTCCACACATACACACTAGTCGCCAGAGTCAGGCTGGGACAAGGGATACAGTAGCCATCCCGTCCCCGCCTCTGGGCCCCATAGCTAGGTAGGTGGAAGGTTCCAGAACCTTCCGGGCTGTGGGAGGAGTTACACTTTGCCGCCTTTGGGAGGGTCACCTGACCTAGGGGTATAAGAGGCTTGGAGGGAAAACCTGGAGTTAGTTAGGTTGAGGCACCGCTGAACCTGGGAGAACCTGCGCTGGAGTACAGACTTTAGGGCCTAGGGGGAGACCTACACTACTGCCGCTGACAGGGTCAAGGCCCTGCTGCCGTAAGATAGATGAGGAACGCCCACCACCCACTGATCTTGCCCAGTGTGAGGGGACCCAGGGAACCATCTCCAGCGTGCCAGGAGGAACATACAACCCTCCAGGAATCACCAACTCACAACCCCCCCCCTGTTCATAAAGAGACTTTGCTGCATCCAAGAACTTCAGGACTAGAAAGTGAAACCCAGTAAGAGGGGATCAGGAGGCGAAGCGCTGCGTCCTAAGCGCTAGGCCTCCACCCCCTATCCACCTATACAGACAGCTGGACTGTCCCCCAAGAACCATCCTTACACAGCCTGTGAATAAGGCTGTCAGCGCGCCTGCGCTGCAACCCCCAAGTGTGGAGAGAACTTGACCCCCCCCTTGTGGTCACTGACCTGGTGACCGGATCACCGCCGCGGCCGCCGCCGCTGGAAGAAGGGAACTGAGGCCGGGGGATCTCTCCCCTATTCACAGCTGTGGTGAGGGCGCCGTCCGCGCCCTCACCGAAATCCCCAAAAGTCACCGCCGGGCCCGAGACCCCTGCCGCTGCCAGCGCGGCCAAGAATACCGCCGCCGCAGCCCCGTGGGCCGCGTGAAGTGAACTGAGGCCTGCTGCGGCCTCCCGGCCCGTGGACGCTGTCGCCGAGGGGCCGGGGACGCTGACCGCGTCACAGGTCGCGCCCCGAAAAGGCCGCGACGGGATTGGCCCGCCAAAACCAATCGCTGAAGCAGAGGGCGTCGCCTAGCAACCACCAAAGGCCGCGACGCGATTGGCCCAGCAGAGCGAGCTCGACGACGTCAGAGGGGCTCCACTGCCAACGGGAGCCCCCGGAAGAAGAGAAGGCCGCGACGCGATTGGCTCAGCCGGAGCCAATCGGGAGGACGTCCCCGGGGCTCCACTGCCAACGGGAGCCCCGCGAAGAATCGCCGCCGCGCCCGGATTGGGCGCCGTGAAGAGCCCGCCTCCGCCCAGCACGCCGGGAGGTAAGGAAGGACCTCCTCACCTCTCGGGACGCCGGAGCCGACTGGCAGGACCGCCGGCTCCCGCTCCGAGTCCCCACTCACTCCCCTGACTCCACGGGGGCCGGAGGAGGGGCATACCGGCCCCCCAACAAAGGGAACCACCACGCGAGAGGCACAAGAGCCTCGAGAAATAAATCAGCACCGGCCGGAGGGCCGCGAGACTCGCGCCGGGCCCCGCCCCCACCACAGAGGGCCGGGCCAGAGGAGAAGCGCCGTAAGGCCCCACAGCCAGCCACAACACCGCAGGTGAGCCCAGGAGGCCCCTAGGGCTCTAGGTTAAGCCCCTGGGGCCGGGGGCCACCCTTGAAGAGGGATTACAGAGGGAGGGGGCCTATATTGCCATAATACCAAAGGCCAAGCACCTACTATAGAGTAGCCTCCCCGGGGAGATAAAGGAGTCCCCCCTTTTGGTAGCCCCCAGCTGCTGGACATGTTGAGGGGTTCCCTGTAGGATTCCCTCCTGCCTAGGGTACCATAGGCTGTACAGAGTAACGAGGCCTGATGCATAGTTGTTAACACCTGAAAAGTGTTGTGCATGTTATAGGCCCTCATTTGTAGTGCACCTGAATCATTAGGGGTGCTGTGTTTTTAAAAGGAACTGTTGAGTGTCTTTTTAAAAGAGTGTGGAATAGTTAAGAGCATGTAATGTATAATTTGCATAATTGAATGCCATCTTGGTCAAGATAAAGGAACCTGATTTTTACTTATACAAGCCTGGTGTGGTGTCCGGTTATTGCGTCGCATTTCTGAGTTAATGTGAGAGTGTGCTGCACAACTGCCTTACACATTGCCTTCGCGTGCCTTTCCCCGCTTTGCGCCATGCTACCATAACGGTCTCGGTAACCCCGTTTCCAACATTGGTGTTCAGCGGTGGGATAAGGACTGGTATTTGTGCAGCACCCTACAGTGACTCAGTGTGCGCCGCAATTGGACACCTAGGAAAATAATAAGTAGGAGGAATTCTATTGTAAATTGCCAGTTGTATTAGTCCTGTGTTAGACCTGCTGCCTTCCATTTAGGACCCCTTCCTTAAGTTGTCTGGGACCCCACCTAGGAGGATGGAGTTTGAGCTAGCCGACCTAGAGAGGTACACGGTGAGCCAGCTCAAGGAGTTCTGCCTAGAGAGGGGGTGGCCGTCAAGCGAGGTGCCAGGAAGGAGGTACTTCAGAAGGCTTTGAGGGCATGGGTCATGGCCCACCCGGAGGGAAGAGGGGAGGAGGAGGAGCAGAGGGAGACAGACGACCCAGGAGAACTGAGCCTACTGAACATTGACGTCAGCGAGAATGTGTTGCCAGGAAGACGTTCCAGGGCAGGCAGTAGTGCGTCAGGGGGAGTGTGTCACCAGAGGAATTCGAGGACAGAAGGCAGCAAAGGCAATTGACATTAGAATTGGCTAAGATGGAAAGGGAGCGAGAACAGGGAAGGCTAGCCATGGAGGAAAGAAGGCTTGTACATGAGCTTAGCCTGAAAGAACTGGAGCTCCGAGCCTTGCAAATGGAAATGGAAGGCAAAGGAAATGGTGGCAGCGTACCTACTGGGGTTCCACAGGAGCCCAAATTTTACCTACCCAGGGAGGTGATGGCCAGCTTTAGTGTGGGTGATGACATAGACAAGTGGTTGACGGCGTACGAGGTAGCTTTGGTGGCCCATAGAGTTCCTGAGAGCTACTGGGGAGGAGGACTTTATAGATACATACCTCCACTAGTCAGGGACACACTGCTAACCTTAGAAAAGGGGGATCGAACCAACTACCCTATCATGAGGGAGGCCCTGCTCAGGAAGTTTGGCCTCACCCCTGAGAAGTACCGCCAAAAGTTTCGCAACAGCCACAAGCTCACCACACAAAACTGGGTAGATTTTTATGATTATGCCCGGAAGGCATTAGAGGGTTGGGTGCGTGGCAGCGAGGTTGACAATTACACTGGGCTGTACGACCTATTTTTGAGAGAGCACCTCCTCGAGAAATGTTTTCCGGAGCTGCGCCAGTACTTGGTGGACCGCAAGCTGACCAACCCAAGGGAGCTTGCAGAGGAGGCAGACACGTGGGTCAGCACTAGGGTGTCCCACAAGGGAGCCGGGGCGGATCCCCCGAAGGGTGGACAGGTGTTCCCCCAGAAGAAAGAGGGGGAGATAAAAAGAGGGAGTTCTTTAAAGGTCCCCAAAATAGACCGCCTGGGAGAGGGGTAGGTTTCCCATCCCAATCTGGATACCAGAAACCCACTTACCCTGACAGGAGTCAGCAGCCCAGAACTGTCCGGTGCTACGAGTGCGGGGAGGTTGGACACTACAAGGGGGATGCCCAGTGTCGCAAGAGAGCCCCAGCCCCCACAGGAGGTAAGACCCCCGGGGTGGCCAGTGTAGCGCTTGGGGAGGAGTTGTCCCTAGGTAGGGGAGGTGAGTGGACAGGCTTGACCTTAGTTTCCCTGGGGGATAGGGAGATCATCCCAAGGGTGCAGGTACCCGAGAACACTGCCAAGTATCGGCAGAGGGTCCTGGTGAACGGGGAGGAGGTGGAGGCTCTGAGGGACACAGGTGCCAGCATGACGATGGTGAGACGTCAGCTGGTGTCCCCAGAGCAGGTGATTCCTGAGGAGTTCCACCCAGTAGTGATGGCTGATAATAGCCTGGGTCATTACCCCGTGGCCCAAGTTCCCTTTGAGTGGGGAGGAGTGTCAGGTCTGATGAAGGTTGCGGTGAGCCCTGCCATGCCAGTTGACTGTCTGCTGGGCAACGATTTAGAACATACTGCCTGGAGAGAGGTAGAGTTCAATGCCCATGCTGAGATGTTGGGGTTACCAGGGTGGACTTGCGTTATCACGCGGTCCATGGCTGCCCGACAAGGAACTCAGCCCGGGTTGGAGCCTGAAAGAAGGGCCCAGCCCACTGCTGGACGAGGAGATGTCCGGGAGGAAACACCCGGTGAGATGGATGGGGAGCCCGCGGAGGTGACCCCGGAGTCCGCTGAGGTGGTTGGTTTTCCCGTGGGGGACCTGCCGACCCCTGCAGAGTGGCAGGTGGAAGGAGGGCCTACCCGGGAAGAATTTTGCCGGGCACAGAGGGAGTGCCCTACGCTTGTTGGCATACGGCAACAGGCCGACGCCCAAGCAGCTGGAACAGAGACTGGTAATTACCATGTCTACTGGGAGGATGGTCTCCTCTACAGTGAGCCTAAGGCTCCGGTGCATGGGTCCTCAAGGGCCGTGGTGGTCCCCCAATGCCACCGAGCCTTTCTGCTAGAGTTGGCGCATGAGATACCACTAGCAGGACACCTGGGCCAGGACAAGACGTTTGCGCGCTTGGTCCCACATTTTTACTGGCCCAGGATGCGCGTCACTTCTGACACTTATTGCAAGACCTGCACCACTTGCCAAGCAAGCGGCAAGACAGGGACTAAGGTGAAGGTCCCTCTAGAACCTCTCCCAGTGGTCGATACCCCTTTTGAGCGAGTGGGGATTGACATTGTCGGGCCGTTGGATCCGCCGACTTCAGCTGGGCATAGGTTCATTTTGGTGCTAGTAGACCACGCCACCCGGTACCCAGAGGCAATCCCTCTGAGGACCATCACAGCACCGGTGGTGGCGCGGGCCCTCATGGGGATTTTTACCCGAGTGGGATTCCCCAAGGTCGTGGTGTCAGATAGGGGCACGAATTTCATGTCGGCCTACATGCAGGCCATGTGGAAGGAGTGTGGAGTGACCTACCGGTTCTCCACTCCTTACCACCCCCAGACGAACGGGCTCGTGGAGCGCTTCAACAAAACCTTGAAGGGGATGATCAGGAGCCTACCCGAGGACTTGAGAAGAAAGTGGGACGTCCTCTTACCCTGTCTGCTCTTCTCCTACCGAGAGGTGCCGCAGAAGGGGGTCGGTTTCAGCCCCTTTGAGCTGCTCTATGGCCACCCCGTTCGGGGGCCCCTCAGTCTTGTCAAAGAGGGGTGGGAGAAGTCTTCCTCGAAGCTTCCCCGTGATGTGGTCAGCTATATGCTGGCGTTCCGCAGCCAAGTGGCCAAGCTGTGGAAGGAGGCCTCGGACAACTTAGAGGCAAGTCAGGCCGTCATGAAGCAATGGTATGACCGGAACGCGCGGACGGTAGAGTTAGACGCTGGACAGAAGGTGTGGGTCATGGAGCCAGGAGAGCTTAGCGCCCTCCAGGACCGATGGACTGGGCCGTTTGAGATCTTAGAACGAAAAGGCCAGACCACGTATGTCGTCGACATGAAGACCCCCGTCAACCCCACAGGGTGCTCCACGTCAACCGCCTGAAGCCACACCAGGAGCGTTCCGAGCTCACTCTCTTGATGATAACGGATGGGAGTGAGGAGGAAGAGAGTGAGCCTCTGTCCAGACCTTCTGGCGGTCCACGAGAAGGATGGTTCGGTAGAGGGAGTAGTCCTCGCCCCATCCTTGACCCCGGAGCAACAGAGGGACTGCCGCCAGGTTTTGGGGCAGTACGCCTCGTTGTTTTCCCTCACGCCTGGAATCACGCACCTGTGTACCCATGATGTGGACACAGGGGACAGTCCGCCAGTGAAGAACAAGTCTTACCGGCTGTCCGATAAGGTCAAGGCTAGTATCCAGAGTGAGGTGGTAAAGATGCTAGAACTGGGGGTGATTGAGCCTTCCAGTAGCCCTTGGGCTAGTCCGGTAGTGTTGGTGCCGAAAGCGGCCCCCCGGGCACCACACCAGAACTTCGGTTCTGTGTGGATTATCGTGGACTCAATTCGGTCACCAAGACCGACGCTCACCCGATCCCTCGGGCGGATGAGCTCATTGACCGGCTGGGAGCAGCCCGGTATTTGAGTACCATTGATTTAACATCAGGATATTGGCAGATCGCCATGGCGGAAGGAGCAAGGGAGAAGACTGCGTTCTCCACCCCCGAGGGCCACTTTCAATTCCAGGTGATGCCCTTCGGGTTGAAAAATGCTCCCGCCACTTTCCAGCGGTTGGTGAACCAGGTGCTGTCTGGCCTAGAGGCCTTCTCTGCTGCCTACCTGGATGACATAGCTGTCTTCAGTAGCAGCTGGGAAGACCATCTGCAGCATCTCCAGGAGGTGCTGCAGGCTTTGCAAAGGGCTGGTCTAACCATCAAGGCCAGCAAGTGCCAGATTGGACAGGGATCTGTCGTGTACCTGGGACATCTGGTGGGCGGAGGTAAGGTGCAACCCCTCCAAGCCAAGATTGAGACCATCATGGCCTGGGAGCCCCCAAGACCCAAACAGAGGTCCGAGCTTTTCTCGGCCTCACGGGATACTACCGCCGGTTCGTCAAGGGATATGGAACCATCGTGGGCCCATTGACGGAATTGACTTCCAAGAAACAGCCACGCAGAGTAATCTGGACGGCTGCCTGCCAAGATGCCTTTGAGACTCTTAAACGTGCCATGTGCACCGCACCGGTGCTCCGGACCCCCGACTTCGGCCGGGAATTTATCGTGCAGACAGACGCTTCTGAGCATGGCATAGGAGCTGTGCTCTCGCAGCTGAATGACGATGGCCAAGACCAGCCAGTGGCCTTTATCTCCCGACGACTACTCCCCGGGAACAGCGGTGGAGTACCATCGAGCGGGAAGCCTTTGCTGTGGTTTGGGCGGTGAAGAAGTTGAGGCCATACCTTTTTGGTTGTCACTTCTTGGTCCAGACCGACCACAGACCCCTTCGCTGGCTCATGCAGATGAGAGGCGAAAATCCCAAATTGTTGAGATGGTCCATTTCCCTCCAGGGGATGGACTTTCGGGTGGAACATCGACCCGGTGTAGACCACGCCAACGC
Organism: Calotriton arnoldi; assembly: GCA_963921515.1. Classification (NCBI taxonomy): domain Eukaryota; kingdom Metazoa; phylum Chordata; class Amphibia; order Caudata; family Salamandridae; genus Calotriton; species Calotriton arnoldi. Next base: position 99,206 of record CAWUFW010006258.1, on the reverse strand, counting down.
TGACGGTCTCTCCCGGTTTTTCCGCCTTAGTGAAGAGAACTCCCTAGAGGTTGGGAAGCTCTCCCCTCTTTCGGCTGGGGGGACGCGTGTTAGACCTGTCAGCCCTAGGGTGGTCTTACCCTGTTTTTTTCCCTTTCTGCGCCTCATTTTTGCCACCATATTTTTACTGGACCTAGGTCTCCGGGCGCCTTGCCACTGCTGGTCAGTGCTGAGGTGCAGGTGCTCTCTCACCAAAGATGGCTGCCACAGGCCCCTGCTACTGCAGAGGGCCTTCCACACATACACACTAGTCGCCAGAGTCAGGCTGGGACAAGGGATACAGTAGCCATCCCGTCCCCGCCTCTGGGCCCCATAGCTAGGTAGGTGGAAGGTTCCAGAACCTTCCGGGCTGTGGGAGGAGTTACACTTTGCCGCCTTTGGGAGGGTCACCTGACCTAGGGGTATAAGAGGCTTGGAGGGAAAACCTGGAGTTAGTTAGGTTGAGGCACCGCTGAACCTGGGAGAACCTGCGCTGGAGTACAGACTTTAGGGCCTAGGGGGAGACCTACACTACTGCCGCTGACAGGGTCAAGGCCCTGCTGCCGTAAGATAGATGAGGAACGCCCACCACCCACTGATCTTGCCCAGTGTGAGGGGACCCAGGGAACCATCTCCAGCGTGCCAGGAGGAACATACAACCCTCCAGGAATCACCAACTCACAACCCCCCCCTGTTCATAAAGAGACTTTGCTGCATCCAAGAACTTCAGGACTAGAAAGTGAAACCCAGTAAGAGGGGATCAGGAGGCGAAGCGCTGCGTCCTAAGCGCTAGGCCTCCACCCCCTATCCACCTATACAGACAGCTGGACTGTCCCCCAAGAACCATCCTTACACAGCCTGTGAATAAGGCTGTCAGCGCGCCTGCGCTGCAACCCCCAAGTGTGGAGAGAACTTGACCCCCCCCTTGTGGTCACTGACCTGGTGACCGGATCACCGCCGCGGCCGCCGCCGCTGGAAGAAGGGAACTGAGGCCGGGGGATCTCTCCCCTATTCACAGCTGTGGTGAGGGCGCCGTCCGCGCCCTCACCGAAATCCCCAAAAGTCACCGCCGGGCCCGAGACCCCTGCCGCTGCCAGCGCGGCCAAGAATACCGCCGCCGCAGCCCCGTGGGCCGCGTGAAGTGAACTGAGGCCTGCTGCGGCCTCCCGGCCCGTGGACGCTGTCGCCGAGGGCCGGGGACGCTGACCGCGTCACAGGTCGCGCCCCGAAAAGGCCGCGACGGGATTGGCCCGCCAAAACCAATCGCTGAAGCAGAGGGCGTCGCCTAGCAACCACCAAAGGCCGCGACGCGATTGGCCCAGCAGAGCGAGCTCGACGACGTCAGAGGGGCTCCACTGCCAACGGGAGCCCCCGGAAGAAGAGAAGGCCGCGACGCGATTGGCTCAGCCGGAGCCAATCGGGAGGACGTCCCCGGGGCTCCACTGCCAACGGGAGCCCCGCGAAGAATCGCCGCCGCGCCCGGATTGGGCGCCGTGAAGAGCCCGCCTCCGCCCAGCACGCCGGGAGGTAAGGAAGGACCTCCTCACCTCTCGGGACGCCGGAGCCGACTGGCAGGACCGCCGGCTCCCGCTCCGAGTCCCCACTCACTCCCCTGACTCCACGGGGGCCGGAGGAGGGGCATACCGGCCCCCCAACAAAGGGAACCACCACGCGAGAGGCACAAGAGCCTCGAGAAATAAATCAGCACCGGCCGGAGGGCCGCGAGACTCGCGCCGGGCCCCGCCCCCACCACAGAGGGCCGGGCCAGAGGAGAAGCGCCGTAAGGCCCCACAGCCAGCCACAACACCGCAGGTGAGCCCAGGAGGCCCCTAGGGCTCTAGGTTAAGCCCCTGGGGGCCGGGGGCCACCCTTGAAGAGGGATTACAGAGGGAGGGGGCCTATATTGCCATAATACCAAAGGCCAAGCACCTACTATAGAGTAGCCTCCCCGGGGAGATAAAGGAGTCCCCCCTTTTTGGTAGCCCCCAGCTGCTGGACATGTTGAGGGGTTCCCTGTAGGATTCCCTCCTGCCTAGGGTACCATAGGCTGTACAGAGTAACGAGGCCTGATGCATAGTTGTTAACACCTGAAAAGTGTTGTGCATGTTATAGGCCCTCATTTGTAGTGCACCTGAATCATTAGGGGTGCTGTGTTTTTAAAAGGAACTGTTGAGTGTCTTTTTAAAAGAGTGTGGAATAGTTAAGAGCATGTAATGTATAATTTGCATAATTGAATGCCATCTTGGTCAAGATAAAGGAACCTGATTTTTACTTATACAAGCCTGGTGTGGTGTCCGGTTATTGCGTCGCATTTCTGAGTTAATGTGAGAGTGTGCTGCACAACTGCCTTACACATTGCCTTCGCGTGCCTTTCCCCGCTTTGCGCCATGCTACCATAACGGTCTCGGTAACCCCGTTTCCAACACACAGGGTCTGACCCGCAACAAGCCACACTATGGGAGGTGTTCAGGGCATACATGAGGGGGGTATGCATTTTCAAGAGTGCTGGGATACTAACAGACCTCCATAATACACTTAGCAATTTAGAGGAAGGGCTCACGCGACTAGATCAGTAGCAGGCTCTTGGGACATCTCAGGAATACTTATCCAAAAGGGCAACGCTATTAGCGGAACACCAGGAAGCGGCAGAGAGAGAATCCTGTTATCTGAGCAAATATGCCACTGTGAGGAGGTATGGGGAGGGGGAAAGGCAGGGCGGACCCTGGCTCGCCTGCTACAGCCGCCACACGAGCAATCGTACATATCATGTCTGCATGGGCTGCAAAACGAATATATACCTGACCATCCCGGTATTAAATGAGAACTGATGAGGTACTATACAGATCTATATACTGCCAGGCACACTGGGGGGAGAAAGATATCACTAATTACCTTGATAGCTTAGCCATGTTCTACCTCACGAGTGCTCAACAACAATTCCTGAGTGTGCCCTTCTCCGTTGAGGAGATTAAGCAAGCAATAGAAGTCATGGATGGCAGTAAAGCCCCAGGGGCAGATGGGTACACGGGTGCCTTCTACAAGGCTTTTAAGGAGTTACTAGCGCCGCAGTTGCTGGAAGTGTATACCGAGGTGGTACAAGAAGGCATTCTCCCCCCCTTCGCTACGGGAGGCAGTTATTGTGCTGCTTCTCAAGCCAGGAAAAGACCCATCGCAATGTAGCTCATATAGACCACTGTCGCTATTAAATTTCAATATGAAAATACTTGCCAAAATGGTCGCAACCCTGCTGACACTATTAATGGGGCAAATAATATCACCTGCACAATCCTTGTTTATCCCGCACAGATCCACGCCCTAAATCTACACACGTTCTTCTCTATTCTGCATAGAAAAGCGCCCTCAGTGCCGGCAATTGCGGCGCTGTTGGACACAGAAAAAGGCCTTCAATTTGCTCGAATGGCCCTTCCATCGGGCAGTACTGCGCAAGATGGAGTTCCCTTCAGGGTACATATCGCTTATCTATAAATGGCACAATAACACACTCTCTTGACATAACACGGGGCACTAGACAGGGCTGCCCCCTGTCACCACTTCTGTTTATTGTTGCCATGGACCCCCTAGTGAGGCGCTTGCAAGAAAACCGTCTGCATAGGGAATTGCAATTTAAAACGGGCCCAGTCTTAGTAACGCTGTATGCGGATGATATCATACTGTATGCCAGGCACCCCGCCTAGAACTTAGCCCCATCACTCCACGAGTTCACTCGTTTCGGGGATCTCTCTGGACTGCATATCGAATGGACAAAGTCGGTTGCATTTCCATTGATGGATGTGCAAGACCGCGTATGTGAGGGGTACCCACTGAAATGGTGTGATACAGAAACACGGTATTTAGGAATCGTTCTGCACAAGGACAAGGAACAGATACTGGGGCTTAATTACGGTCCAGTGATGGAGCGACTAAAAACACAAGTTGACCGCTGGATCGGTCTATCACTCTCCATGGCCGGGAGGATTGCTATAATTAAAATGGTAATCTTACCAAAGCTGCTGTATCTCTTTCATAATATTCCCATACCACTCACCAACTCTTTCTTTGCCCAGTTGCGCACACTATTAACACGGCTGGTATGAGGAGGACGACAGCCACGCATTGGATGGGACATTCTGGTGCTACCATTTGAGAGGGGGGAGGGGGGAGGTTTGGGGTACCAGACATGCAATAATACTACTTAGCAGCATAGTGCAGCTACGCATGGCATTGGTATCACCCAGACGCCAGACTGCCATATGCGAAACCCGCGGTGGACCTAGCGCCCCCAGTGCCACTACGAGGGTTACTACCAGTGGGGTTACCTCCTGATAGAGTAGATATTCAAACAGTGTCAACCACATGCTGGGCCTGGAGGAAAATGCTACGGGTAACGGGAGGCGCGGAACTATATGCCTCCCATTGTTAGATAACCTATGGGTACCCATCACGTCAGAGCCATTAGTAAAACGCACAATGAGGAGGTATGGGCTATGCACCTTTGGAGATGGGTTCCCCGGGGGTCACATTTTCTCACGAACGGCGGATGCTCGCTTTGCAGGCACCCCACTCATGGACCAGTTTGTATTGACTAGACTCCAAAATGCGATGCGGAGCCGAGTATCCACCTATCCCTAGAACCAGATAACTTTGCACTGTTGAAGCTACTCATATCTGCTACCGAGGGGTGTAGACTGGTATCCAGACTATACCGTGCTGGTCAAGAACATATGCCAGTGCGTGATGGCAGGGTCAGGGACGCGTGGGAGGTGGATCTGGGACACCCCATCTCAGATAATATATGGAAAGAATGTTGCACACACACCCGTAGGGTCTCCGGTAATTACAGGCATAAGCTGATACATTACAAATATTTGCATAGGGTGTACATGACGCCGGTAAAATGGCACGTATAGACCTGTCCCGCACTGCAAATTGCCCTAAATGCCAGGCAGCAATGGCGGACTATATTCACATGGCATGGACATGCAGCAGGGTGGCAAGGTACTGGGTACAAATATATTTGAGGCACTGCAGCAAATGACTAGCCTCCAAATTAGGCCATCTCCATTGTTGGCGCTACTGCGTTATGTTGCGGACATCCCCAAAGCACTGTGTAGGTATGTTGGTATGGCACTTCTCATTGCCAAGAGGGAGCTGGCCATCCATTGGGGTCGCAAAAGCACACCAACACTTGAACAATGGCTACACAGTTTAATGTATTGCGATACCAATAGCGAACTGTTTGCTGCAATGCAACCTCCTGCATCCAGGCCTAAAGATATTTGGCAGCCTTTGAGAGACTATTTGAGAAACGTTGCTCATGATGACAGCAGCCAGTGAGCACTGAGTGTAATAATGATGGAGCGGGATGGGAAGATGGGTACGGAAGTGTGGGGAAAGGGCTGGACCGGATGGATATACTGTTGTACAGGCACCTAACTGGCGTGACTAGAGGAGGTAGTTGATATGATACTGACAAGTGTGTTGTATGCTGGGACTATTGAATGCAATGCCATACGTTACATTGTCACTTATACGTATTGGCTTTAATGATGATGTAATGGCTATTGAAGCGTAGTGCACTGTTGTGCTGTTTTGGGTAACCTGCATGATATAAAATGATAAATAAAGCTTTTAAAAAAACGATAACAAAGAGTCATTGCAGGATGTTTGCAGATATGGCAGCTATCTTGCACAATTTGTACATACTTTACCAAAAAAAAGACTGCCTTGTGGCTGCCCACGGGTCCTGGTGTATCTGCATGCTCGGATGGCCATCTTGAAATTCCTTTGGCCATTCAATGTGCTAAAGAAAGCAACAATGTCATAGTCAATACATCTGTACTCCGATATTGAAGGCAAGACCCATTTGCTTTGCCAATGCTTGTAGCCGTTGGTTGTTTATGCTTCTTGTCAGTAACAGTTAATTAATATGCTGATGCCTACAGTTTTCAGAAAAATTTGTAAAAGTACAATGGCTGATCATTGGTGTCAAAGGTCATGTGGTACCAGTTCCGTTGGTGCCACTGGAACTTCAAAACTTACTTCTGCTGATGTTTAGTTGAAATTATACCACTGTATTCTCTCCTAATTAAACGAACGACCTGTCAATAAAAGCATTTCCTTTGCTTTCCTCCGTCCACTCTGCCAATTAGGATTGATCTTCCCTTAATTGGTTTAATCTTGACAAAAATAACCTCTTTGAAGTCTGTCATGTAGCTCTGCATTGACCTGCTTCTGAGTTCATTCAGAGAACAGCACGTGGGCTGATGTGCTGAGCACTTGGACAAGTGTCAAATTTACTGCTTCGTGAAAGAAAGGCTTTAGAAGAAGAGAAGAGACGCCAGTGAATAACTGTCGTGCTGTGTACTCCGGAGACAATTACTGGGGAGATTTTGGGAAGGTTTACAGTGTATTCATTTGAGAGTGAGGAATATGCCATTACTTGGATAACATGCTATAGGCTGACGGATGTCTTGGCTAAGGTGTGTTCTATGTAAAGCACGCTGCACAGATGCATTGCTTTAACTAATGTGTCTTGTCATGTACATTTGATAAACCCCGTTTAAGCTGCGGGTGCCACAAGATTTATAGTGCATATTCCTAAACACAGGCCCTCCTACAGAGGATATTTACACAATGAATTTACTTTTAGCAGCACTGTTATTGTACTTCTTCAATGTCTAAAATATTAATATGGCATATCTCTAGAATATGGTTGGCTTTTAGGATTTCTGAGCTATTTGCCTCTGAAGCTTTCTTTTATTTCTTTAATATTCTAAATCTGCCTTTTCTAGTGTAGTTCCAATAAAGTAGTGAAACAGGCACAAATATAACTGAGTCAGACAAGTCTGCTCTTACAGTAATTGTTCTTCATTACTGTATTTACTTTTTTAGTATATTAATTTTTGTGATTTACAAAGTGTGAAAATGTTCTCACAGGGCATGGGAGCGCTCTACAACAATTCAGATACAATTGCATATTAAAATAATCATATTGGACGGTGAGTACTCAAGGCTCTGGGAGCAATCTGCCAAACAGTTGCAAAGAGAAATGGCGTCTTAATCAAATGAGCACAGTAGCGGCTGTATAAAAATAAACTATACAACTCATAATACAACGTCAGTTCACCATGTGATTGGAAAAATGTTAAACAGGAGGTGACCTTTGCAGGGGTGGAAGTACTTCTCCACTATGCCTCACTGTAGAAGTCAAAACTTAATGCAGAAAATATCAAAAACTCTGGCAAGTGCAGCTGCAAATGTATTACCAATGGTCTGTTATATGGGGGACCGAAATCAGACATTTCTCTTTATTGAGGGAACTGATATCACCATGTAGACAACACTCCACTGGTCTGCCCTGTCCCCGAACTGTCCATCGTGTGCCCAGTGGGCTACCACTCTGAAGGGACTGTGAAGGGAATCATTGCAGCACACTACATACCACCCAAAATAAATACATAGTTATAGCTAAGATCACATACCGTTATAGTTGTTAATGTCCATTTATGTATATTGTGTTCCATACATGTAGATTATCTGTTTTAAGCCCTCTCAATATTGTGAATATTTGACAAATAATACACAAGGGGGTAAATTGATTTGTCTGGCATCGAAAGTGTTGTCAAGAAGGTAAACTGGGAATTGCAACCAAGGTCCATGGATTGAAGCTAGATGGGCAATGTAACCACTTCACTTATCTTATTCTTAGATTGGTATGATGTAGGTGAGATTTTTTAACTAGTTAACCAAAATTAGTGGCAGGTGCTGCCGAGAAACTGTTACGTCTGTACAGGAGGCTCCTCAGAGGCAGTTGTGTGTTCGTGGTGCTCCACGCTCATGGAGGAGACACTGTCGCTGCTCAACACAAGGTGTTGGGATCTTCTTGCGCACGGCATTGTCAGTGTTAGCATCTCTGCAGCTGGTTGGAGGACTTTTCCAATGGCCATATGGAGCATTGGCCTGGGAGGGTGGCAAGCAGAGTGCAGGAGCATGGAAAGGAGGAAGGATGTCATACTGGGGTTCTTCTTGTGTTTAAAATATGTTATTCACTTGAGGAAGAAGGTGTTGTTAGCCTTAAATCTATGCCTATCCAAGATGGTTATTTCCCTGAGTTTGTTTTCTGATGTTCCCAATCCAAGGCGTGTCCAACGTGTTTCCCTGTGATGTGACATGTTCTACCTGGATCACCTATAAGGAGGTTTTTCCCTGACATGGATGAATTGCAACAGATTTGTTCCCTTATTTTCCATCACTTTTATCAACCACTATGAATTCTTTTTGATTTTTGCTCTATTTTTCAGCAGCTGGATATCTGATTTGGATTTTCTAGTTCTGAAGGTCTTATGTGTGCCTCTTCCTCTACCCTAGTTAAGGGTAACTTTCGTGGCTTGCTTATTAACCTTTGTAGCCTTTATCATCTGCAATTTATAATCACCAAGATTACTGAGGAGGACATTCTTTGCCCTTGTGTTTTTTCCTTCCTCACTGGGACCCACTTAAAGAGACATTTAAAACTTTTCACATGCATTTTAGGTGCAGGGTAGTTCTCTGACTCATGGGAGGAGTCTCCTTTTCTTTATGCATTTCAGAAGGAAACTTGAGAGACCTTCACAGCATCTTGAGCTTAACAGATTGCTACACCAATGATTATAGATTTTACTGTTCTATGGATCTCTCTTAAGATCGGGCACAAGAGTTTCAATAACTTTGCCTTGAGAAATTGGGATTAAAAACAGAACTTGGCAGACAGACACGCCTGGCGGGGACATAGCGGCATTTAGTAGCCCAACAAGTAGGATGCTTTGATAGGGGGAAACCAACCCATACAGCAAAGTGCAGTAACCGCTCTGCAGTGATACACTTATGAGAGTGGCACACTGGTAGTGCTGTGGAGGCCATAGAAGAGCGCTGGGAAACAGCACAGTGCTCACACCTCGGGATCCCCACGTGGGTAACCTGGCGCACGGTGGGACAGGGGAGATCCATCAGTTGGAACCAGGTAATGGCTTGTTGCAGTGTCCGCTCATACCACGGTACGCCCTGGGGCAGTCTTGGGACTAGAAATTGGATAGAGCTCCCCACATCACTGAGAGAAGACTGGGGTCTTCACCCCATGACTGTCATTCCCTAGGCGCCGTGGGGTGGGCTACACATGCATCTGGTGGCCTACCAGTAAAATTGCCTCCCGGTCGTCGGCCGCAACCATGGTCAAAGCAAAGCAGTCCAAGGATGGATCCATTGCTGAAATGTGGGGTCAGAATGGGACAGGACAACCTCCAAACAGGCTGTGGCAACCTCCAGATTGTCTGAGCCGCCCACGTCAACCCCCCCACCCCCCCCCACAAGAATATATAGACAGCTTTGTTGGCGATATCCGCTGTGAAATTGGATCACTAAAAGCCTAGTTCAAATCCTACCTCCATGAGATCTGCAGGGTTATGACTGAGTTGGGTGACAGGGTGGACAATGTCGAACTCTCTCTGTACTCCAGATCGGAGGAGCAAAAATTGCTTTGGCAGCAAGTCCGATCCTTGGAAAAACAATCACAGGCACTCCAGATAAAGCAAGAGGGCTTGGCGAACAGAAGCCACCAGAACAATATTTGCATCAGGAGCATCCTAAGGGGGAGCAGAGGGTGACGACATCATCTCCTTTACCCTGGAACTGCTCCAAGCTATCTGGGGCCAGAACGAGCCCCCCTCCCCAATTAGGCTAGACCATGCCCACCACACTACATATGGATCCACACGCTCTAATGGAGCCTGAGATCTTGGCCCTAGTCCACTTTTTCGATGGCAAAGAATTGGTCATACTTATAGCCAGGTGCAAAGGCTGATCTCCTCTTAGAGGCATGTCAATCCAGCTTTTCCGGTATCTGGTCCCAACTATACTTAAAAAGCGTAGAGACTTTCTTCCGATCATTGACTTCCCCAGAGAACAAAAGGTGAAATAACGATGGTGCCACCCCTTCAGCTAGATGTTACATTGGAAGGGGAAATCCAGATCGATGCGCTCCATAGCTGAGGCAGCGAAGCTTCTGGGCATCTCACTGTATAATGCCATGGAGAAGAATAACGCAGCCACACAAGCACCAAATACAGGAAGTCATAGTGAATGGCACATGTGAAAGGGCTTAACTCTCCCAACAAATGCAAACAAATATGGTGATACCTCCTAGTGTATGACCCAGACATACTCTTCCTACAGAAAACTCACCTCATCCATAAAGACCAATGCCGTATGCATTACCCCAAATAGCCTCACCAGTTCTAAGCTTCCGCATCAGGCAAAACAGCAGATGTAGCCATTCTTTGCAAACCACATGCGGTGCCTAAACATCATGCGGTGATCAAAGACAAGGGTGGGTGCTTTATCAAGCTTCACACCCGTGGAGCAGGTGCCCCCAACACCTCCCAAGATACCTTTCTTAGATCGCTCTTACAAGACCAACTGCAGAACTACTTGGGGGACATTATAGTGGGGGGATCTCAGTATGGTATGGGAGCCCACTCGTCCTACTAAGGAACGGGTGTGATGTTGGCCCTCCTTAAAAAGCAAATTGCGGAATTGGGACTAGTAGATGCATGGCTCCACACACACCCTGAGGACTGCGACTAAACTTTCTACTCACATGTACATATCTCCTACTCTAGGATTTATTATATCTGAGTCATGCATGTGATTATTCAGCAACTTCAGATGGCTGAGATCTCAGATATCTTGATCTCTGATCACAGACATGTGGCAATAAAATGGAATAGGAAGCTCAGATTCCCTGCTAGAGCCTCACGGTGGCAGCTGCAGGCCACACATTCTTTGAGATCCTAGGAATAGGGACACAATAGCTAATGCCATTAAGGACTACTTTCGTCTTAACCCTCAGCCCAGCTGTGCTCTGCATTCCCAATGAGATGCCTTCAAAGCGACAATTTGGGGCTCCCTCATCTTACTTAAAAACAACAGGGCGTGGGAATCTCGGCTTCTAGAACATACTCTTACCACTGAAATCAAAGCATTAGAGCACCAGGACAAACTCACCCCTACCAAGGCTATCCGCAGAAAGCTAGCTGTGCTGCAGGGTCAATTACGGTCACACAGAACGAACTGGGCTGAGTGCTCGCTGCTTCTGCTATTTCTGCCCATAGGGGAGTTAAGATCATGTTAGACCTTTGTCTCTAGTCATTTTGCTGGCCTAAAGATAAGTTTTGTGTTTGAGAATTTAGCATTTCTTCCATATCTGTGCTCAAAATAAGTTCTTAAACTGAAAACCTTTTGGATGTCTGCAGGCTTTCCAGTGGCTCCTGAACAGTGGAGTTTTGAGTCATATTGATTACAGTTGACTCTTTCTCTCAGGTTTGTCCCATCCTTCCTTTTGTCTAAGTTATCTACAGCAGGAAAAATGGCTCAATGCTATTTGGCAGAAAGTTTTCATCTTCTTGGTTTACCACATCAAATCATTCCCATTTTAGGAAAGCTCTTTGTAAAGCACTACGAATACCACAAGCTCTTTCTGCTGGTTATCAATCTCCGTCTAATACACAAGCAGAATGAACTAATTCAAGTTTGGAACACTCTTTCCAATGCCATTTTAGATTACTGAGCATTGTATTTAACTGCTGCAAATCTTTATTCTGATAATGCAACTAATAGTGTCAATAAGGTTTCACCTTTTTTCTTCTTTCAAGGTTTTCATCCCATCCAAAAGTTTTCCATTCTTCATCTTGTGTGAATCTTTTGGTTCTAGCAACTACTGATTATATGAATCCTTTATCTTCTGTACCAAAAAGTTGGCAACACATCTCTGGTCCAGGCAATCAGCCTAAGGGTTGTCCTTTTCTCCCACACGGATCTGTCAGTGTCTCCAAGGCCAATCGGTGGGCTTGTTCAGTGGACTGCCTGCCTGAGAGTATAGTTGGCAGAGTGCAGCAGTGTGGAAAGGAAGAAGAATGTCAAACAGGTAGATTCTACTGTGGAGCCTCTTCCTCTGGCATGACACAGTGCTCTTCCTATTGCTTTTGCTGAGAGGGAAGCCCAGGCAGCCAAAGAGAAGTAGAGAAAAACAAAGCACATTTTCACATTTTTTTGCTTTTCTTTGGGTGATCCGGTTTCCCTCCGAGCAAGGGGAGAAACTTAGCTGTGTCTGAAAGGGCTGCTTCAGTGGAAAAAGCTCAAGAAACACCTTAGGAGAATGGAAGCTTTTTTAACACTATCTTTCAGGTGAGAGGCATCTCCTTCTCCCACGACTCTTCCTGTTTTCTCTAGCACTTGCCTTTAGGTTAGAAGCAAGGTGTAGCCCATAACACAACAGAGGATAGGGACCTGTCAGCAAAGAATGCTCCCTTTGTGGGTCGGTATAGGTAGCTATAGTCCCCAAAGGGAACAATTCAGATTTTCTGACCAGCTCCCAACTTTCCATCTCACGTGCTAATTACAAAAAGTGACCCCACACCAAAATCTGAAAGAGAAAAAAGTGGTTAGTGATTGTGTAGATGCAAACAAAGCAACTTAACAAAGTGGTACAGGAAGGGGCACATCTGAATGTTTCAGAACTCAAGACACAGTTGATCACTCAAGTTGCAACATAAACGTTGAGTATAAACACTGAGTTTGCAAATGGGTCACAGTTGGTGGAGTGCCTTTGAAGTTCTGGTCTATGTTCCCTTGTATGATATTAACTCTTACCATGTTGCCCCTTCTGAGATATCTCTCAAAGAGAAATGACACTCAGTCACTTATTCACATATTCACTCACACTCTCACCAGCATTTCAGGATCCCTTTGGCACAGCAAAAGGCAACTTTGGTTGACCTGGCTGAGCTTTCTTAGCTTTGGATGACAGGATGGTTGCTAGGCTTGACTTATGCAGATAATCCCATAGGAGTTTGAGAATGGCCTGAGGGTAGCACTAACTTAAAAGTGCTGAAAACATCCCCATTACAACTCCACCAAGAATCCAAAATAGTCATATACATCCATGGTTATAGACTAACGGTGGGGTGTTTATCTTAGTGCGGAGCTGGCGCCTCCTGAGTATGCGCAGTTTTTTGTGAGTTATTTGTGCGGTGCAAAAGGTGAGGGAAACTAACACCCTAAACCCTCAAGACGGGACCCTTGACGCGGTCCACTGTAGACTTATTTCACAATCCTATGCACACGCTCTATTCATTTGCATTTGTGATTGCATTTTATCATTGTATTCAAATACAACAGTAACGACAATAAAGTTTCCTTTCAATCTTTATGGATGTGTGGTGTTCTTATTTTCTTTATTTTTAGTAGAATTGCCCAGCCAACACGTGTTTCGTCGTTGGGTATATATCCCATTCGACTTCTTCAGGGCTACAAAAGAAAATATACAATTGGGATCAGCCGATCCACAGTTTGATTATGGATAAATGACAATTATCAAAGTGAACACCCAGTGACTTGCAAAGTGTACATGTCACAGAACCAATCGACTGTTTCCTGTACAAAAGGCTAAATGTGAGCATATGTGTACCCATATAAAACAATCCAAATGGTGATAGTACGTTTGAAGCTTAGTATCTCTAAGTGGTTCAGACAACTATATTATCCGTAGTTGTTGCTCAAGGGTGGTCCTTATATTTAGAGTGACTCAGAGCTGCGAAAGAGGTCCGGAATTACGATTGGGTGAAAGTGAGTTCGGAAGATAAGAACAAACGTCCCCATCTTCAAATTTACATTAGCCAAGGTGAGACATTCATATTTATAGTGTCTATATATTATTTAGATTTCAAATGAGAGCCTGTTTATCAGGTCTAACCCTCTACCTGTAGATCAGATGGACGATATTTATAAGCGTTCTGCAAAACACAAAGGGGTGCAAGAAAGTGCTCGGGTAAATACTTGTACTCATTTATGCTGGGACTCGTTATTATTAGACGTTCTTTATCATTCAGGTCGGTGAGAGATCACTCACCTCCACGCAGGGACAGAACACACGGAAACCAAGAACACATTAGAAAACTGGGTTTTGGCAATCCCTTAATCTTGAATTATTAATCTAGGGAAACTGCAACAGGCATCATCCACGACAGTAGGAATCGGAGGTCGCCTTATTCACAGCCGGGACGGAAGTAGAACCGGCGGGGAGGTGAGTGATCTCTCACCGACCTGAATGATAAAGAACGTCTAATAATAACGAGTCCCAGCATAAATGAGTACAGGTATTTCCCCGAGCACTTTCTTGCACCCGTTTGTGTTTTGCAGAACGCTTATAAATATCGTCCATCTGATCTACAGGTAGAGGGGTAGACCTGATAAACAGGCTCTCATTTGAAATCTAAATAATATATAGACACTATAAATATGAATGTCTCACCTTGGCTAATGTAAATTTGAAGATGGGGACGTTTGGTCTTATCTTCCGAACTCACTTTCACCCAATCGTAATTCCGACCTCTTTCGCAGCTCTGAGTCACTCTAAATATAAGGACCACCCTTGAGCAACAACTACGGATAATATAGTTGTCTAAACCACTTAGAGATACTAAGCTTCAAACGTACTATCACCATTTGGATTGTTTTATATGGGTACACATATGCTCACATTTAGCCTTTTGTACAGGAAACAGTCGATTGGTTCTGTGACATGTACACTTTGCAAGTCACTGGGTGTTCACTTTGATAATTGTCATTTATCCATAATCAAACTGTGGATCGGCTGATCCCAATTGTATATTTTTTTTTGTAGCCCTGAAGAAGTCGAATGGGTTATATACCCAACGACAAAACACGTGTTGGCTGGGCAATTCTACAAAAATAAAGAAAATAAGAACACCACACATCCATAAAGATTGAAAAGAAACTTTATTGTCGTTACTGTTGTATTTGAATACAGTGATAAAATGCAATCACAAATGCAAATGAATAGAGCGTGTGCATAGGATTGTGAAATACATCCATGGTTATGCCTTGCTCTTCGTGAAGATGTGTGCAAACTTAATTTAACTCTGTTCTTAGGCCCTTACAGCTAACCTCTACAGAAGCTGGGCATTCTTAGGCATTTTTCGGAGGAATTCAAAAGGAATTATCCAATCACCCTCCTACCATCTTGCGTTTTCACCTGTCAGAACAGGCATAAGGCTCAAAGGCAGCTTGAGTAAGATAACTCAAGCTGCCTGGTCTATAATCCCGACCAATTCTATTCAAATGAGTAAGGAAGCAAGACTTGGAGAGGGAAAGTCGGATACTGCTTCTTTCTGCTTCTTGAAAGTAAGATAATGCCGGTTTCTGCAAAATGTGTTGCACTGGCAGGTACTCCATGTAAACATTCTTGTTTGGTGCTGAAAGATATGTTAGAGCCATCCCTCATTGCCCATTCTCATAATCAGGTATAATTATGATAATTAGAATGCACAAGCAAACACAATCTATCCTCACAACACATAGACCAAACCTCATAAACATATCAATACTACACATCCTTAAACTATCAGGCACACGCTCTAATTCATGCTGATTACTGCATGCTCTCCTACATTACAGGCTACATCATTTACTGCAAGCTTGATTCGCTCTTTATCACAGAAACACAGCTTACGCCCACATGCTTGCACATCCTAGATTTCCTTGTTTCCACAGTCTACTGCTTCCAGTTTGTGGACCATGCCCATAAGAAGAGAGGATGCCTTGCAATCATCCATTTGTCCTTGTGGTCCTGCAGCTTATACTAGCAAGCATAACTCAACTCCAGTTAGTTCTTGACATGCCACTTTCCACTTCCTGAAACTCTGTCCACCACCTTTCACCTCATCTCCAGGCCTCTCAAACAGAACCAGGACTTCGTAGATTAATTTTCAGGCTTCATCATCACCTCATTCTTTCTGCATGCTCGTAGTAGCCTCATCTTTCACTTGAACCCCAGACAATTCAAGCAGGAAAAAAACAATAAACAAGACACCCTCAAAAGATACACTCCTCAACCTCATGGATATGCAAAACATGTTACAACATGTAACTCAACTAACACCCTCCAAAGACCAAATTCTCAACTTTGCTTTATCACCATCATCAGCCATCCAATGCAAATGTATTATACAACTAGACTGGACCGACCACCTTGCTACCCCCATCAGCCTTCTCAGCTTTCAGGCAATGCACCGAGGTCAAACCTAAAGAGAACAAACGTTCAGATTCTCCAAATACTTATTAACAACCTTAAATCCAAACTTATCCCGGACTCTGGTTCCTCCAAGTTTCACATCGAAACCCTATTAAGCAACATTAATGCATTTCTGGAATGCCATGTGAAGAACTACACGCCCAACTAAAACATGAAAGTGCAGGCCAAAATCTTTCGTACTGTAGCACACCAAACTCCTTGCCAACAATAAACACGTCAGCCAGAGACAGGAAAGAAGTGAAATGAAATGAGTGGCCCAACAACCTCACACTACTGAAGTCCCTGCATGCAAAACACAGTGAGCCCATCACATAAGCCAAGTACTAGATCAAACACCATCTATGAAGTTGAAGAAGAAGCAGACTACTCTTCAAGATAATCAAGCGCTGCATCAGCCCCCTGCCAGACTCCCACACTCCACAGACAAGAGCAATGCCTTTAATTAATTCTTCTGTAAAAAAAACAGTATATTTGACAGTACATCTACAACACTAATCCTGCTTCTCCTCTAACACCTTCCACTCTGACTTGCATCCACAATGGTCTTCCTTCAAAGCCCTGTCTCTTGCAGACAACCTCAGCTCCCTTAAATCTTCCTGTTTTGAAGATTATATCTTGCCCACGTCCTTCATCAAAGCTCTTTCTAGAGAACATCTCTCAACTCTACTCACAATCTCCAACACCTTCCTCACTCATGGCGTCTTCCCTCAAGCTGTAAGGACAGGCCAGATCCTCCTATTCCTGAAGAAATTCACATTAGAGCCTGATGACTTTGTCAACTAGCGGCCCCTCAGTAACCTCACATTCATTGGGGAAAATCAATGAAAAAGCAGGCAGCATACATCAGTTACACATCAGTTAGAACCTTCTCCTGCATGATCACCAATCTAACTTAAGTTTCCTCTGCTGTACGTAGATAACTACATTACAAATCACAGATGATGATGCTCTGACCAGAGCGAAAGGTAACCCCTGCCTGTTGCTTTTGCTGAACCTCTCAGCCACCTTCAAAACTGTTGATCTTCCCACCCTTCTCCATATCCTGAAGTCGTGAATTAGATTCACTGGGAAAGTTCTTCACTTGTTCTCCTACTTATCCAGTCAACAACAGTTTGTTTACAGGGACATTTCCAGATCCCAGAAGATCCCTCTCATCTGCAGTCTCTCGTTGGTTCCCTCTTGGCTCACTTCATCTTGCACCTCTCTAAGGAGCTTCTTGGGATACTCACAAATATCAGTATCAAAATTCACAAATATGCTGACGATTCACAACTTGATTTGAAAGTCTCCTCTGCTGCAGACATCGGGTGCTTCAAACACTGCCTGCAACTCATCCAACCCTGGATAGCCAGCACCTACCTGAAGTAGGGTGACCAGGCATCCTAGATTTGCCTCGACAGTCCCGGTTTTACACCAGCTGTCCTGGCAGATTTCGGCAATTTCAGCTCATGTCCCGGTTTTTAGAGGGGGTCCACTGAAAACAGTGAGAGGCACTTTTTAAGTGTTCTAAAGCTATGTTATTTAGCAGCTGTTATGATGCTGGTCTCAAAAATTACATTTTATTTATTTTCTTAGTGCCTCTTCTGTGTTCCTTTGTCGATGAGAGCTGTCATTCTGCGCATCTCCGTTGATGTAAAATTGCAGTCCTTCTTTTGTTTTTTGCAAAATGTCCCGGTTTTTGGCGCTCAAGATCTGGTCACCCTAACCTGAAGGCCAACCTTGCTCAATGACATGAACTTGGATGGGTTCAAACTCAACTTTCAGCCAGTGTCAAGACACTCTGAGTCACTGTGGGTGCAGAGCTCTTACTCAAAGAATTGATTGAGGAGAGAATCAAGACGGCCTGGTACCAACTATCTGTAGTGGAGAAAGTGAAACAGTTTCTCACAAAAAGCAACTTCAGAACTGTTGTTAAAGTCCTTGTACATGTGCATCTGGATGGTGGTAATGCACTGCTCCATGGTCTCCCAGACATTTTACAGTGTGAAAAAGAAAAACAAGGCAGCTGGCCTTGTCCAATTATGCACCCATAATCTGAAACAATATCCCTGTATCCAACTGGAATGCCTATGATTGTACCCCCTACTCTAATTCTGAAAACAGATGAAGACACAAACAACTCTTTACGTCACAACAATGTAACAGTCTACTGCCATTCTCAGTACCCAGTTTCAAACCAATCACTCTTTTAGCCTGTACAGCGGTCTGCTGCCTTTTGGCTATATTTGTGCTGTACAGCTACTACTTTGAAGAATAGTCATCAGTTGGAGATCACTGCACCGGCCCCCCTCCTCTTCATTGTCATGGTAGTTGACTAGCGCTCTGAAATGACCACAATGGACTACATTGCAAGGCTCTACAAAAGAAAGGCTACGTCGAAGTACTTCATAAAACCTGTAATATAAATAAATGCAGCACTATGCCAGTACATAAATCTGCTGGAGAAGGCACTATGCACAAAATGTAATCAGTATTCCTTGAAATCTCACTTACAAAGCAGACTTACGAAATAATACTTTAATTCAGATATTTAAAAACGATTCAGTTACAAAGAGTACATATAAACATAAAGGTGATTGTTGTATATTTTGTCAATCGGTTTATCTCTTCACAATAAGATGAAGTACTCAACTCTGCATTTGGTTATTCTCCCAATCATCATCCTCAGCCCAGAGACATCGTTATGGGTTGGAAAAATAATTTTACTAAAATGGAGTTGAGTATGAACTATAAACAGCAAAACCTGCACAACATTTGGTGAAAATAGATTTTGAAAATGCAAGTACAAGAGCATTTTCCCATGTTGAGGGCTACTCATGAAGTTCTTGGAAATGTTTGAGGGGCATTTAGGTTCAGAAAAGACCGAAACATGTCAACTCAGCGATTCATTTGTTTCAGGAAAGTCTTCTCCTCTATGTCTGGCAGTAACATTAGAGTGCTTGTTTATCTCGGGTTGACTAAGACTACAAAGGGGTACTTGTCTGCATTCTGATAGTGAGAGCTTCACTAAATCAGACTATACAGTTGGAATCTACTGTCGACACGTGTTCACTCAACAAAGCGATGCTTAAATCAGACATCATGTAGTCTGATTGAGAAATGTGTTTACTGGATAATCATGCCCTCTGGGATACCAGTTTGGGAGTTACTTGGCATGCACTTGTGAGAACATGTGAGCAACGTCTAGGTTTTAAATATACTGTATATCTAACTGTAACACTGTTTCATATATAAGGAGCAAGACTAGTTTTTGCTGATTGATGCAGGGTTTTATTCAAGTCACATGAGGGCACTCTAACATTTGCCAAATCTGTCCATTTCTTTGGATGGGGCCCAAGGGCATTTTAGAGTTTTATTGCTGAGGTGGCTTCTTGGTGGAACATTTACCGGGCTGTAATAGGCTTTAATGCACGGGATGCAGTAAGACAGAGCCTTTGTTAGAATACATTGGTCACAAAGGACCAGCCTATGGTCTTTTGTTTTTGGCTGTGGATTTTTACTAACTCTATGCTTCTGTAGGTTTCACCTCTTTCCAGCAGATTGCACATACATCTATCTTCTCCCAGATTCTCTCTCTTGTGACCTTCAGATTTTCACTCTTAGGGGTTCTACTACCACCACCACTACCCCCTTTTGTTTAGTTATTCTTTTTAGGTCAAGCCTGAGCAGCGCATGCGTTGCTCTGCCAGCCATGCTATATTAGAGTATGTACTTGAAGCCCCGCCCACTCTCCACCCATATTTGTCATTGGCTTGTGTCTCTGTCCTTCGTAAATGCTGGCTTCTGATTCATTATTAGGCTTGTTAGTCCCTCCTTAGTACCGCATTGTTTTCATTTGTAACCACCCATGAGGACTGGCCCTTTTACTTCGGTTGTTACACGGCACCTCTTCTTTAGTCTGTAAGCACTATTTTCTTTTATGAGTCTCTCTTACTACAGGAAGGTCCCTCGTGCACAGTTGTGACCACCGGCTTGTTTCATTAAGTCGTAGCAAATGGGAAGCTCTTCAGGGGCCATGGGAGACAGAAGGGGGCAACTTAGCGATGCCTTCAAGCATTTGAGATGCAATAGCTCTCACATTTGTAACAGTTGAAGCTATTGGCATTGTAAATGACAATGCCTTTTATTTATGTTTTAAAAACCAAAACGTAAATAAAAGGCATTGTCATTTACAGTGCCACTAGCTCAAACGCGTAAATGCGAGACCTATTGCATTGCAGATGCTTGTTATGGGAAGCTATCAGGTAAAAGCATACAACCATAGAGGCCTTCCTCTGAAAGAACTGGATTACTGACACAGGTGGTGCATACCAAACATTGGCTTGCTACCTGTGCCTTCCAAGCAGGACTCCTCATGATGATGCTGGAACTCCTTCATGAGATCTAGAGATCACAGGCTTGGCTTAGCTATTCTGAAATTATGAATGTCCAAGACCACTACAAGTCCCAGAATTACCTGGTATTAATAAGCTCTTGTGTCACTGGAGGGGAAATGCCTACAGCAAAGGCAAACTCATTGGCCTTTATCAATGCGAGGTACTGGAATGTTTCTCTTAGACTTACAGGCAGCTTGTGCCATTTTTTGTGACCAGGCATAATCGTGTTTATGCTTCTTATATTATAAGCACTGCATACCCTTGTTAAATTAATCATTTAGAGCTTCTGCAAGCATAATATGAATGTTATATATATATGGTTAAAGTGAAGGTACAGTTAGGTGTACAAATAGGATTAGAAACGTCACCAACTAGTTTGTTTACTGAGTATGATTGACTTGTGCCGTCATCATGCCCTGCTTATGACCTCACATACTACATCATTCATGAAATGTTAAATGAATACTTCATGACATCACTGATGACATCTCAACTGCCATAATCGATGACACCATATTCATTTACAGCAAAGAGCTACTGATTGTACACATGTGGGTATGTAGCATGAAAATAGTGTGAGTCTTTGAGGCAAGTGTGATTGTGCACCATTTACAAATCACAAAGTTTAGGAAGCAAGTACTACTCCATGTTACACAAGATAGAGGCTGACCTCTCCTGATGTGGGTTGCAGAGGTATGTTTGAAAGTAGGTTAAGGCTTAAAGCCAAAGACTGATCCAAGAAATCTCTGGTAAAGGCCAGAGAGTTTATGTTGACAATGGATTATCGGCCTGTGGATATCCCGGCACCTGCCCATGTTAAATACTTGTAATACAGTGATACAGACTAATTCTATATATTGAGGTGTGGATATTTATTTTCCAGAACTTTGCTGAAGATTGCAGATTGTTGAATAATATAGAATGTAGAGGTATTCCACTTAGTGGTGATTTATCTCACACTAGTGTTCCAAGCATGGCTCTAAGGTTGTATACTCTTGCGCACATCTCAGGAATGTGTGTTTTGTATTTAATTAAACTATGGTGGGTTGTACAAAGGGCCTGGTAGAAGGAGTGTTTTCAGTAGCAAATGTAAACATGTCAACCTCTTGACTTGAAATTGCGGGTCATGTGAAGTCCTTAAGAGGGTAAATCATTAAGGTGAATAGAAAATGTTCCTACGGTGTAGTGTTTTGAATTACTTCAAGTCAAACCCTAAATGAAAGTGTCACAATGGTTGTATGATATCATCAGTGATGTCATTTGAGATGTCATCAGTAACGTCATTTATATTGTCATATGTGATGTAATATGTGAGGCCATAAGTAGTGCATGGCAAGGGTTAACTATAATATCACTTTAACTTTTGTTTTCTTTCTGTGAATTTCTGGGGGGTTTCATCATATTCAGCTAACCCTCCTGCTGCAAATGGCCTTTGGCTGTGTTTTGTGAGGGTTTGGGTGCAGGCCCTAGCCAAAGGCAAGGGCCTGCACCGAATCCATCATGGGCAGCCAACACCCTGCTGTGTATGGCTTTGGCCATGCACAGCAAGGGGCTGGCTGCAGTGCCTGGCATCTGGCCAGGCCCTGTGCCCAACCCACCACAGCTGGCCAACCCCCTGCTGAGCACAGCCAAAGGCTCTGGTCACTGGCCAGGCCCTGCAGCCAAAACCCCACAACTCCCATCTCCCTTTGGACACCCAACACCTATTTTGTTTCTTTTTTTTACAGTTTTTTTGCAGTGGTGTTAAACTTTCACCCACACAATACTGTGCTATTATGAGAGTGAGGCATGAGTGGCGTCTCCCGCGGGAGTTCCGCTGTACCTCATGGAAGGTCCACATTGGGTCCATTGGTGTATTGTGGTACCTGTGGCACAAAAACATCTTTTGAAAAATGTTGGCACCAATAGGGGGAGGGTCTTTTTGTCCCTCTGGGTCCCCCGTGTCGCCTCCCCCAAAAGTGCCAAGGCATAAGGATTTAGCACCTGCCCATGTTAAATACTTGTAATACAGTGATACAGACTAATTCTATATATTGAGGTGTGGATATTTATTTCCAGAACTTTGCTGAAGATTGCAGATTGTTGAATAATATAGAATGTAGAGGTATTCCACTTAGTGGTGATTTATCTCACACTAGTGTTCCAAGCATGGCTCTAAGGTTGTATACTCTTGCGCACATCTCAGGAATGTGTGTTTTGTATTTAATTAAACTATGGTGGGTTGTACATAGGGCCTGGCAGAAGGAGTCTTTTCAGTAGCAAATGTAAACATGTCAACCTCTTGACTTGAAATTGCGGGTCATGTGAAGTCCTTAAGAGGGTAAATCATTAAGGTGAATAGAAAATGTTCCTACGGTGTAGTGTTTTGAATTACTTCAAGTCAAACCCTAAATGAAAGTGTCACAATGGTTGTATGATATCATCAGTGATGTCATTTGAGATGTCATCAGTAACGTCATTTATATTGTCATATGTGATGTAATATGTGAGGCCATAAGTAGTGCATGGCAAGGGTTAACTATAATATCACTTTAACTTTTGTTTTCTTTCTGTGAATTTCTGGGGGGTTTCATCATATTCAGCTAACCCTCCTGCTGCAAATGGCCTTTGGCTGTGTTTTGTGAGGGTTTGGGTGCAGGCCCTAGCCAAAGGCAAGGGCCTGCACCGAATCCACCATGGGCAGCCAACACCCTGCTGTGTATGGCTTTGGCCATGCACAGCAAGGGGCTGGCTGCAGTGCCTGGCATCTGGCCAGGCCCTGTGCCCAACCCACCACAGCTGGCCAACCCCCTGCTGAGCACAGCCAAAGGCTCTGGTCACTGGCCAGGCCCTGCAGCCAAAACCCCACAACTCCCATCTCCCTTTGGACACCCAACACCTATTTTGTTTCTTTTTTACAGTTTTTTTGCAGTGGTGTTAAACTTTCACCCACACAATACTGTGCTATTATGAGAGTGAGGCATGAGTGGCGTCTCCCGCGGGAGTTCCGCTGTACCTCATGGAAGGTCCACATTGGGTCCATTGGTGTATTGTGGTACCTGTGGCACAAAAACATCTTTTGAAAAATGTTGGCACCAATAGGGGGAGGGTCTTTTTGTCCCTCTGGGTCCCCCGTGTCGCCTCCCCCAAAAGTGCCAAGGCATAAGGATTTAGCACAATTTTTCAAAAAATTTTATGACCGGGGGAACATGCCCCCGAGACCTGTTATGGAAGCCACAGCAGTTTTCTCTGGGTTGTGGCCAGCCAATCAGATCACTCTGTACCGCAAGACTAGTCTCGGTCCCACTGCACTAAAGTGGCCTCGGAGAAAAAGCTCCCTCAGAGGGCCCTATATTTTTATTTTTATAGTACAGCGGGACCCTTGTGGGACCAACCGTCCAGATATAACTAACATTCTGCTAAAGGCTTCTAACTGCAGATTTCTCACTTTGTGAATTACCCCCAGGTGCCATACTTGGTCAGGAGATTTTTTCAGTAGCAATTCCCTCCTTCTTTCTCTGCCTTCCGACATAGATCCAGAGAGCCAGGTCTCTTCTGTCAATTTTGGCGACCTTTTTTTCCTTCAAATGTTTTTTAGTGTGCTAGCCATCATAATTCAAATAACCTGTTGTAATGCATTTCTAGTAGGGGCTGGTCCACATGTTCCTGCCAACACCGTTGGGAATTCCGCAGTGGGACCTTAATTTTGTTTCACCCATACCTGGTGTGCACTCTCTCTGCGCCCATGCACAGCTACTCTGTATGTCTGCTTACCTTAAAAATATATTCCTTATTGCTAAAGCTTCTGGCTGATGAGTGAGTGAACACCAGGCCCTGTTCGTCCCGCAGTCATCCTTCTTCCCAGACAAACTGGTCCTCTGGACAAAAGTAGCCTTCCACATAGGGCAATGCCTCACCCTGCCAGCTTTCTATGCCCTGCCTCACCCATACAAGGAGGAAGAACCGTTCCATAAACTTGACCTAAAGAGAGCTATCAACTTTTACAATGATTGAACCAGAAGCCAGCAATTGGATGACCAACTTTTTCTGGGTTTCTCTGGAGCAGAAAAGGGGAAAGCAGTGCAAAAAAGAACAATCTCCCAATGGATTGTGTTGTGGCTTAAGATCTGCTATGGGCTGACTAAAACACAGCCCCTGGAATGCTTATGCGTTCATTCCACTAGAGAAAAGCTGCTACAACTTAGCAGGTGTGTGTTATGCCAATCTTGGGCATCTACCAGGCTGCTACATGGACATACCCCCAACAGTCACAAAACACTCCTCCTGGATAGCCAAGTCTGGTGGGATGAGCACTTCACCCAATCTGTCCTACAAGATTTCTTGGTCTGTCATTCCACTGACCACCCCCCACTATGGGAGGTGCTACTATGGTATCAGAACACAAGGTGAGGTATCTGTGGTTAGAAGTATCTATCAGTAGATCAAGTTACTTACCTTCTGTAACATCTTTTCTGGTAGACACTCTAACTGCAGATTCCTCCCTGACCCACCCACCTACCCATTCTGTGGAATGGGCTCATATAGTGCACTAATGGAATCCGAGTGTAGAGAACTGCACAGTGACAAATTATGATTTCTATGGTCTCCCTGTCCTATGACTCCGACAGAATTCAGAAATAATCTGACAGCACGAGGAGGTGGTGCAGATATAGTGGTCCAACTTTACATTTGGGATGGGACGGATCTGAAGCGGAGCAACACGATGTCACCCAGTGCCACACGAGGGAATTGCTATTGAATAAATCTCCAGAACCAGTCCGACACCTGGGGGTATTCTCAAGGTGAGGATCTGTGGTTAGACAGTCTCTCTACCAGAAAAGAAGTTACCGAAGATAAATAACTTGTTCTTTTAACCCCTTCAACACCCACCCCGAGCACCTCTTCAAATGGGAATTGCTCAACCAGCTAAACGGATTTACAAGAAATATTGAAAAACACACTTCAAATTTAGTGTGATTCCATTCAGCTGTTTTTTTTCTGTATCAGAGAGCACAGTTTCCCATTTGAAATACATTTTTGGGGAACCCCCTGTTTCTTAGTCTCTGCTTAATGGATCGGTGCAAAAGTTTGCAGGAAAGAGCTGAAGTAAATTAACTTTTGTTTTTGAAAGTTTTCTGTAGATTCGTCGGATGGCACCACAGTTATTAGCACAACAAAAAATGCTCTTGCTATGAAAACTCTGAACTTAGGGCTAAAAGTACTAACATTAGGAATACCAATTTCCTTATTGCAATTCTCTCTGAATCGCAATTAGGAAATCTGTTTTCCTAATGAAAGAAATTCTTTTGAGTTTCATTAGCAATTCCTAGTGGGTCGCAAATAGACCTACCTCACGAATTTTAATGAGGTAGTTCGCAATTTGCGAGCCATTAGGAATTGCAGCCATTACAGGGATGGTAGCCTGCTGAGGACAACAGACCACCATGTTAGTAATTGCTCTTTAATAAAGCAATCTTTTTTATTTTTTATTTTTTAAATGCATCCGGTTTTCCTTAAAGGAAAATTGAAAGCATTAAAAAAGATAAAATGAACTTTGCTGTTTCATTTTTTAAGAGTAGGAAGTGGTCCCTGGGACCACTGCCTGCTCTTAAAAGGGGAAAGGTTCCCCAGGGGACCCTTTCCCCTTTGCAAATGGGTTACCACCAGTTTTAAACTGGTAGTAAAGTATTACTGTTTTGCGACTGGAATTCGGTCACAAAACAATAATACATACCATACCGATTAGGTATTAGGAAGGTACTCCTCCAAACAAGCTGAATCAGAATGTATTCGCAATTCTAAACTGCAATTCAGTAACATGATACCAAATCGCAATTTAGGATTGATACACACCAAAATGCATTTTTCCAGTCACAAACGGCCCGATTCTGTGTCAGGGGTTGCCTTTACTCATTTCAGGTTGGCTTGGTTGGTATTTTACCAATTCAAAGCTGTAATACTGTGCCTGAAGTGGTAATTGGCTTTTGTCGTTTTACAGCTAGGCATGGACAGCACTGTGCTAGTCCTATGCTTAATGACTTTGCTGTAGAAATGGCTAAATACTTTGTCCCTTTCTATCTCGGCGTGGATGGCACTGTGCTAATCCTATGCTTAAAGACTTTGATAGAAAAGCAGACATTTGAGGTGAGCAAATCTAGAGTGTTGCTAGTGTTGAGGGTGCTCTATACAGGAGCTGCTTTCCACCTAAACTTGAGAACTACCTGGAGTTCTCTGCTTCTTTTTTGCATAATTTATGCGTCACTCTATGCCTGAAAGGGTATTGTTTTGACTTATACCGGGTGCTCCCTTGTGTCTGGACAAAGCTATACCTCTCTAAGGAGCTCTAAGTAGAGCGAAACACTGTGTCAGGAGTTGCTTTTACTCATTTCAGGTTGGCTTGATTGGTATTTTACCAATTCAGAGCTGTAAAACTGTGCCTAGAGTGGTAATTGGCTTTTGTCATTTTACAGCTCGGAATGGACAGCACTGTGCTAATCCTATGCTTAAAGACTTTGATAGAAAAGCAGACATTTGAGGTGAGCTGATCTAGAGTGTCGCTGGTGTTGAGGGTGCTCTATACAGGAGCTGCTTTTCACCTAAACTTGAGAACTACCCAGAGTTCTCTGCTTTTTTTGTGCATAATTCATGCGTCACTCTATGCCTGAAAGGGTATTGTTTTATATATATATATATATATATGTGTATATATATATATTTTCAACAATGGCCCGAAAGCTTAGGAGGGAACACGCAGGTCACCCACCATGCAGTGTATCTCTTCACCACTCGTGCCAATTCACTAGATTTCTGCAATAGCCGACGCATTTCAAGGCAAATCCTTTTCTTCTAGGCTGTTCAATCACATAAGCATTACGTCTCGCTTTGTACATTTCTCTTTTATTTGCTTCATCGCCCCCTAGTGGGCTATATTCCATTTTCGATTTTCATTAAAGCATTATGGGACATATAGTCCCCAAAGCGAGTTAGTGTCCCCTTAGTGGGTGTATATGCAATTATGTCTCTTTTAGAACTTTAAAATCCTTTAGTAAGGTCCAGCATTTCGGGACGAGTGAAATTAAATTCTTGGTTCGCCGCACTGCATTTGGTTACGAAATGGTTCCGATCCGCAGCCTCCCATTTCATTTGAGGGATGGTTCTCTTCCTCACGGCAGGGCTGCCGTGTTATTTATTTTCAACAATGGCCCGAAAGCTTAGGAGGAAACACGCAGGTCACCCACCATGCAGTGTATCTCTTCACCACTCGTGCCAATTCGCTAGATTTCTGCAATATCCGACGCGTTTCAAGACTTGCTCACATCGGAACTTTATGTCCCAGAATGCATCTACAAAGATGTGCATTCAGTAACGCCCATTGAGGGCCGGAAAGTGAATAAAAATCACGTGAAACAGATGGTGAGCTTAAGGTGTGTCATTCCAGCATGCCCATGAAGAAAGGGACCTAACCCTGAAACGCGTCAGCGAATTATGCAAATGTTTTGGGAATGCGAAGGCGAAGTTGTGCATCGTACTACCTGATGGTGAGACATGCTGGGAGTGCTCTCCTAATGCTCCGGGCATATTGTAGTAAATAAATCACGCGGCAGCCCAGCCGTGGGGAAGAGCACCACCGTGATTTTGTGGGCTGGATTTGAACTTTTTCAAATTGAAAGCGCAGCATCTCTGATGCTTACAGAACTCGCCTGTCAAACTCCTACACCTACAAAGGAATTTAATTAAGCTTAAATTGTGATGGCGCATCTAAACCTACTAAAGGGAAACAAGACTTGCTCACATCGGAACTTTATGTCCCAGAATGCATCTACAAAGATGTGCATTCAGTAACGCCCATTGAGGGCCGGAAAGTGAATAAAAATCACGTGAAACAGATGGTGAGCTTAAGGTGTTTCATTCCAGCACGCCCATAAAGAAGGGGACCTAACCCTGAAACGCGTCGGCGAATTATGCAAATGTTTTGGGAATGGCAAGGCGAAGTTGTGCATCGTACTACCTGATGGTGAGACATGCTGGGAGTGCTCTCCTAATGCTCCGGGCATATTGTAGTAAATATATATATATATATATATATATTTAAAACAAAGGTTAAAGGGATGTTTTAGTCAGGTGGAAATGTCAATTAAAACATTCCGTTTTAAACTACCAAAATAACTAAAATTCAACAGTTAATTATTTCAAGTAACTTGAGTACTGTTCCCCTTGCAGCTCCCCAGAACTTACCTAAATTGTTGGTGCTGCCGCTTCCTCTCTTCGAGGCTCAACAAGAATTTAAACATTAAAAACAAAGCCCATACATGGCATTGTGGGGCGCTGCAGCAGTAGTCCAGTGAATGTTTAATGAGTGGCCTCGCCACTTCAGGAGTGAAGCTGTGAGGCCGCTCATTAATTTTCTTTTCTTTTATTCTTAAACTAATATGTAAAAATCATGTAAAGGGAGTCAGGTAAATAGTGAGGACAATTATTCTTATTGTTATCATGCCTTGTTATATAATTATTATGTTTATTATTGTCTTTATTATTATGACAGACAGTAATAACATAATGTTATAATTAAGGCTCCCTGTTTTCCGCTTTTACTGATTTTTACAGATAAATACACACAGAAAACCATTTATTTTCTTGTCTGTATTTATTTTTAAATGTGGATAAAAATGGAAATTGGGTGCTTTCTGAGTGATTCTAAATACACTTTGCCATGACTGCCAGGCCAATAACTGTGTGTCTTGATAGGTAAAGGGGTTAAAAAAAGAAAGGAATTTTAGTAAAAAGGCTTAAACAGCAGTAGATATGCACAAGGCTGATACTTAAATGTGCATATTTTCATATAAGTCCATAGACCTTCTGCGGTTGTTCATATCACTGAAACCTGGCAGGCATTCAAACATGACTGCATATTTATTGGTTAAATAAATGTGAAAATATACCGGTTTCAACTTTATTTTTTTCACAAACCCCTTAATAAATATGGATAAATACAGATAAAGTTGACAAAATAAATATGGATAAATACAGACGGAAATGTCAAAAAAATAAATACCATAAAACCGGGAGCCCTAGTTATAATCACTTATTTTTTTATTTGCTTTATACAGAACTCAACGCTTCGTGGTGTTGGCTTCTGTGTGTTTGCATAGATACATGGGTGGGGTGGCCCAGAAATAAGAATAAAAACTTAGTGGGTTTCCAGTCTCCAAAAAGAAATGCGGCCATCTTCAGTCCAAGAGCTTGTCAGAATTCTTTGATGTTTTTACAGTAATTTTGGAATTTGGTCTGAAGTCAGAGAGCCTGCAGGAAAAGTTCCAAGATTCCATACAAAAGGCCTTTGAGAAGGAAGGGATCTGACCCCTATGTGTTTTTCCTGTACTGGCCAACAGACTACTTCACGTTATGTGCTAGGCCAGCCTGAGGCATCTGCTCGGGTAGCATGGGAGTATCAGTTTTTCTAGCTAGCCAGAATTCCACTATGTCTGACCGACATCCGAAGGAGCAATTTAAGTAAAAGGTCAGTGAAGTCAAAAATGAGATGAACCACTTGTTTTGTGCTTTTTGAGTAGGCCAATGCATTTGGTTTGAGGGCCATCACAGTGCTTGACCTTATGAACAGTTCACAAAACACAATATATTTTCTATGTCCGTTATCTTCGCTTCTTACTTTGATATAGTAGGCTCTGCCATTAATGCAATGCTTATAATAAAAATATAACATTCATATCTAGGCCAAGTTTTTTTAGTTCTTTAACTTGAGAACAAAGGTCTTATGTATAATCAAGCGTATTACAGTTTGTACCTTCAAGAGTCCAATAGATTCCTACTTTGTTCAATGGCCAACAATTTTATTTAGGTTATAACAACAAACACACTATATTTACGTAATCTACATATTGGAAAAATGGCAATTCTAAAGTTATTACTTCAGGGATGGCTTAAATCATAAGTAGAAGAAATACCCAGAAGACCTTTTAATTGCCTTCATGTCAATTAAGCATTTTCCATTGGTGAGTAATTTTAGAAAAGCCTTTTATGTTTTAACTTGACCCTAAATGCTAGAACAACTTCAAGCATAGATACATATATGTCTGTGAATTACTTATATAGCCAAAAAGGAAAGAAGGCACAGAAGTGAGTGTACCAGGGTGGATCGTTCTACGTATAAAGATCTGTTACGCTGTAACTAAACAGTATCCCCCTGAAGGCCTATGGACACACCCAACCAGAGCGAAGACTGAAAAGGCTGCATTAGCTAGGGTAACTCCTGTTTTGGACATCTGTCAAGCTGCAACATGGGTGCCAGTGCACATGTTTACTAAACACTACTGCCTTGTCAGCCCGATTCACATAGAGGGACATTTTGCCCACTTGATTTTGCTAGATATATTCAGACTTTAATCCATTTCTCAGTCCCTCCTCATTTTGGGAGGTATTACTTGGGTGTATATTCTAAAGTTGAGGAATCTGACTTTAGAAGTATCCATCAAAAGAGCAAGTTACTTACCTCTGATTCAAGCCTATACCCCCTCCAGACATCTGAGGTCCTGTGAAGCCGCTTTGACCGTAATCCCTAGGGTGCGCATTTCCTTTGGATTCTTGGCAGCCAAACTCTGGAACTCAATGCCATTGGATTTGAGATTCGAACCTTCAGAAGCGAGTTTCCGCAAAAATCTCAAGACCTGGCTATTCAGGCAAAGTAAGTAGAACTGTCTGGTCCCTCAGACCACTCCGACTTTTCCTGACTACAGATATGGTGCTACTTCTCTAGCGCTCAGACACTCCATGGAGTAACCAGGCGCTTTATAAATCCTCTAACATAACATTCGTAGTGCTGTTTCTGTTGGATACAGTATCTAACTTCAGATTCCTCACTGCTCTCCCCCCTCCCCATTCTGTGGAGCGGACAACTGTTCATTTTAATAAGGTCCCAAGTTAGTTTTCAGCATACTGTTATCTGCAATTTGTTTGTGTAGATCCAAATCTTAGGGTGCGGAAGGAGGACCATACAGAAACTGACGTTAGAGCATTGGGGTTATACATATATAAAGCTCCGGTCCCTCACTTTTGGGGAGGCCTCCATGGAACCACACAGTGCCACCTAGCGGCATGTGGAAACTGCTGCTTGAGAATCCCTGGATCCAATTTGACAGTGGTCGGTATTTTAATGGTGAGGAATCTGGCATTAGATATCCACCAGATAGAGTGTTACTAAAGGTAATTAACGTCTCCTCTATTTTGGATTTCTGCCTAATAATGTCATTACCCTGTAAAAACTGTATATAGTGGAAGCTTTAGGTGTATTTTGTAACAGAGTATACAGCTGTGAGAGGGAATCCGAGTTGCTAGAAATAGTGGGCATCTTGGCTATTTGGGTATATGTAGTCAACACGGCATCCTTTAAAAGATTGTATTTGCTAGCGTATGAGGTAGGCAGATAAAAAAAACTGACTGGGAGAATAACTGATGAACCCAGAGTAATCCTTTCTGTCTCCAGATTTTCCAATAGAAGGGTTTGTTCTGGATAAGCAAACTTTTGTTGCGCCAAATAGTTGAATTAAGGAAGGATTCTGTAGTATTATGTGTGGGGGGAAGTGATGGCTGAAGAAGTTTAGAGGTCCATTTAATTATGGGGGTGGAAAGAGTCTGCGGTTTGCGTGAGAAGGAAAGATATTCATGAAAAGAAAAAGGAGATAAAAGAAGACGCTCAATAGAGGTCCATAAGGGGCAGTCATCCGTGGGATCGAGTAGCCAGAGAGATGCCTGACGTAGAAGGAATGCCTTCTGATACGCAGGAAAATCGGGAAAATTAACTCCACCTTCTGTTTTGGGACGAGATAACCTTGTAAGAGACATTCTGGGTTTTTTGTTGTACCATAAGAAAGAAGATAATATGGAGTTGATCTTTTTAAATGATTTGACCGGAATTAGAACTGGTATGTTGGAGATGGTGTACAAAACTATGGGCGTTAACATCATTTTTATGGTATCTAAGCGTCCCCACCAAGACAAGTAAAGGGGATGCCACTTAGCGGTTAGATCGGAAAGCTTTTGAACACATTTGTTTACAGGGTAATGACATTATTAGGCAGAAATCCAAAATAGAGGAGGCGTGGGAACATGATTTTCAAACTTCTTGGCCAATTTCTTTATGGAAGAACTTATGGACTAAGTTACGCAAATCCTCCAGGGCAGCAAACACAACGCAAACATTATTTTTTGTATACAACAGACTTTTATTGTCACCACATGCTTTAAGTAAGAGTTTTTCAACTGTGTCAGATGCTTGCTGGACATGTTCGTCTCCAAATGCCGATTTGTTCCATATGCTGTTCTCATGTGTATCTCTTTGCAGCTTCTGGAAACGGGTTTGGGCTCAAATCAACCTGATTTTTGGCACTGAGTTCCCCTTTTCCTTTGCGAATGTTTTCTTGGGTAGCCTTTCACCTGTTTGGGAAGATGTGATGTTTAATGTCAAAATTATTGACTTGTTATTAGCAGTTGCTTTTCAACAAATTACTGCAAATTGGAAAGATTTCACAAAAATTTCTTATAGAGCCTGGTGGTACGCTGTCTGTCATAACCATAGACTAGATACTACTTTTGTTTACCCTATAAATCTGGCAATGAAACGTTTGGATTTGTGGTCACCTATTACGTTATTTCTGGATGCAAGTGCCAAAAGTTTCCCTCAACTACAACCATCACAACAGGAAGTTCTTAAACCCCCTGATCCCCTAATCGTTCCTACTGTCTTTTATAACTTAATGTTGCTCAGATTCTTTTTGTATTATTAGATCTCATATGTTGTCATTTATAAGTCTGATTTGCTTATTCTCAATATGCTTATTCTGAATGTACAGAAGTGAGATTATTGTTATGTTTTTCTCATTGACACCTTCATATTTCTCAATAAAATTTTCTTGAACTTAAAAAAAAGGTAATTAACGTGTTCTTTACAGATATTTTGGATATAACATGCTAGGCATCCTTGAATTTAATCACTGAGGTTAATATCACGCGAAAATGTAAAGAAGAAAACTTGCCACTAATGCACAAGTTACTAACTTGTGTAACGATATATCTGTAAGAGACAGTAGTTAGTGACAGATTCCTTACCTTAGAATATCCCCAGGCGTCAGGCTGGATCCGGAAAGTTTTTGCGTAGCAGTACCCTTGCGCATCGGTAGGCGGCGTCGTGCGGCTCCACGTCCGTCGTCGGCGTTGTGATCGCCGGGATGACGTCGCGGGCAGTACTTAGACGCCGCCCCTGCGCGCTGACGTCAGTTCTGTACACGACTTTCCGCGCCAGGAACGCAGAGCCATGCAAGAAGCTGACATAGGTGTCTGAAAAATACTAGGGCCCTGAAAGGGATGTCCTTAACCCTAGAAATCAGTTCGCAGAATGGGGAGGATGGGTGGGCGGTAGGAATCTGTCACTAACTACTGTCTCTTACAGATATATTGTTACACAAGTTAGTAACTTGTGCATCTGAAAGAGACACGTTAGTGACAGATTCCTTACCTTAGAATAGATACCCCAGCAATACCAACCCCGGTGGTGGGTCTGCGAACAAAGATCAGACAAGGAAGTCCTGGAGGACAGAACGGCCAAAGAAGCCGTCCCTCCGGACCTGACTGTCAAGGCAGTAATGTTTTGTAAACGTGTGCAGCGAGGCCCACGTAGCTGCCTGACAGATAACCGGCAGCGGAACACCGCGGCCTAAGGCCGTGGTAGCAGCCGTTGCCCTGGTGGAATGGGCACGCAGCCCAACAGGAGGCTCCTCCTTAGCCAAAGAATAGCAGGTCTTGATGCACAAGGTAACCCAGCGGGAGATGGTTCGTTTGTGCACCGCCCGACCTTTTTGGCGCCCACGTAGCCAACAAAGAGCTGGTCATCCACCCGGAAGTGTTTTGTGCGGTCGATATAGAAGGAGAGCGCACGTTTTGGGTCCAGACGGTGGAGCCTCTCTTCCTCTCTGGAAGGATGCGGAGGCGGAAAGAAGGTAGGCAAAGTGATGGTCTGCCCAATGTGGAAGGCAGTAACCACCTTTGGCAAGAAGGACGGACGCGTCCGAAGAACAACCTTGTCTGGATGAACAGACAGAAAGGGAGGTTTGCAAGATAGAGCCTGGAGCTCACTCACCCGCCGAGCGGAGGTGATGGCCACCAGAAAGGCTGTCTTTAGAGTCAGAAGACGAAGAGGACAGTTATGTAGAGGCTCAAAGGGAGCGCACATTAAAAGGTAAGAACCAAGTTCAAGTCCCACTGAGGCATCACAAACGGAACAGGAGGGAAGAGGTGTGTAATGCCTTTTAAGAACCTGTTAACAACAGGGGACTTGAAAAGGGGGCTGATCAGGAGCCTGAGGAAGGCCGAGATAGCACAGAGATAACCCTTGATGGTACCCAGGGCAGAACCCTGTTGGGCCAGAGAAAGAAGGAACAGAAGGACCTCAGAAAGAGGGGCAGAAAGGGGATTCACAGCCTTTGCTGTGCACCATGCCACAAATTTGTTCCACCTGCAGGCGTATACCACCTTAGTGGAGGGATGCCTGGCTGCCAGAATCACATCACAAACTTCGGGAGGCAAGTCGAAAGGAATCAACTGCCGCCGCTCAATCTCCACGCAAGCAGGTGTAGACTGGACAGGTTCGGGTGGAGGACCGTCCCCTGCTGCTGCGACAGAAGATCCTCCCGAAGAGGCAGACGGATCGGGGGATCTACGCTCATACTGAGTAGCTCGGGATACCAAACTCTTCGAGCCCAGTCCGGAGCCACAAGAATGACTTGGGCCCGGTCGTGCCGAATCTTCTTCAACACTCTGGGTAGAAGTGGTATAGGCGGAAAGGCGTACAATAGACCGCAACTCCACTTGTGACGAAAAGCGTCGCCGAGCGAGTCCCGCCTTGGAAATTCAAACGCGCAGAACTGATGACATTGCGCGTTCTCTTCGGTGGCGAATAGATCTAACCAAGGCTCTCCCCACTGTAGAAAGAGTCCTTGCGCCACTTCCGAGTGAAGACGCCATTCGTGATCCATCATGCACCTGCGGCTGAGTTCGTCCGCCCTGGCGTTCAGGGAACCTGCCAGGTGTTGAACCATCAGGAACATGCCCTGATGTTCCAGCCATGTCCAGAGGCGCAGAGCCTCCTGACAAAGGGTCCACGACCCCACCCCGCCCTGTTTGTTGCAGTACCACATGGCGGTGGTGTTGTCGGTGAACACCTGCACTACCTTCCCTTTGACAGAGGGAAGGAATGCCTTGAGTGCAAGTCGGATCGCCCGGAGCTCCAGAAGGTTGATATGGAGCCGGGACTCCGCCGGAGACCAGAGGCCTCTGATCTCCGCCTCTCCCATGTGACCGCCCCATCCCAGAAGGGACGCGTCCCTCACAACTGTGTGCTCTGGCTGGGGAAGGGAGAGGATCTGCCCATGACCCATTGCCGGTTTGAGAGCCACCACTGCAACTGTTTTGCAGTCCCCTCCGAGATCTGGACGTGATCGGACAGGTTGCCCTGGTGCTGCGCCCACTGGAACTTCAGGTCCCACTGCAGAGCCTGCATATGCCATCTGGCATGATTGACCAGCAGGATGCAGGAGGCCATGAGGCCCAGCAGCCTCAGGGTCATCCGTACCGAAACCCAGGATAAAGGCTGAAAGATCGGAATCATAGCCTGAATATCCCGGACTCACCGTTCGGGAGGATAGGCCCGAAACTGCGTCGTGTCCAGAACTGCTCCGATGAAAAGGAGCTGTGGAGAAGGAATCAGATGCGACTTCGGCACATTGATGGAGAACCCCAGCGAGTGCAGGAGTTCGGCCGTAGTCTGGAGGTGGGAGACGACTGCCTGGGACGAGCCCGCCTTCAGCAGCCAGTCGTCGAGGTAGGGGAAGACTGAAACCCCTGCCCGGCGCAGATTAGCTGCAACCACCGCCATCACTTTCGTGAACACCCGAGGGGCACTGGTAAGGCCAAAGGGGAGCACGGTGAACTGAAAATGCTCGAGGCCTACCGTGAACCGAAGGTAACGCCGGTGGGCCGGCAGGACGGGGATGTGGAAATATGCGTCCTGCAAGTCCAACGCTACCAACCAGTCTCCAGGGTCGAGGGCAGTCAAGACCTGAGCTAGGGTGAGCATATTGAACTTCTCCTTCCGGAGGAAGCGATTGACGTTCCGGAGGTCCAAGATAGGACGCATGTCCTCCTTGTCCTTTTTGGGCACTAGGAAGTAGTGGGAGTAGCAACCACGCCCTACTTCTGGGGTCGGAACATGCTCGATGGCCCTCTTGGCCAAGAGGGCCGTGACTTCCTTCTGCAGAAGTACCAAGTGATCCCCTGACATGCGGTGGAATTGAGGTGGCATGGCTGGGGGGTGGTCTCGAAGGGAGGGAGTAGCCCCTTCGGACAATGTCCAAGACCCACCTGTCCGAGGTGATGGTACGCCAGTGGGGAAGGTGATGGCGGACCCGGCCCCCTACTGGCGTGCTGTGCACCTGAAAGGAGGGACTAGGAGGGCTTGGAGGCCGCGGACGGGTTGGAGGTGGTGGCCTGACCCGCACGCTGGTTGCCCGATCCGCCACGGCGGAATCCACGTCCTCGGCCACGCGAAGACGCCTGCTACGCGGGCCGGTGGCTGGGCTGCTGACGTGACTGGGCGCCCCTTCCGTGGCCACGATAGGGGCGAAAAGCAGAAGTTAGCTGAGGGCATGTAGCAGAAAGGCCCAGGGACTTGGCAGTAGCCCGTGAGTCCTTAAAGCGCTCCAACGCATGGTCTGCTTTGGACCCAAAAAGACCGACTCCATCAAAGGGCATGTCCATGAGAGAATTCTGGACATCCCCTGAAAAACCAGTGGTTCTCAGCCAGGCGTGGCGACGCAGCGCCACCGTCGTTGCAATAGACCTGCCCAGCGAGTCGGCGGTATCAAGGCCACATCGAATTGTGTATTTGGCCGCATCCTTTCCTTCCGCAATGGCGCGGGAAAGCAGTGTCTGGACCTCCTCAGAACACTGGGGCAAAACATTCGCCACCGAATCCCACAAGGAGTGGGTATATCGGCCCAAAAGGCAAGCGGTGTTGATGGACCGCAAGCCTGCACTGGAGGAAGAAAAACCCTTCTTCCCAAATTGATCCAGGCGTTTGGATTCCCTATCCGGAGGGGCGGTAGGGAAGGCGGTTTGGGAAGCGGAGGCTTGGACAACCAAGCTCTCAGGAGTGGGGTGGACAGAGAGAAACAGGGGGTCGCCCGGAGCTGGGCGATGGCGTTGGGACACGTTCCTATCCACAGGAGCCCCTGTGTTGGGCTTGGACCAGGCGCCCAAAAGAACGTCAGTGAGGGCGTCGTTAAACGGCAGCACAGTCTCCGTAGAGGAGGCTGCCGGCTGAAGCACCTCTGTCAAGATATTAGTCTTGACCGCCACAGTAGGGAGTTGGAGACATAAGGCCCCAGCCGCCCTACGCAACACCGTTGCAAAATTGGCTCCCTCCTCCGTAGCCACGGGAGGAGACAGCATGCCAGTGTCAGGGGAAGTATCTAGACCACTGGCATCCCCTAGACCCTCTGTCCAGTCCTCATCGTACTGACACTGTTGTGTCAGAGGGTCATCAGACCCCTCCCAGTCCTCCTGGTCCTCCTCTGGTTCAAAATAAGGAGGAGGAGGGACATTTGGGACCCAAGGTCCCATCGGCGCCGGAACCGGCGTCGAGCGACGTCGTTCCGGGTCCATGTCCGGAGCCGGAAGGAACTGGGGACAACGCCGCCCGGAGCCCCAGGCGGCGTCGAGAACGGCACCGGAGACATCGGCGCCGGCGGAGGTGTCGTTAGGTCGACCGGCGTCGATGGGGGTTGTGGAGCCGGGATCGAGGCCGGAGCCGGGATCGAGGCAGGAGGCACAGGCGACGCCGGGGCCGGAGCCGTCGGCGACGCCGGAGCAACCCCATCAGGGCCCGCGGGGCCCGAAGGCGCACCGGAGGGACCTTGAGGCCCGAAGAGGCGGGCCATGGCCGACAGGAAGTCCTGTACTTGGGCCGGATCCGCACCCGAATCCGGGAAGGACGGGTATTGCGGGTGCGGCTCCTCAGGCATGTCCGGGGCCGCGGGGGCGGGGACGGTGCCGGGAGGGGCCTCAGCCGAGTCGCGAGACCGGCGAGGCGAAGTCCTAGAGCGACGATGCTTTTTGGACTTCTTGTGTTTGGACTTACCGGACGAAGAAGACTTCGATGCCGACGACCGGTGTGGACTCCGCGATCGACCCCTGGACCTCTCACGCGACCGGGGCTTGCGTGGAGCCGAATGCCGGGCCTCGAGGAGCTTTCGAGACCACTCTCGCAAAGCTTTGGGATTGAGGGCCCGGCAGTCGGAACAAGACTCCGTGTCGTGGCCTCGGCCGAGGCAGAAGAGACACTCCCGATGCGGGTCTGTGATGGACATCATCCGAGCACAGTCACCGCAACGTTTAAACCCGGGCATCCCTACGACACCTTGAAGTGGATTGGAAAAAACAGTGAAAAAATTCACCCAAAAAGTTAGTCAAAAAATGACTAGGGCACTGCTCTTCCCGATTCTGCGCTTGCTGGCGCGGAAAAAGAAGAACTGACGTCAGCGCGCAGGGGCGGCGTCTAAGTACTGCCCGCGACGTCATCCCAGCGATCACGACGCCGACGACGGACGCGGAGCCGCACAACGCCGCCTACCGACGCGCAAGGGTACTGCTACGCAAAAACTTTCCGGATCCAGCCTGACGCCTGGGGATATTCTAAGGTAAGGAATCTGTCACTAACGTGTCTCTTTCAGATATTAAGGTTGGAGATTACAAAATCTGGTGGGCACATATTTATAAAAAGTTAATTTATTGGCTTTCTCTAAACCTGCTTTGTAAGAGACCTTCTGTAACTTCTTCAGACACATTTTTTGACTGTCTGTTCATCGATATTTTAAATTCTTCTCACGTACCCAATCTATAAAGGTTCAAAATGTGTTAGACGTGCAAATATTTGACATTACTAGAGTTTATCCACTTACGGGAAAATTCCATCCGTGTCTGAGTTTTCATTTATTGATAGGTTTTCCATGAGAAATGTGGTGTGCTCTGTTCCTTTAGGAAATATACGTGTTGCAATATCATTGCAATACATATCTACATTGTTGATTAGGAATGGTATTTTTCTTAATGATTATACTGAGTATCAAACTGGCGTGCGATATTCCAGCGAATAGTGTGTCCCTGGGCTAGTAATGATTTATGTAGACGTCCAAATTACTGAGAAGTCATTAAAGTACAGAATAGGCTTCTATTTGAGTTGCTCCCATTACTGTAATTAGACCAGGCACTATATTTTTGGTAGAGCCCTAGATGTCAACATTTCTGCAACATAAAAAGTAAATAATTAATGAAGTCTCGATAACATCACTGGAAAGAGGATTTTACTTGTGAACATAAGTGGCATAATATTCGAAAAGTGATCCCACATTTGGGTAATTATTACTGTCAAAACAATCAATAAATCCATCTAACGTTGTAGACAAAGGTATTTATTTATTTAATTTTTTTATTTAAACATTTTAGGTCGCTCTCACGCACTAAGAGAGTATTATGTGGCTTTGCAGATAACTCACTGTTCTGTACATTACTCGAAGTTACAGTTCTGCGCTGTAGCTGAACAGAGAGTTTTATGTTCCTACTTGCCTCCTGCTAACTAAATGGTTTTCTTAATTTTTGTAGCCATGAGCATTTTACCATGTTGATACTGGCAATCAAACCTCTTTGATTAAACATTGGAATAAAAGAGAACTGATTTTATCGTTATTATTATGTGGCCCACGCCCAAAGCAGACAAAGCCGTGTCTTGCTTCCGAGAACAGACTAAAGTTTGCCTTGTATAATTTTTGGAAGCACTTCACAAAGAAACATTTCCAAATGAACCATTATCTGCCCGACATTTGGCTTTGTTCCTGCGGTTGAACAGTATGGTACATCTTTGATTTATTTTGTTTGCATCTGCTTTACTGCGCTACTCTTAAACATGACTAAAATATTCAACTTTAATAAGAATTTTCTAGTATAGTATTGAGTTAATACTTTAATAATTGCTGTAAAGCATGTTGTACATTTGTCCAATTAGAGCATTTCGGAAATAATGATATTTGTGTCTATGATATTAAACTTATACTAAGAGTATACGTCTCAACTAACTTTTACCCATGATACCATACCATATTCATACTCAAGAGAAAATCAGCTTAAGGTCGGTTAAACATGTGTCTGGGAGTTCATTGTTGGGTAGGAGGACATGAAAAGATTGTATTTGCGGTTGGCTGTAATTTACTGTGGATTATGAATCATGTCTCGTTGGTAAGAAAATGGAGCGGCACCCATATTGCCTCCTTTTTCATGTATGATATAGCACAACAATAGCCACAGCCCTGTTTTGTGTCCTGTGTGTTTTACACAAGAAATTGTGATGGTATGGCCAAGCTGCCTAGAAACAAAACTTCAGACCAATATGTTCCCATTATAACTTTTCATTCTTGCCATTTTAACGTATTCCGGGAGGAGAGGTTTGAAGGAAAGGGGCAAAGATGATAGAAGCTTAATATCACTATCTCACGGTTTGAAATAATCAGAACGGCTCTCAAATGTTTTAAGAGGACCACCAGCCTTGCAGGAAAGATCTAAACACGTGGCCGTTCCAAGTGACCAGGCCCAATTATGACTACATAAGTACCTGCCTTGGCAAACCTATTAAACGACATCAACAGCAGAGGAGCTGTGTGGTTAACCATCACACTCCATGATAAAGGCACTGACTGACTTGCTAAGATGGTTTTGAAAGTGCACTGAAGAAACCATAAGAATGTGTGTTGCTTATTACAAAAACCATAAATAAATACACCTTTGCAGTTCTGAAGAGCAAGGGAGTAAAGCATTGCCAGATAAAGATAATAAAATTCATTTAGCCTGCTAAGTGGAGAAGATTGGTCTTTCGCAATCGACCTTGGAATGTTAAACATCATATAAGAAGCAAATCCATCATTAGGCGAGGGTTCCAAGCCAGCAGCCCTTTACCTGCCTAGTCTTCTAAAAATGAAATCTGTTAACCATGCTTTTTTTGTTAACGCTAAGAATTGGGATGGTGGTACAGATTGTTGTGTGGTTCATGGTCTGGCTTTCATATCCAGGAGAGGGTAGCAGAATCATTGTGTGAACCTGTCCATTGTTGGTTTCCACTTCCCTTCAGACAGGACCTAAATCCATGCACCTGAAGTTCCAATCTTATATCCGAATATTTGTATTTTTTGAAGCACATGTTTTCCCTAGCCGAAGACTTTGTTCAGTTAAAACAATTAGACAGCCTGCAATGTCTCCTTTAATTTGTTATTTACCTATAGTTTTGTTAAAAAACAATTCGATGTGGACTAAAAGAAAAAAAGTCTCTTCCTATATGTTTAAATCGATTATCTTTCTTTTCTTGAATGATTTGCGTGGTGATATTAGGACATAGTTTTTAAACATAGAGGACTTGCTCACACCAAAATACCTTTCACCTCTATTTTCGTCGACCCAGGCAAAATGGTTGGATGTAAAGGGATTACGAAGATAAATTCTTACCCGCTGGAGCAGTCGGTAACGTGAGCCTTTGGACTTATATTTCTTCTGGAAGTTGCACCCCTCAGCCAGTGTACCAGTGGAATGTCCCTGAGACTAGCACCGCATGGAGGAGGGGTGGCAGTGGAGGATTACACTCTTCCTTGAAGGGTTGATATACTCACGTCTAGTAGGATCTCTTGGGCATCCACTCGTGCTTTATACTGACTGCTCAAAATTGCAGAAGCAGA
This sequence comes from Calotriton arnoldi, assembly GCA_963921515.1. Taxonomy (NCBI): domain Eukaryota; kingdom Metazoa; phylum Chordata; class Amphibia; order Caudata; family Salamandridae; genus Calotriton; species Calotriton arnoldi. The sequence continues at coordinate 56,853 of CAWUFW010006258.1, read as the reverse complement.
AACCTGCCATTTCTTTGGCCGACTCCTGCCTTAACAGGCTGTTTAATTTTGACAAACGTGCCAGCGATAAGGGGAGGACTTAATTTGCTTTGTGTAATCCACCAGTACTGATCGTATCCTGACAGTATGCACTGTGGTAGGAGGAGGAATGCAAGTGGTGCAAGCTCCCCACTGTCCTGCAAAGCTTGCATAATGGGTGGCACTCTGCAATTGATGGGAATTCTCATTTTCTGCTGGCTTTACAGTGCCACCGAATGTGTAATAGGAACCATGAATAGAAGTTGAGATGTTCTGGTGTCACTGATCTCTCATGTTGATCTCATCCCTCCAAATACCCACTTAGAAGCCCATTAGAAGTAGGCAGGTAATCAACTGGGTGCTCCCTCCTGCAGAACTACCAATACTGTCGTCATTTTGGTATTCCGTCATTCTGTCGGTGCCAATTATCACTGATTTCAGTGACTCTATCCACACCCACTCCTGCATGATTTTCACATTTTACAGCTGGAGTTTCATCCATTTTGCTTGCTTTCAGCAGGCGAAGTGTCCGGGTGAAAACTTTCAGATCTATGTTGTTACCTACGAATATTGGGGGTGGACGGCACTTGTAATGATGATATTTTTAAAGTACATTTGGCGTTGCTATTGGGACAACTTTCTAATAAAGATCAGTATTTTACAGCCACGGGTCTCCAGGTGAGACCGAAACCCTTGAGTTGCCTGCTTGCGTCCGTCAGGAAGCCCAAGAAAAGGAAACTTCCATATAAATTGCTACAATTAATGCTTGTGCTAGCTAGGTGTAGGGTGGCCATAACATGGATGGGACAGAGGGGACCGGAAGTGCCGGTCTGGCTCAAGGATGTACGAGAGTGGTCTCTAGCCGAAGAAGCACATATGAAACTTACCCGTAGGGACGAGAAGCTACAAGCGGACCTGATGCTCTGGCGAGAAATGTGTGCTTCGGGGTTGGCGGAGGGAGAGCCCTCCGTTCACAATACGCTAGAAAGTGGGGAAAGCGGGTCGGATGTGGAAGACCAACCTGATCATGATGGGGGGCGAGCAAACTGATTCTAGCAGCAAGCGGCCTGGGTGTCATTGGTGTGTCCCATGCTTATACCTCACTGTGTTATACTCACGGATGACTATGTACCCCTATTGTGCCTTTTTACCTCTGATGCTACCACCTGTACCAAGTATTGGCAATTACATCGAAGGTATGCTCCTCTATGCTGTATCATTGACGATTTGTTTTTGTTATTGCAAAATGAAAAATAAAGTATTAAAAAAAAAAAAAAAATCTATTTTATTCTACAACATAAGATGCGAAACTTGGATGATCAAAAATAATTATTTTGCCCTTTTGCCATTTGCCTTAGCTGCTTTTGTCACTTACCATACATAATATAACTCAAAACATTTAATGTCATATGCTATTTATTTGTTTTACCTAATACAGCACCGACCTAGCTCGAAAGGGCAAAGAGGCAATTTGCAAAGAACATGTTTGTTGTATCATCAGCATCTCATTCAGGTGAAGGTCTAGATTAGTAATAATCATTATAATAATTTGTTTATATATAGCACTTCTTACCACAGTTTTGCCAAGTCTAACCTCTCTAAATAAAAAGCTTGACTGATAGTCAACTCAATAGAGCTCAATTTCATGAATTAAAATGAAGGATGGCTGGTTTGGCAGTGGCGGATGTCAGCAGCAAGTGTTTAATTCATGATCCATCATGCCAGCATTCGGACATTATAGTGTGCCATGTTCGGTTGAGACGACTACAGAGCGCTCACCGCTTAACCGATTCAGAGTCTGTTTTAGTAGATGGGCTCTTGGTTTACCATTGCAACAACTCAACTCGATTTGTATGTGCATATATGCTGTATGCTCACACCAGAGTCTGATGCACGTCACCTTTTTGCAAATGTCATCTTGTTTTTTCTAAATGGTTTTTAATTCGACCTTAAAGCATACTGGCATAAGCAATTGTAACTCCACTTTCATATTTTTGCAAAAAAAAAACTCCTGCCCTTAGAAGTCTGTGCAAATGTGTGTTCTTTTTTAAATCAACTATCCACCATCACAAGTCTCTGATTTTTTTATCTAATTTTTAAATCTATTAATCTTAGTTTGTGTATGAGTTTTTACTATTTTTATCTGCCATCTTAGTGTTCTTAATAGAATGGATTTTCAATCTATATTGACTTTTTTATAGTAGTTCTTTTATGATTATTTATTATTAATCAAATAAAGATTTGTTATGTATGGCTCTCATAAACAGCCTCTATCATTTATTTCAGTTTCTAAGTCTTATAACTCGCTGCTGTGACATAGCAACAGTTGATAACATAACTGGTTACCCACTGTTGTAATGTCATAAAGGCCTTCCAGACAAGGCTAACAGTCCTCCCTGATATCCTGTCAGTGCAGCTCTGCTTGCCTGCTTTGACGGAGAGCAGAACGCACAGCTGCAGGAGGGCGAAGGATGGCAGGGGAGGTGGTGAGAGTTGGTCAGGGATGGCAAGTAAGTTCTTTTTTTACCTTAGAGACAGGGATACATAACAGAGGCCATGCTGTATATGGCTCCCCCATTACTCCTCTGGCACTGCGTAGCAGTTGTAAACAGGGGCAGATGATTTTGGGGGCCACACATAACAAAATTATAAATGGGTAAAAAGTGAATTATTGGGATGTTTTTCACCTCGGGGTTCTGAGTGATGTCATAGACAACCTGAGCTTTCCTCTCATTGTCTATCTGATGTCACTCCGAATGCCTCGGTGAAAAACATCCTTGTAATTCTCTTATACCCAGTTGTGAAAAATTGGTTTGTTGGTTTCCTGGAGTGTGAGCCCTGGTCAAGCAGCAACCACAATCCTTGTCAGAGTGAGGCACAAGCCAACCCTAAATTAGCCTGTGCTCAACCCTCTGGTAGCTTGGCACAGAACAGTCAGCCTTAGCTTAGAGGCAATATGTAAAGTATTTGCGCAACACTTCAAACAGTAATACAGTGAAAACATCACACAAAAAGCATCCCACACCAAGTTAGAAAAATAGAGCAAACTTTAATAAATAAACAAGACCAAAACGACAAAACTTCAATCAGTAGAACCGGAGTTATGATTTTCTAAAGTTTTAGTGAAAATAGCACCAAAAAGCACAAAGCACCAAATAGGAATATCTGGTCATTCTGGACTGGGTCAAAGTCACACTTTCAGGCCGACCACAATGGAGCACAGGCCGGCTACAATTACCAGGTTGGGACTGCTGAAATGTACCTTCTTGAATTCATGCCAAGAGTCCCGTTCACATTGGAGGGGGCTCTGAGGGGAAGGGAGAGCATTGCGGGAGGCGGTCTACATAGCACGAAGAGCAGGACCGGCATCGTGGGTGTTGGCAATCCTTCGCTAGCGGTCGATGCTGTAGTGCGAAGAGGCAGCTGCCGGAGCTTCATGTTGAACCGCAGTGTGAGGGGTGAGATCTTGGTTTGAACGGGCCTGTTCGCGAAGAGCCCAAAAGCTTAAATTCTGCTCCCTTTAGCCACACCAAGGGTCCAGGACCTGAGGGGCACCCCTTGGGGGGTCAGTAACTCACTGCAGCTGGGTCCAGGGGCTGGTGCAACATGTTGAGGAGCCTTTTATGTCCTCAGATCAGGAGACCAGCAGACTAGCCCTTGGAGTCATTCTGATGTCCAGGGTTCAAGGGTGAAGTTGCAGGTCCAGTTCTCATCTCACCCAGGCAAGAGGGCAGCAGGTCAGCCCAGCAGGGCAGCAGTTCCTTCAGAGCAGCAGTCAGCAGAGTGGCAGTCCTTTCAGCAGCACAGCAGACCTTCTTCCTGGCAGAGTATCCACATGTCCAGAAGTGTACTGAAGAGTTGGTATCTGAGGTCCAGTATTTAGACCCAATTGTGCCTTTTGAGTGGGGAGAAGCTTCTCGAGGCATGGCTTCGAAGTGCACAGGTGCCCTGCCTTCCTGGCCCTGGCTCCAGACTAACTAGAGGAGATATGCAGCCCTTTGTGTTGAGGCAGGACACAGCCTATTCAAGTGTAAGTAGGGCTGTGTAGGAGAAATATACAGAGCCAAACTGTCAACTAAACCCAGTCATGTGACCTAGAGACAGGCTGCAGGCACCAAATTGCTACGGCAAGAAAATGCCAACTTTCTAAAAGTGTCATTTTCAAAATTGTAATTTAAATTCCAACTTCACCATAAGTTAGGATTTTTCATTACAATTCCAGAGACGCCAAAAATGAGCTGGTTACCTGGCCCCAACTGGAAATTACACTTATAAAATGTAATACAGTAACTCCAATGTTATCCTATGGGAGAGGTAGTCCTTGCAGTAGTGAAGAACACATTTAAGAGTTTTTCACTACCAGGACAAGAAAAACTTAAAATTACATGTCACACATTTCAAATACACTGCACCCTGCCCTTTGGGCTTTCAGGGCCTTCCTTAGGGGTGACTTACATGTATTAAACAGGAAGGTTTGGGCCTAACAAAAGGTTTATTTTTCTAGGTCGATATGGTAGTTTGAAACTGCACACACAGGCTTCAATGGCAGGCCCGAGACATGTTTAAAGTGCTACTTAAGTAGGTCGCACAATCAATACTGCGGGGCTACTAATAGCATTTAATTTACAGGCCCTGGGCACAGATAGTGCTACTTTACTAGGATTTTACACGTCAATTAAATATGCCAATTGGGTATAAGCCAATCTAACTTGTTTTAAGGAAAGAGCACATGCCTTTTAGCACTGATTAACAGTGGTAAAGTGCACAGAGTCCTAATGTCAACAAAAACGAATTCAGCAAAAGAAATAGGAGGAGGAAGACAAAACTCTGGGGCTGACCCTGCAAGAAAGGGCCAAGTCCAACACTATCCATAATTCTATATGTTGTGTATGGCTCTCATAGAGGGCCTCTATTGTTTATTTCAGTTTCTGATTCTCGTAATCAAATGCTTTGACATAGCTACAGTTGATCGCAAAACTGGTTACCCACTATTGTGATGTCATAAAGGCCTTCAGGCCAGACTGACGGGCCTCCCTGAGAGTCTGTCAGCACAGCACTGTTTGTCTGCTTTGACGAAAAGCCAAATACACAGCTGCAGCAGGGGGAAGGTAGTGGGGGTTAGTCAAGAATGGCAGGTAGGTTGTTTTTTTGTTTTGTTTGTACATTTGGGACATAAATACATAACAGAGGCTATGTTATGTATGGCTCCCACATTACTCCTCTGCCACTGCGTAGCAGTTGAGATCAGGGGCAGATGAATAGTGGGGCCATACATCACATAGAATTATAGACGGGTAAAAAATGAATTACCGGGATGTTTTTCACCTCAGGGTTCTGAGTGACATACTAGGCAACTCGAGCTTCGGCCTTGTTATCTTTTTGATATCTCTCAGAACTCCTCTATGACAAACAGCCCCATAATTCACTGTGACCCGTCTATAATTCTATATGTTAACTACAGAATGGGTGTGGGAGCTTATAATTAGGGCAGTATTAGAGAGGGCTTTGCACAGCTGAGTTTTTACTTTTCACATAGTTAAGTTACCTTCTACACACTTCATTTCAGGCACAGTGAGATAAAACTACCTGTCCAAAACCACTGGGTTATGCAGGGCGAGCTAGAATTAGAATGTAGGTCTTCTTGTTCCAGGTCCTGAGCCTAATCACTAGACTTCATCTAGTGGTTAAGGTAGAAGCTTGATCCATCACTGATTGCTTCCAGCTAAATATCAAAACTGATTTCAATTGGAACTTTAGACAAGGTCAATCAAAAAAGCATTCCATGTTATAGATTATGTATGTGTGCATCTTATTGTCTGACCAGTTCTTCAAGGCAGGAGTTCAAATAAGGATAATCGCATTTATAAATAATATTAATCACTGCTTCAGACCCCACAAATTCCCCAGATGAATCATACAGTATTGGAGCCAATTATTTTCTTCCATACTTTAGCAGTTTTGCGTCACCATTCAGCAGAATTAAAGCCATTCCATGGGACTGCTCATTCGCTGTGCTTTTACACTAAATGTCTTAACCTTCTGTGGGGAAAGAAGCACTAACTCTTGTTGGTCCCATGTAATAGAATACTCAAGCATCATTGTGCAGTGGGTTCCAACAACGCGGTAATGTTTCTCATAGGAATGAGGACTGCTTGGCAGAATGGATAAAATATGATGGGGTGTAAATGAAAACCCTAAAAGAACATGCTGTTCTCATTAAACCTACCAAGCAAATAAAGTGGCTGTCATATACTGAGCAAAAAGCATTCATCCTGCTCTTCTTTTGAATATCGTGACCTTTGTCTCTCTCACATTGGGCATTAAATAAAAGTTCTTAAGTACAACTTTCTTGAAGCGCGTATTATTTTTATTGTTTCCATATGGCTGAGAAAATATCACTTCAGTTTAAAGTAGCTGAAAATGTGCACCATCCAACTTTGTTTTCAAAATACGAGTATACTGTTATCTGGAATTATGAGGACAATGGAAGTCAAGTGACCAGTAAAGCAAAAGTCATAGCTCATACTTGTGTTTGCGGCTGAGCATCACATATATTTGTGTAGGACCAGATTAACGACAGTATGGCAATTTGTTTAAACTACCCTTACCTTTTCTTTTTAAATACTTCTAAGTTAAAATGCTGTGAGGAATTTTCAAAATTGTGAATTGTGCACCTCTCTCTTACCCCACATTGAATTATTTGTTAATTGTAGGTGGTTTCAGTTGTCTGTAAGCTAGCCTATGTTAACTTTTGCTGAAAACTAATAATAATTGATAAAATAGTGGCACAGTTGCTGGTGGCACCCTCATTTTCTTTGGGTTCTCTCAGTAAGACACATGTATTCACTGCAAAAGCAAATTGAAATTGAACAGACTGGAATATACAAGATGGAAGACCACGTTGAAACAGAAGCACAAACCCTGATTTTGATCGGGAACAACTTACTGCCACTGTCTGCTGCACACATTTAAAGAGTTCACCACCATGCAGTGGACCATCTAAGTCAGGCTTCTGCAACTCATTGGAATTGTTGAAAGACCTGTGCCAGAGGTTTCCATATGTGGACTTTTTCACCATCAGGGATAATGTGATGGTGTGTCTTGTAGATACTATGGCACAGGGAGTAGACATGCTGCCCTTCTGTGACATTAGGTGACAATAACATTAATTCCAACTGTGCAGATAAACATGAGAAGAGATGGGGGAGAAGTGGCTCTAGATCAGAAGGTCCTTGTTTTACATTCTCTGGTTATTGTAAATAGACCCTGTTTGGGTTCTTTGCACGGTTCTCTCTCCGTTCTGTTCATTACCCTATTACCCTTGAAGTTAGGTCATATCACACTCATTTTCTGTAGGTTGAGAATATAGGATTGCAGAAGATAGGTGTGTAGAGAAGAGTGCAGTAGTGATGCAACAATATAGGCATTCCTCTACTTGACATGCATGCACACACACACATCTCCTGGTGTCTTTTCAGTCTTAAGGAGTCATTCACCCTTCTTATCTGTGATCCTCTGAGTATTCTGTAATGTTTGCTTGAATTTGTCCACCAATTGATTGTGGGTTCCTAATTTAAAGACCAGCGGGCAGCAATCAATGCAATTGGACAGTACTGTGAATGACTAGAGTTGCTTGCTCCTTTGCTGACCCATTTTATTAATTATTTTTTTTAAATACCCCTATGGAGGATTTATCCTATCTAACCCTGCAGAGATTGCTCATGGTACTGACAGACTGTCTTTCAAGCCCTTAGAGGTTCAGTTTTCTTGTTTTACAACTTTGTTCTACTTGTAGAAATCACCTCCGCATGGCAGGTAGGGTAGAATTGCTGTTCTCTGAAACTAATCTGTCACGCTGGTAGATAGTGTCAGACTCAAGCCTCCATTTGTCATGAATATTATGTCTCTTCTCTTGTGGGTATTCCCTCTTTGTTAGTTACATGTGCTAACCAATCAATCAAAAGTGAATATGTGTGATTACCACAAGCACATTTAGTTTATATTTTTCTGTTATGTAATGTCATAATCAGGTTTGCTTTAATATAATCATAGCATTCAATCTAAAATGCTGACTGTTCTGTTTCACATTGTTATTGATTTCTGAAGAGTTTGTAGAAGGTTGATAACTACATGTGTCGTTTATTGTTATTGTTCAAAAGAACACAGTCTTGCAGAATGACAATAAGTGAAAGGACATCGGGCCGCACTCTGCAAATTGTTTATTCTTAAAGTTTCAACAATATTGAAATAAAGTTATAAAAACTAAGCACTAATAGTGGGGAGTTTGGGGGGGGTTTCACACCATGAGATAATGGGATGGGCAGTGGAGAACCATATCACCAGTTCTGCTGTATGCATGTGTGAACCATCTCTGAAACTCAAAAAAAAAATATTCTCTACTATGTTAGAATTTGCTTGATTTTCAGAAGAAAGAGGGTAGAACTGCCATACACAAGACAGCAAATATCTTTTGAGTTTTTCCTTTGATTCACTTTTTTGCTAAACGTTGGTGCTGCCATTTTATTTCTCTTTATTATAGTTCTAATCCTTATCATGAGCACTAGAAGAGGCTTTTGAATTTGAAAAAAAATGTATTCCTCATTTTCTAGTGTTTTTGAGTGTGTTATTCCCTAAAAAAGAGGGTTTGGGTTTCCACTAACTAGCTCTGTAATGTCTCATGGGATTGATTGTTACCTGAAAAACCTCTCACTCAAATATTGGTCAGTGAGTTGTGGGGTGTTGCAGTCCAACTGGTTTTCTGTCTTGGATTGCCACATTGACGGAGTTCTTGGTGCCAGCGGGTATAGAAAATCAAACTCTATGATTCTTGCTGTGGGAATGGCTTGTTAGCCACTTGTTTCCATCACTGTCTGCAGTGCCAACCACGTCCAAAACTGCGCTTAGGTGAAGAGGGAGAATGGTGGATACGCATATAAGAGAAGTCGCACAAGAGATGCTGTAGGTTGTTTGTCATACAGCTCATCTACTCCGATCTAGGTCGGCTCTCTCACCAGCAGTTCCGCTGTGCTGTCGCTGTGCTGTGCAAGACTTCTGACCTCCACCTGGTAAGTTCGAGGCTACTGCCTGCCCGCTAGTGCTCGTTTTACTGCCCGCTCCGCCTGGGATCTAGCCCGATATTTAGCCCGCTCCACGCTCTGCCCTTCGCCTGCACCCCTTAGCCTCCGCCACTGTAGGATTTTATTTTATTTGTATTTTTATTATTGCTCTTCAATTACTGCACTTTCTTCAATTTTCATGGTTTCCCTGCCTCTGTTTCCCGCCGCTGCTGCCCCTGCAGCCCCTCCCCCCGGACGGTCCCTGCTCCCGCCTCCCAGATGCACGTCCCTCCCCTATTTAATGGCGGCCGCTGTGCGGTCGCACGCAGTGGGCGTGCCGCTTGCGCGCCAAAGGCAAGCCCGTCTGCGCCTGTCCGCAACCGGACCGCGACCAGCGCCAGGAACCCTGGATCTCGAACCATCCACCGCTACAACACAGCCGCCCTCCTCGCACTCAAACAACGACTGCCAACAGGCCACGCCGAACACGACCCACGGCCAGTTCTCCTGCCGCCAGACCTTCACCACCGCTCTGGCCGCCAACACCACCGTCGCCCTAAGATGCATCTTCCTCAACGTGCGCTCCGTGCACAGAGACGCCGTGGAGATCTGGAACCTACTGGACTCACTCTCGCCCGACGTCGCCTTTTTCACGGAAACCTGGACCAGCGCCTCCTCCGCCCCTGACATCGCCATCGCCATACCGGATGGGTACAAGATCCAGAGGAAGGACCGCCCCAACAACCCAGGAGGAGGCCTCTCCATCATTCACAAGAACTCCCTCCGCCTCACCACCTCCAGCTAAACTTTCCCCGCTGCTGAACACCTGCACTTCCAGGTCCAGACCAGCTCCAACTCTACACTCTGCGGCACCCTCGCTTACAGAACCCCCGGGCCCCCTTTGCCGACACCATCACTGACCTCATCGCACCCCACGCCATCGCCTCGATGGACTACATACTCATCGGAGACCTGAACTTTCACCTCGACAACCCCAGCGACCCCAACTCCACCACCCTCCGTGACAACCTCACCAACATCGGACTAAAACAACTCGTCACCACACCGACCCACAAGGCAGGACACACCCTCGACCCCATCTTTGCAGGAGGAAACAGCGTCCACTTCAGCCACACCACGCAACCCCCATGTACAGACCACCACTGCGTACACTTCCTCGTCGACAAACCCAAGGCACCCAAACCTGCCCCGCGCCCCTGCGAAGGAACTGGAGCAGAGTCGCCAACGAGCAACTCAACTCCACCCTCAACCGCGATGTCCCCACCGCAGCAACCGACGCCAACCTCGCAGCCAGGGAATTCCACACTTGGATCTCCAACTGCGCAGACAAGCTCGCCCGCTACGCAACCCCGACAAACTGCGCCCCCGGAAAGCCGCCTAGTTCACCACCGATTTCAAAGAAGCCAGACGCACCTGCAGACGCCTGGAGAAGAATTGGAGAAACAGCAAGACACCTGAAAACTACACCACCTACAAGGACGCCATGACAGACTACCACCAACGCATCAGAACCACCAAAAGAACCTTTATCCACAACAAAATCCTCGCCAACTCCAGCAACTCCAAGGAACTCTTCAGCATCATCCAGGAATTCAACAATCCCCGTAGCAAAGCCACGGACATCACCCCCTCCCGAGACCTCTGCGACAAGCTCGGAACCTACTTCCACCTGAAGATCAAAAACCTCTACGACAACTTCAACGACCATACGCCCTACTTCGCAGCCAGCCCGCCCTCCGGCTACACCAGCCAGCCCACCATCTCCTCCTGGACACCGATCACGGCCGAAGAGACCGCCTCGACCATGAAAGGCATCCACTCAGGGGCCCCCACCGACCCCTGCCCACCACACATCTACCACAGAGCCACCACTGCCATTGCACCCGAATTACAACGCACCATCAACACCACCTGCGAGACCGGCACCTTCCCCAATGACTGGAAACACGCAGAAGTCAGGCCCCTGCTCAAGAAGCCCTCAGCTGATCCCATGGACCTCAAGAACTACCGGCCCATCTCGCTCCTCCCCTTTGTGACGAAAGTCGCTGAGAAAACCATCAACTCAGAACTGACAAGGTTCATCGAAGACAACGCCGTCCTCGACCCGTCTCAATCCGGATTCCGACTCAACCACAGCACCGAGACCGCCCTACTCGCCGCCACAGACGACATCTGCACCCTCCTCGACCAAGGCCACACCGCAGCCCTGATTCTACTCGACATATCGGCAGCATTCTACACCGTCTCCCATCACACACTCGTTGCCAGACTACACAACGCCGGCATACAAGGAACCGCCCTCGACTGGATCCGGTCATTCTTGACCGGCAGAAGCCAAAGGATCAGACTGCCGCCCTTCCTCTCCGAACCCACGGAAATCAACTGCGGAGTCCCACAGGGGTCATCACTCAGCCCAACCCTCTTCAACATCTACATGGCCCCCCTCACCGCCATCGTCCGACAACACGGCTTTAGCATTGTATCCTACGCCGATGACACCCAGCTCATCCTCTCCCTCACCAAGGAGCCCGCCACCACCAGACTCAACTTCCAGGAAGGAATGCAGGACGTTGCAGCCTGGATGACCAACAGCTGCCTAAAGCTCAACACTGAGAAGACAGAAGTCCTAGTCCTCGGAACCACCCCATCAGCATGTGCCAACACCTGGTGGCCCACCGCCCTCGGCAGCCCACCGACCCCCACAGACCATGCCAGAATCCTCGGCATAGTACTCGACTCCTCCCTCTCCATGAACCAACAGGTCAACGCCGTCACCTCCAGCTGCTTCAACACCCTCCGCATCCTCCGCAAGACTTTCAAATGGATCCCCCCCGAGTGAAGGAAGACAGTCGCCCACGCACTCATCACCAGCAGGCTGGACCTCAGAAACGCCCTCTACGCCGGCATAAACAAGTCTCTACTCCGCAAACTCCAGACGATACAGAACACCGCCGCCAGACTCGTCCATAGCATTCCTCGACACGAGCACATCAGCCAACACCTACGGAAGCTCCACTGGCTCCCCATTGAGAAGAGAGTCACCTTCAAGATCCTCACCTACGCCTACAAATGCCTACACAACACCGGACCCCAATACCTCAACGACAGAATCATCCTCCACGTACCCAAAAGAAACCTCCGATCAGCCAACCTCGTCCTAGCCGAAACCCCACGCATCCACAGAGCCAGAGCAGGGGGAAGATCCTTCTCCCACATCGCGGCCAAAACCTGGAACGAGCTCTCGATCGACATCAGACGCGACCCCTCCCTGAACACCTTCAGGAAGACTCTCAAGACCTGGCTCGTCAGCTGAATGGAACTGCTGACCCTCCCACACCACCCCCCCCCAGCGCCTTGAGTAGCTCGCTTACAATTCCCCTGATTGATTGATCTTGGATCGTCTGTAGTCTTATAGTAAATAGAACACAAGGCTACTGTTACTCTCTGGTCTTACATCAACTTAAAACACTGTGTTTTCTTGTACATTGATTTCGCGTAAATAGTAACACTCTACAGGAAATGAGACATACACAAGATATACTCTAGTAACTGATGCACTATGTTAAACATTTAACATATCAGCGGAACAGTGCCTTTATCTTGTTTGAGCCAAAAGAATCGCCATGAGACTCTATGAGCAATTTTATACACAAATCAGAAACAAAGGTTCACATAGGATCTCCATATATCCCTGCAGAGCCCAAGAGATGGTTATTACAGCACAACTCTGAAGCATGACAGAATCATGGTACGTCAGTTCAGTTGTCAATCCAGGGGCCCAACAGAAGTCCCACAGCCCAAACAAGTAAAATGTAACTTATCCTAGCTACCAACAATCTGAGGCCTCTGAAGACACCGGTGGAAGAGGTTGAATAATTCCCAAAATGCAGGGAAATCCTATGAGGTGACATGAAGAAGGTATTTCAAGAAGCACCACAAACGACGTTCTCTATGTCTGGTTTGAAGATAATTTCAACACCGGTGAACATCTGAGCACAGGCAGAGAAACACAGGGGAAGAGCAGAGCCCAAACAGAGGCTTCCTCATCTCAAAAGGAAGGGAAGCCAAGCACCTGGCCACTCACTGTGTGTGGTTTTTATAGTTTGTGGGGTTCTCAAATTCTGCAGTAGGTTCTCAATTCCCAGAATCCTCGAATCCTGTGGTAGGTCTTCAAATCCCAGGATACTTGAATCGTGCAGTAGATCCTTGAATCATTCTGTAGCCTGCCACTCAAATGGGGCATACACTCACAGCTTTTGAGGTGCCAGTATGGGGAGAGGATTGACTGTGCTGGTGATGGGGAATAATAACGGTGCAGCACACATGTGACAGCGACAATCCTGGACAGCATGACTCCTGTCAGGCAGCTGAATGCCCTGAGCCACAGGTGGAAGACGTGGCCAATAATGGCAATGGCCAGAGATGGGTAGGAGTGGGTGGAAGCGCCTGTGATAAGCATTGACAGCAAAAGATATTCACATATGTTTTTGATACTCCAGCAATATAAGGAGAAATGTTCCCTGGCCAGCCATTTTTAAGAGTATGACCCTTACCTACAGTCAATTATGATACCAAGTGAATGATGCGATGGAAAGTCCTGCGAGAAATGGATACAGATGTAACCACTTATTAAGACGGAAAATTATTGGATCAACCATTTGAACTTCTTAACTCCTAATGTGCTGAATGAAACATGGGATAAAAGTTGCTTATACTGTATAACTGAATTATCTAGTTTATGGATAATGGCTCAATATCGACAATGCAAATTCATAAATAAAAACATAATGTAATGTTATGTAATTGCATTTTATACTTCGCAGCAATTACCAAGAAGGTGTACTGGCACTAACTGACAACTGAACCAACAACTAGGGAATCACCTCATTTAAGGAATGGCCACGGCTTCCAAGCCTTACGGGACCCAGAAAGAATATCTTGTAGCCTTAAATGCAAAGGTAGGGAGTTTCAGAGCTTAACCATTGCCACCTAAAAAGCTTGACCTCCCATCTGGGTGCGACAAATTCCAGGGACTGTCAAGAGACGAATGTCAGCTGATCTCAAGCTACTAGAAGGAAGATGGTGATGAATTCTGTCTTACAAATATCTGGGTCCTATTCAATGGAAGCCTAAAATATGAGGTGCATAGCATTGTGTACAATCGTTTTGGATGTAGGGAGCAAATGAAGATTTTTGTTAAGCTTGAAATGTTGAGGAACATTTAGACAAACCCAAAGCTAAATTGGCAGCAGCATTTTGAATCTGCTGCAAGTGATGTAGTATTGTGGAAGAGGATGCCAGAAAAAAAGAGTTGCAATAGTAGAGCTAAATCAAAATGGTGGCTTTACCTACCAGTGGTCTAGTCTGTACTGGTAGAAGACCTTTCGTTAACAAAAAACAATTGACAGACTCCCTATTCATGTGTCTAGCAAGTGTCAGCTCTTGATCAATTTGGACACCTGAACTTCAGAGTCTGGAGATGGCAGGTTTTGAAAATGGCCCTTTCTGAAGGGTTACTCCAAACTGTTTGCCTTCCTCCTCCTCTTTTTCTGACTCTTCTTATGTTGGCTTTAGGACTCTGGGCACTTTACCACTACTGACCAGAGCTAAAGTGCATGTGCTCTCTCCTCTAAACTTGGTATAATTGGTTTTACACCTGTTTGGCATATTTGATTTACTTGTAAGTCCCATGTAAAGTGGTATACCATATACCCAGGGATTGTACATTAAATTCTACTAGAGGGCCTGCAGCACTGATTGTGCCACCCACAGAAGTAGCCTTTAAAACTTGTCTCAGGCCTGCCACTACAGGGCCTGTGTGTGCAGTTTACTCCCACTTCAACCTGGCATTTAAAACTACTTGTAAGCCTGAAAGTCCCCTTTTATTACATATAATTTACCCCTAAGTATCCCGAAGGGCAGAGTGCTATGTCAGTAAAAGTTAGGACATGTACTTTTATCTTTTGTATGTCTTGGTAGTGACAAACAGACTATTTCATTTTTTACTGCTGTGAGGCCTACTCCTCTCATAGGTTAGCATTGGGAATTCCCTTATACACTTTTAAGTGGTAATTCCTGATCAAAAAGCGGTAGCGTTTTCATGTTTGATATGTTTAGAATGGTCACGACAAATCCTCCTTACTAGTGAAGTTGGATTTAACATTACTGTTTTAGAAATGCCACTTTGTGCTTATAACTCTGTGTACTTTGCAGTCTTTCTCCAATATACGTCTGAGCTAGGTGACAGTGACACACACAGGAAGGGCTGAAAGTGACAGAAGACTCATCTGCATTCATATGGGCAGGGAGGATGGAGAGGTGGCTCACACTGGCAACTGAATAGCCCGTGTCCTGTCCTCACACAAAGGGCTGATTACCCCCTCAAATAGCCTGAAAGACAGCACTGGGTTGAAAGGGTTCCTTGCGCACTTCAGAGAAATCCTTTGAAGTCACCCCCTACATCAAAGGCACTTTTGGGTATAAGTACCAGGGCTCTGACCCTACCAAATCAGTACGCTACTGGACCTGGTAAGAAATCTGCTGGGGTAAAGACTGCTGTGCTGAAAGGATTGCCACCTTGCTGTGACTGACAGTTCTGAGGAACTGCTTCTTTGCCTTGCTGAGCTGCCCTGCTGCCTGCTGATCTCTGCCCTGCTGAGGATAAGAACTGGACCCATCCATCTCTCTTGAACCCAGAGTGACTCCAAGGGCTTGCTGGCTTGCCTCCTGTTTTCTGACGTCTCAGGGACACTAAAGACTTCCTGCAATCCTCCTGGTTCTGCTGGAGTCTGCCATCTGTGAGTCCTAAGCTTGCCTGAGGTGCCCCTCCAGTCCTGGGCCTCAGAAGTGGGTTCTGCAGCTGATTTCTGCAAAGACCGATGCATTGCCTCAATGCGTGAGAATTCCCGACGCATTGGCCGCCGATGAAGAGGCTGCTTGACGATGAAGAATCCACAGCCTATGTGGCTCGACGGCATCACAGAGGCTGGTCAACGATGAAGCTTTACATTGAGTGCAGTGGAAGCAACAACGACGCAGAACCCTCTTTGTGCGGCTCGATGACTACACAGTAGACTCCCGACGTCAACAAAAGCACCATCCAAGGTATTTCTTCAGCGGGACCTGTCTGGGTCCTGTTGCCAGCCTGCTCGCCATCGCGGTCTGCCCGAACTTTAACTTTGCAACGGTCCCTCACGACCTCAAGTAACCTTTTGACTGCTAGTGACTTCTAAGCACTGTTTTCACATTTAATTTTTAAAAATTCATATCTCGACTTTTATGCATTGGAGTTTTGTCGTTTTGGTCTTGTTTTAATCAGATAAATATTCTCTATTTTTCTAAGCCGGTGTGGAGTCTTTTTGTGATGTTTTCATTGAGTTACTGTCATTTAAGTGTTACCCAAATACTTTGCACATTGCCTCTTAAGTTAAGCCTGACTGCTCTGTGCCAAGCTACCAGAGGGTTAGAGCCCAGGTTAATTTAGGTGGTTTATCTGACTTACCCTGACTAGAGTGGTGGTCCCTACTTGGACAAGGTACAAACCTCTGCCAACTAGAGACCCCATTTCTCACAGCAGGGGTCCCCGTTGTTCAGGCCAGGACCCAGGTGGAATGTTTTTAGGAGAGTTTTTACCTGCAGTCTTCAATATTTCTGTTTTATCATAATTCAGTTTTAATGAATTCATGCGCATCCAGTTGGTCACTGCCAGCATACATTCATTAAAGGCTGATGCTGAGTCCTTGTGGCTTTCATCAACTGATATCACCAGCTGAGTATCATCCACATAACAGGCAAATTTAAACCCAAAAGAATGAATTAGTCCAGCCAAAGGTTGTACTTACAAGTTGAACAAGGATGGACTTTGGGCGGACCCTGAGGAATATCCTGGCCTGCCAATTTAAAGACAGAATAAAAGGCTCCCAAACACACTGCTTGGGATCTCTCTGTTAAGACTTCAGGCAAGTTAGTGCCGTGCCTACCACCCCCAATGTCCCTCGCCCGTTTTAATACCTGGCTGTGGGAGATCACGTCGAAGGCAGAGGCAGACACTTCCGCAGTACCTTATTGGTAAAGCCCGGAGGAATATCTGCGATAATTTCCCATTACTCTTGCATCAGAATAATTATTTTTTTTAGCAGAGGTGCAAGTACTGCCCTTTCTAAGTTTTGGAAACCACTGCAAACTCTAGATATTTGTTACAGAGTTCCAAGAGTGTCTGATGGATCAGACTAAGTCTTTTCCGTATGATCTGAGGAGGGAAGGGGGTCTGGAGGGAAGCCTGAACCAACTGTGTCCAATGATTTAATCTAATGGGGCCAGATTAATAGGCTTAGAGAAGGACCGTTTTTGGTCCAGTTCCTCTAAAAGAGTCCGCAATGGCAAATTACTTTCATCCAGGGCCACTGCCTCAGGTTGCAAAATTGCTTTAATTTTGTCCTACAAAACACAGAAAGATTAGCATAAAGCATTTGGGATCTTTCCGTAGAAGTAGCTTCAGGATCGTTAGCCATCTGAAGATAATAAATACGTTCTTACTAAAATTATGAGCTGTTTGATGTTCGTTGGCATAGTAATTAGATTTGGCTGTTAATACTTCTTTTTGTAC
The DNA here is from genome assembly GCA_963921515.1 of Calotriton arnoldi. Taxonomy (NCBI): domain Eukaryota; kingdom Metazoa; phylum Chordata; class Amphibia; order Caudata; family Salamandridae; genus Calotriton; species Calotriton arnoldi. Next base: position 39,153 of record CAWUFW010006258.1, on the reverse strand, counting down.
TCCCTAAAGAAGTCTTTAAGCTGCCTTCTGAGTGCTGCATCATAATTATCGCGCCAAAGTCGTTAAATTAGATATATACAAATCAAAATTAAGTGGTTTTTTTTAAACCAAGGACTAAACTATGATTTACCTCGATAAGGATATTACAGGCTGCAAGAATGTAAACATGAATGACATTGCAACTTATGTTAAAAATACACTGATGATTCCCTTGAGGCAGAACACAGACAATGTCAGAAGATGATCTTGGGTAACAGAGGGTATTTTGGGATGCAGAAGATGAACCTTCATTGGGCCTCTCACTTGTTTACAGTATTTGTAAATAAAGAGATCGGGAACTACAGCACAAGTCAACATTAGACCACCCTGGGAGATGAAGGTGTTCATCGGTTCAAATGTGGATTATGAAAGGTTTTGATGACCTAGTTATGGAGTTGTCACGTGTATCTGCGTTTAGATACAAATGAATTGTGGAGACCACAGAGTGTATGTGCACACTAAATTATAAAAAGATTCAGACTTTGATGTTGATGAATGAATGTATGTATAAAAGACTACTTGTGAAATTGGACTTTGCATAGACCCTCTCCCTGGGGAGGTACTGCTTTAGTATCTATTCTAAAGGGAAGGAATCTGCGGTTAGAAGTATTCATTGGAAGAACAAGATATTTACCTCCAGAATACTGAGAATCTATTTGTTAAAAAAAAAAAACTTATTGATGTTTTTTTAATGGCTGAGCTGAGATCTTGGCAACTGCCCTTATGAATGTAGTCACTACGCTCACAAGTATTAAGTCTCTAGTTTGAAATGCCTCATTCAGTCTCATAGCAGGAACGAATGAATGCCCAGTCTGCGATAGGACAACTAAAGATAGAGAGTTCAAGTGTTTTAAGGGTCTGACTTACTGCTTATGTTATTGGCAGTTTGTGATTTTCCACTTCTGTCAGTATTCGCCCGAGTTAGTCTTTGCAAAGTGATTTCTTAGTATTCCATCTTCACTGGCAATGGGAGGGAACCTATTGACTTTGTCTGACTGTGTCCTATTTTATACCCGCAAAATTGGCAAGTTTAAATCTGGAATATTGCCTAAGTCTTCCTTAAACAACTTCTGCTTAATTTGGGAATACAGATCTATCTTAAAGCTGCTTAGATCAGGGCTTCCTGTCTAATGTTCCGATTTTCAATAGAATGCAGTCCCTCCTTGGGGAACGTTAGGTTAGGATCTCCCATGGAAGTTGAGTTCTTGCCACAAGAAGCGCTTTATGGATGTCAGTGTGGCGTCCTTGGCTGTGCCCCAAATTCGTATTAAATCCGCTAGAAGCGCCAGAGCTTGATTGGTCCAATCGAACTCCTGATAGACTTGCACTTGGGGCACTGGAGCAAGGAAGATGGTGAATCTGCGAATGAGGCAGTGGTTGGAAGGATGGATGAATGAATGAATGAGCATTTGAGTGCTTGTAGGAATGGATAAGTATATACATTAACAACACGGTGAGTGAGATCGCACACAGATAGTTGCAGTGGATTGGTAGGTGTATGGATCAGTGAATGGATTGATGAATTGGTGAGTGCAAGTGAATGGGGACATTGAGTGCATGGATGATTGGATGAATGAATGCGTGGGACTGATGAGAAATATTTACATAGGCAGGAAGTTTAGCTTACCGGTCAACAAATAAGATGCAAGCAACCTCCTTTCCTCAGGTATTTTTTTATCTCAGCATTCACAGCATTGCTTGCATTTAATTGGCAGCTCATGTGAATGGATGCACACAGTATGGTGAAAATGCAACCATGATGCAACGGTCAGCAATATATTAGGGGTTGGCAGCATCATGTGCTGGGAATCTGCAAAAATGACTTGCATTGGCAGTGTTATCTCAGGGCCAGTGATAAGTCAAAGTGGGTGCCTTCCAGTCATGGTGTGCCAGAAACTACCATTATTATGACGGGGAATTACCACAATCTTTCCAGGACCATTATTATGCTGAAAGAACCTAACAACATGCCTTGGTTGTCTACAATATGCAGAAAATGACCACCATTATGTCAGGACCAGCATCAAGCCATGGGAGATGAGGTAGAGCAGAATCATACAAAAATGACTAGCATTATGCTGATGATCAGCCCCATTATGCCAGAGGCTAGCCCTTCTTTTCAGAGATGGACCCAGTATGCGCTGAGAGGATTGTGAGAGGTGAGCTGATGCCATTGTAGCACTTAAAATAGTGGAAGATCAGGGTCTGCTGAGTGAGGAATTGCCAGGCTAAGGGGCAAAGACACCGGTCAGACACATGCTCTCCCTCTTTCTCTTGCACAGATACATACTCACACAAAGAGATGCATACACATGCGCAAGCTGCAACCACATATTTTTTTTTTAAGTTGCCTCTCTCTTATGCTTCTAGCCTGCACGCATCCTCGAGCTCCAAGCCCTCTCGTTATGTTGGAAACCACATGGCACCCAGTGGGACTTTTACTTTAACCCATGTAGCAACAGTGATCATGAGGTAATAAAAGAGGGTCCCACGTGTGCTTGTGATGCAGGTACAGCTACTCTGCTCCTGAGAATGCCGATTAAGCTGCTGCTGGCCAAAGCTTAGCAAGATTAAGGACCCCTCAACAAAGAGACTGCTCCGTTGAACCAATTCCATTAAGACTGGTCACTGGGTCTCTCAGTTCCCTCAAAACCACCAGGCTCTGATCACTGAGATATGACAGTGAGGAGTCTGGCAGCCTCCTTCTGATTAACAGAGCATTGTGAAACAGGCAGGTTCTGTTCCAGAAAGCTGAACTTACTCCAGGACAGCACAGCCAATGAACAACTAGCAAGCATTTCACCAACCAATAGCAAGTCAAGGTACTGTGGCTGATGCCCAAAGCCAATGAACAATAAGAACTCCCCCAACTAATCCAGTGATGACCAGATTTTTTCAAGAAATCGAAGGTCATCACACTATCTTACTTCTACTTGAATGTGCTGTGTCTTATGTGATTGATTGGGAGCACCATAGTGACTGGTCAGTGGCGGTCCCACCACCATCGGACCCTGCAGGACCGCCCGCCGCATTATGTTGGTGGGCGGATGTAGGGCGGACAGAGGAGCCCATAGGACCATCAAAGGGACTGCAATCCCTACAACAGTGTTGGTGCCTGATCAGGCACTGCTGTAGGGAGTACAATGTCCCTTTACACCGGCCTTTTCATAGCGGTTAACCCGCCATGAAAAGGCAGGCAGAAAGGAACTTTGGGAGCCCATAGCTGCCCCCCTTCCCCCCTGGGCCTCCGATATGGGCCCTGAGGGGCCTCCTATGGTGCCCTCTACATATCCCTGCACCATGTGGCAGGCACCGCATGGTGCCTGCCACATTGTGCAGGGATATGTAAGATGTGTTTATTTTGTACTGCGGCGTGTGATGCAGCCCGCAGCACATGCCGCAATACAAACTATACACATTGCGACCGCCGTGAAGGCGGTTGCATTGTAATGCGGCCAGCTGGACTGCCGACTACTGGTCGGGCGGTCCTGCTTCCGCCAAGGTGCCAGTCGGACACAATTCCGACCGGCATCATAATGGGGCCCTAAGTTCTGTCCTTGCTTGCCTTAATTATGGCACAGATGTTGCCTATAATGGAGTAAAACTGGACAACAAATTTGATCTGAAATTACAGACTCTTGCAGGAAATTCTGGTCAGTTTGTCACCCAAGCAGACAATAAAGGAAAAAAGATAGGACATTCCTCCCCATTTAGATTCCTACGACTACTGTGCAATGAAAAGGCTGTATGCCGGTGAAGAGGAAAACTCCATACTTAACAATTGACATCTACAATCACCCAGTGTCTTATAAATTTGTGAATGTCACAGCGGTCATTGATTAAGAGGGACAAGCCTTTTCTTCTTTGCCCTGTAGGGGTTAGACACTCTCCTCCTAGACAGCTGAAAGTGTCTCTTGCCATACTTAAGAAAGAGTAAACTATAAATAACTCGAACGTTGAGGTAGGATGCAAGGTACAAAGTATAGCAGTAGAAAAAGGGGGAGAGGGGACAAGGAGCTAGATGTAGGTCCAGTGGCTCGTGCTCCTGAATGTAAAGTCGTCACTATCGAGAGACACAGCTCCTAAGAGAAAATTAGGACTAGAGAGAAGCGGGGAGGGATTGGTCGTTCCTATAGAAAGGTCGGAGTGATCTTTTCTTGATGCCCTCACACACCCCGAAGGATGTCATGCTTCATCATGGGGCGGTGCTCCTCGTTGGGCCGGCGCTGCAATGCCCAACGGGTCCCCCGAGGGTACAATTGTATTTTGTCGTTCCAGATTGGACCACTTCACGGGTCTATTGAGTGGTACTAAGATATCTATCTAGACCTCGGTACAATCCACCCCCCCTTTTTCACTATCCTTCGGTCCTGAAGAAGCGCAAAGGATCTCCTCCTAAGACCACTACACAGCGCGAAACATGTCGATCCTATCCTTGTCTGTCAAAGACTTCGCACTTGTCTAGCTACTGAGGGCCATCATCACCCTCGAGCAGCGCACAACCTTTTGTTTTTTTATTGATAACAGAGGGTTTTCAATTAAATTAGTTTGCCTCCTCCTTTTAACATCTACACTTCACGCACCCCTGCACGCAGACCCGCACACACCTTACGGCTAGATTTCTAAAAAGATCTCCGATAAAGTGACCCTTCGGGGGACCCGTTGGGCATTGCAGCACCAGCCCAACGAGGGGCACCGCCCCATGATGAAGCATGACATCCTTCGGGGTGTGTGAGGGCATCAAGAAAAGGTCACTCCGACCTTTACATAGGAACGACCAATCTTTTCCCGCTTCTCTCTAGTCCTACTTTTCTCTTAGGAACTGTGTCTCTCGATAGTGACGACAAAGTATAGCAGGTCAGTGTGATGTTTGATGCAACAGTTAATTTGGTAGTTCACAAAGTTTCTCTCAAGTAGGCAGCCAGTTTTAATAAATACTGCATTACGCAAACTACAGATACCCGAAAGAATAAAAATAAAACTGAACTGAATTAAAATAATGTGTCAATAGTTGCATGGGTCTAAATCTTTACTACTTGTTCTGCGTCTGTACTGGCATGACTATACAGGCGTAGAGGCGCTAGACCAGCGAATCCTCCCAGAGTTCCATATTCTGCACATGGTAATAAAAGAATGAATTCTCCTGCTGAAATGCTCCTGGAACTACAGCCAAAGCAGAAAGAAACGTTTCACAATCTAGATTACTTGCTGGGCTGTGTAAGACTATCTGGCTGGGTCCATTGTTTCTTGCAAACATCCACTTTGCTTTCGATTCGTTCATTTCTTCTTGAAAACTCGTGGCATCGAGAAGTCTGTGAGCTCTCGTTTGACATAAAGTACTCTACAGAAAAGCGTCCTTTCAATCGCCCTAGAACTCAGTTGCTCTTCATTTTTAGGTCTCGCCTACGCAGCGCGCTGCATAGGAGGGCCTTTAGCCGTCGCTCTGCTCATTTTCAAGCACTGCACTCGTGCTTGTGGCGGCATGCACCTTGCGGGAGCGAGCAGCGCCGCGCCACAAGCACGAGTGCAGTGCTTGAAAAGTGAAGATGGCGCGCGCACGCACGCACCACTCCCGGGCTTGTTAGATCTCGCCTAGGCTGCTTGTTCTTCTTTCCTTTCTCTTCATTGGTTGTTCTTTCTTCTCCCACTTCCAAGCTTCCTTTCTTCTTTTCTTTTGTCCTTTGCCATTTTTTTTCCATTCATGTGTTCCTTCATTCCCTTTTATCTTTCCTTCATTTATTCTTTCCTTTTTTCACCTTTCTTCCTTCGTTTCTCCTTCGCCCCTCTCCTATCGGGCCCCTCTGTTCCTTCACCCTCTCGTTTCCTCTCCAGTTTTACTTCTCTCCTTGGTTCCTTTTTCTTTCTTTCCTTTCTTCCTCGTCTTCTTCCTCATTCGTCTTTCTTTCCCTTTTCTACTTTTCTTCCTTCATTCATCTTTTTCTCCTTTCTTCCTCTTCTAGGTTGTGTTATTTAAAGATACTTAACTTCCTGAAGCAACCTCTTTATTGATTACTTTGTATTTCGTCTTTGTCTCAGAGGTACAGTTACCAATATTGGGGTGGCTGCAGTGCCAATTTCTGGACATCATTCACTAGACTTCAAGGCAATTAGTCAGATAATCATAGCCTTTTGGGCTTAGCTCTCATAGTGTGAGTAGTGTCATACCATGTACTGCATGATCAAGAGGCCACAATCCCGAGTGAGACACCTGAACCGTAGGTGTCATAAAGAAGTAACTGGTCCTTGGGAACCATACAGATAATCTGTTCCCAATACAGCTCTTTTGACGTTAAGTTTGTATGCCGACTAAAGCAGGATTGGGGGCTCTGGGGGGAGTTTTTAACTGACATGCCCTTTTTGTTCTGTTATATCTCAGCATTTGGGAGACATTACCTGGCCTGCTTGTGGAATTGTTGTGCATAAGAATCATCTGACAATCCAGTCTGATTTAGATAAAAGTAACACTGGGTCAGGATTAGACCGAGCCTTAGCGCAATTAGGCAATTAGGTTTCAGAATCCTACAGGTCTCTTAGCACCGTGGCTATCTATAACCTAATACCTGTAAGATGACTGAGATGATTGAGTGCCTTCTGCGAAGAGCTGCGAGTAAGTTGCAGAGCCCAGGTGAATTATGGAATGGGTGATAAACTGGGTAGTTAGACGTGTCTAGGAAGCTGTGAAAGGAAATTCAGTTTGTGGTGTAGCATTTATACATTGTCCATAATAATATCTTAAAATCTTTCTTTTTCATTAGGTGGTGGAGTGCTCTCAATACAACTCATCACCACCACAGCATCACTCAGTGCCACCTCAACATCACTCAGAGCCACCTCAATGCCACCTCAGCGTCACTCAGTGCTACCACAGCATCAGTCAGCGCCACCACGGCATCACTCAATGCCACCTCAGCATCACTCAGCACCACCTCAGTACCACCACAGCATCACTCAGCACCACCACAGCATCACTCAGCACCACCACAGCATCACTCAGCACCACCACAGCATCATTCAGTGCCACCACAGCATCACTCAGCGCCACAACAGCATCATTCAGCGCCACCACAGCTTCACTCAGCACCACCTCACCATCACTCAGTGCCACCTCAGCACCAATTCAGCACCACCACAGTATAATTCAGCGCCATCTCAGCATAACTCAGTGTCACTTAGCCCCACCTCAGCATCACTCAGCGCGACCACAGCATCACTCAGCGCCACCACAGCATCACTCAGCGCCACCACAGCATCACTCAGCGCCACCACAGCATCACTCAGCGCCACCTCAGCATCACTCAGCGCTACCTCAGCATCACTCAGCGCCCCCACAGCATCACTCAGCGCCACCTCAACGCCACCTCAGCATCACTCAGCGTGACAACAGCATCACTCAGTGCCACCACACCATCACTCAGCGCCACCTCAGCATCACTCAGCGCCACCCCAGCATAACTCAGCACTACCACAGCATCACTCAGCACCACCACAGCATCACTCAGCGCAACCTCAGCATCACTCAGCGTTACCACAGCATCAGTGCCACCTCGGCAGGACCACACCATCACTCAGTGCCACCTCAGTATCACTCAGTGCTACTACAGCATCACACCGCGCCACCACGGCATCACTCAGTGCCACCAAAGCATAACTCAGCGCCACTTCAGCATCACTCAGCGCCACTTCAGCATCACTCAGCGCCACTTCAGCATCACTCAGCGCCACTTCAGCATCACTCAGCGCCACCACAGCATCACTCAGCATCACCACAGCATCACTCAGCGTGACCACAGCATCACTCAGCGCCACCTCAGCTTCACTCAGCGCCACCTCAGCATCACTCAGCGCCACCACAGCTTCACTCAGCGCCACCACAGCTTCACTCAGCGCCACCTCAGCATCACTCAGCGCCACAACAGCGTCACTCTGTGCCACCACAGCGTCACTCTGCGCCACCACAGCGTCACTCTGCGCCACCACAGCGTCACTCTGCGCCACCACAGCGTCACTCTGCGCCACCACAGTGTCACTCTGCGCCACCACAGCGTCACTCTGCGCCACCACAGCGTCACTCTGCGTCACCACAGCGTCACTCTGCGCCACCACAGCGTCACTCAGCGCCACCACAGCGTCACTCAGCGCCACCACAGGATCACTCAGCACCAACACAGCATCACTCAGCGCTACCACAGCATCGCTCAGCACCACAACAGCATCACTCAGCACCACCACAGCATCACTCACCACCGCAACAGCATCAGTCAGCACCCCCTCAGCACCAACACAGCATCTTCTCAGCATCACTCAACACCACCACAGCACCACCTCTGTATCAGCACAGTACCACTTCAGCATCAGTGCACCAGCGCAGCACCAACTCAGCATCACCTGAGCTACACCAAACCTTCACTAAGCATCACCTCAGCATCACTCAGCACCACATCAGCATCACTCAGCACCACATCCACACAGCACCACCACAGCACCATCTCAGCATAAGCACAGTACCACCTCCTCATCAGTGCACCACCACCACAGCACCAGCACAGCACCACCTCAGCACCACCTGAGCACCAGCGCAACACCATCTCTGCATCAGCATAACACCATCTCCACATCAGTGCACCACCACCAGTGCAGCCCCACCTCAACAGCAATTCAGCACCAACACAGCACCACTTCAGCATCAGCACAGCACCACCTCAGCATCAGTGCAGCACCACCTCAGCATCACCTCAGCACAGCAACATCTCAGCATCACTCAGTACCACCTGAGCACCAGCTCTGCACCCCCTGAGCACCAGTGAAGCACCACCACCTCCGCATGACTCAGCACCACAGCATCAGTCAGCACCACCTAGTCACCACCAGCACCTCAGCATTACTCAGCACCACCTCAGTCTACCCTCGGAATCTGGCATCTAATGATTCTCCTTAGCATCCGTCCGCTGCTAGTGTTGGTATACAGGTACTATTTCCCAACCTTCACCCTCCCGTTATATATTCCCCCCATAACAAAATAAACCATAACAAGCAACCATTGGAACAGGCAGATAGAAGTTGCCAGCATTGCAAGGACAAAAAAAAAAGTCAAGACATTATTTATTGTTAATACTTTTTTAATATGGTCGTTCAGTTGTACATAATGCTTTCTTGGTCATATATAAGGTAACAAAAATGCTTCGACACTTCTTTATTATAACTTTTCAGCATGCTGCACACTTCTCTACAGCACAGCTTAAAGACATAGGCAAAGTCAATATCTCTGGCTAAACACTTATAAGGTCCCAAAGGCGAGACCTATTGGCTATGCCAATGCTTGTTAAGTAGGCGTTTTCAGTCAAAGAAAGAAGTTACCTGCTTTGACCTTACAGATATTCATCCAGTCTAATGTATCTCGGTTAAAGATAAGATTTGGGCCAGATTTTCAGTGTTAGAAAACCCTCATTATAACTTTGGCAAGCGGAAGGCAATGACTCAGTAGCCCTGTCATCTGGAAGACGGTATGTTCAAAGAGAAGAATGTAGATATTCGCCTGCGGTATTTGAATGTTACAACTTTCAGTTTGCTTATACATACCTGGGAACGCATTCTGTACCGCAGACTCTGTGTTCTAGATTTCTCACACGTCTTCCATTAGCATCCTGTTCCCAGTAGCGTAGCAAGGATGCCTTGGGCCCAGGGGCAACCAAGGGAAATAGCCCCATTTACTGCAGTTGGGGTAGTAAAATACAGCAACCGTCAGGGTTCAGTGGGTGCTGGTGCCACTGCACCTGCTGCACATATGGAATACGCCCCTGCCTTTCCCTGCAAAGATCAGCCCTGCCAAGTACCACGCATTAGGAGTTAGGCTAACGCATTTCAGTGTGGTGGTCCGCATCATTGCACTGAAATGCAATGTCACGCATTTATAGCGCCCCAGGTATCAAGCCGGAGCACTATTAGTGCACTGTTAGAAAGTCAGGTTGCAGCACGTGGTCCGTGCTGCTTGCGGCAGGCTTGGGGGCTGCTGGCTCATCTCGCAACTGGGCTGGGCTGAAAGGCTACAATGTAACAAAGTTTATTCACTTCCGTGGCAATACATTCAAGTTCACTGTCTGTGACGTGACATCATGTGCCAGAGTGCCACAGTGAGTCAGTGTTGAAAATGGCCAGTGGCTACTACCAAGAGAAACTCGCTCTCTTCACACATTGGTGGGCCGGCGCAGTGCGAGCGGGCTACACGCAGACTCAAGTTTGTCAGCGTTAGAAGCGCGCCCAGCTGCAGCTGCTCGCACAGTATGTTTGTTAAGTGACTCAGTTAGACTGAATAATGTGATACATAGCTGCAAAGGTTTCAGATTGCTTATGTGTGACATTTATATAATTTCAGTGTACTTATGAGTGACATTCAACCACTGTGAATGACACTTTCCTTTGAGCAAAATCAAGCAATGAAGACGAGGGAAACATATAAATATCAGAAATTACACCCATTTGCGCAACGAGAAACTCTAAGAAGATCTTAAAACTGCTGCCAAGCACATGAAATAGAAGGGCACCTCAGTGCGTGCTCTGTTGGGCCATGAGATACTGCCGGACACAGTGGGGCAAGCGTTTTGCCGGAAACTAACAGCAGCAAGGTGCAGCCATTAGGGTCCACATGAGGGCACTGTCTCTGCCCGTGCTGAAGGTCCAGATAAATGTTTATATTTATCAAGGGCTTCATTGAGAGAAAGAAAGAGGACTTATGATTTGCTCACTCTGAGCCGGATGGGGTGACTCTGGTTCATTGAGCGACTTAACAATTCACAGTACAATATGTTCACAAATGTTTGTGGACCACTGGCGGCGAGTCGGTTGCACTGCACTGCACTGCTGCCAAAATTAATTAACTTTATAAAGGACGGCCTCTGTGCACTCAACAGCAGGTGCACAGATGAGCAGCACAGTGACACTGCCCATCTATAATGTTTGTGCCTAAAATGCAAACTCATGTGTCCATATGCACACACCACTTCACATGATTAGATAACTTCATTTTAGAGACAGCAGAGATAAAATAGCACCCTACTACCAAAGAAATAAATATTTCATAAAGTTGCAATTCAGTACAGCAACAAATCTTCGCTCTAGGCTCCTCCATGTCTACAGTTGACCATCCTCTTGTCCTTAATCACTCGGGCGCCGGGCGGCAACAAAATATTCGGGAGCCCGGCCGGAGGGCAGGAAATTGAAATTAAACTTCCTGTAACAGCGTGCACCGTCCAGACTCTCTAGTGGCATGATCGAGTTATCTTAGTCTGGCCTTGCACACCCACAGCCTTCGTCCAGGGTGTCACAGGGCAAGCCTTTGGGCCTCAGGATGGATGGGAGTGCCAGGGAGGGTGTGATCTGTCTTAGGTAACCACATGGCCCCAAATTATTTATTTGGAGCTTTGTGTAGTGTGAACCACATCATCGTTGGCGTCACAGTGCTTTACATTTACAGAATAATTAATGATACAGTTGATGTCAAGCACATCACACGTCCTTGTATGGAATTCAGTAAAATAGCGCTACATTGTGCAGGCCCAGTTCACTAGGCTGAGAACTTCTTTGTCACTGAGTGAGCATTGATAATGAGCGAGAATTCAACACCTCCCTGACTCACAGTGAGTCCTAGCTTCTCACAGGCACTGAGTGAGTCCTTATGCCTCACAACCACAGAGTGTTTCTTCATGTGCTAAAGGAACCCTGGGATATGCATTTCACTGTTGGCTTGCCTAGAGGGTGAAGTATTATCTGGTGGAAACTAATGGCGGCAGACACTAGCACACACCCCTATTGGGGTAAGGCAGACTCAGGCTGAGGCACATACTTAAAGGTCACAGCCCGCCTGCAGCCTCAAGCCAGGGCAGAATTGTTAGACAGTAACACCGATCGGCAGGCAGCTGATCACAAGCTGCCGCTAAAAAGCAAATTTGTAGATTAACACTCAGCTGGCTGGAGTGGCTGCACTGTCTCACTGACACTTACTTGCAGCGACTCACTCCCTCGGCTAACGCTGCTGGGTCATCATGATTTACCGCAGCCTAGCCAGGCTTCGCAAACTCTACAGCCGGCAGCAGGATGTGATGTCCTGCAGCGCCTAAGTCTGACTATGTAACTCAACCTTTGGGCATTGCCTCGACACGACATCCGTCAGAAACATGTAATCATGCCACGCAGCTGCGGGAATCTCCTTCTGTTGTGATACACTGTAGCAGCCAGTGAGTTAGCAGCTACTAGCTCAGCTAGCCAGCCGAGCCCCCAAGCCTGCCGGCTCGGGAGCAGCGCGCACATGCCATGAGTGTGCTGCCAGCCACTCATTAGTCAGCATAGCAGGCAGCACTAACGGCTTGACAGCTGAGGCGCGATGCCTATTATGCGTGACAATGCATTTCAGTGTGGGGTTGCAGACCACCACACTGAAATGCGTTAGTCTACGCCTGATGCGTGGTACTTGGCAGGACTGTTACTTTTGTTTTGCAAAATAGCATTTTAATAGTCGTCCCTTGAAAAAATTGTATTTTGCAGCAATATTTTGCCAGCTACTTTAATCATTAACATTCAGGCTAATTTCCCCTAGAGAGCCTGTTCTCATTTTAGATTTCTAGCTCAAAAAAACGGGATGAACCCCACATAAATACACAAATTTCTATGCCTCAAACAAGTTTGTGATTCCTACAGAGATTACCGTAGCATATAAATTCAAATCTTTTTTTCAAAATGGACACTTTGCCCCATGCCATCGGAATTCACAAGTTTTCCAAGATGATGTATGAGTAGCTAGTCCAGTCCAACTTTCTTTACATGCTGGTACTTATAGTCCTATTTTTCCTGTTATTAAAATCAAGACTACAAGAATGCAAAGCAGAAAATTCTAGTGGATAACCTACTCAAGCATGGACTGAGAAAACTTGAGAGATTTGATATTGTGCAACCGCAAGAAGATGTTTTCTATGGCACTTATAGTGGTTTTTTTACGCACACAAATATGGGCTTAAAATTCCAACATGCTAAGGTGCCAGGACTGGCTGAATACGTCACTAGGAACCTCTATTCTGCTTAGCAGTTCTGTTTCATTAGGTTTGTTTCTCCAGTGCTATCTGAGAGAAAGAGAGAGTACAAGTTGCCTGTTATCAGCATAGAAAATGACATCAATGTCATGGGCGTGAATGATGCTGGCCAGAGGGTTCACATACTCATTGAAGAGGGTTGGGCAGAGGGAAGAACCTTGCGGAACTCCACAGATGAGGTTGCGGACGTCAGAAGACTAAGGGGCCAGGCTGACTGCTTGAGTCCTGCCGGTCAGGAATGAGCAAATCCAGCAGAGAGTGGGTCCTTGGATTCTGATTTTGTTTAGACATTGGATGTGGATAGGGTGGGAGACCGTGTAGAATGCTGCAGAGAGGGCTGGGAAGATAAGGCAGCCGTGTCTCTTCTGTCCAGGATAGTGCAGATGTCATCTGTGGTGGAAATGAGGGCTCATTCCGTGCTGTGGTTGAATCTGAAGCCAGACTGTGTGGCGTCAAGGAGTTGATGGTTACTGAAGTGTTCGGTGTTGATGAGTTCCTCTAGAACTTTGGCCAGGTACGACATGCTGTAGAATGAACCACAACACAACTCTGATTCATTCTCTATCCTCACTATTGGGACAGATAATATAAGTTAATTATTTTCAAGAATTGTTTTCTATAAACTATTCCCTTGTTGGCCTTTTTCCTTATACTTTATACCCAAGCTCGCAAGGGACTATTAGGTTGCCCTTATACTTGGTGAACTTTCTAAAAGTGGCATTTTCAAAATAATAAATTCAAATCTGACTTTATCATTGAGGAGGATTTTTCATTACAATTTCTCAGACACCAAACATGATATTCTCACCTGTTCTCAATCAAAAGTTAGCACTTATAAAACGTAATGAGGAAACCCAATATTATCCTATGGCAGAGGTAGGCCTCACAGTAGTGAAGAACGAATTTAGGAATTTGTCACTACCAGGACACGTAAAACTTAAAAGTACATGTCCAGCCTTTTAATTACAATACACCCTGCCCTATGGACTACCTATGGCTTACCTTAGGGGTGACTGATATACAATAAAAGAGGAGTTTAAGGCTTTGCAAAGGGGGGTTATATCGCCAGGTCGTATTGGCAGTTCAAAACTGCATTCAGGCTGCAATGACAAGCCTGTGGCATGTCATAAGGGGCTAATTAAGTGGGTGGCACAAGGGATGCTGCAGGCCCACTAGTAGCATTTAATGTACAGGCCGTGGGTATATGGTATACCACTTTACTAGGTACTTATAAGTAAATTAAATATGCCAATCAGGTGTAAGCCAATTTTACCCTGTTTTGGGGAGAGCGCACACGCACTAGTCCTAAAGCAAACGAAAATGAATTCAGTAACACAGGAAGGGATAAGGCAAAAAGTCTGGAGGAAGCCCACCCTAAGCTGACAGGTCTAACACCTGGATTTCCGAATAGCATCCCCTTGCCTGATAAAGGGCTCGAGTTATATCTGCTCAGCACCAGGATGCCCTCCTGGGTGATAGTGCGCTTTACAAATACTCATAACCGTCTGCAGCCCACACTTACTCCTGTTTGGTGGTGTCAGGGACCAGTGATGGTTTGAAAGTATGTTGGCAGGTAACTCACTTCATTGATCCAGACAATTTGCAACAGTTTAAGTCTGCACTGTCTCCAGCGAGCACAGCCATGAGCAGCTGAGTTTTTTTTAAGGGGACTCGGTGGAAAATGGAAACAACCTTGGGTCATTTTGGAGATTAATGCCAGATGAGGTCCCCAAAAATAAGTTCCATTGGTCACTACCGGCTCAAATTAAGCACAGTCTAGCAAGCCCTAAATGATGTCCTTGATCCTGCTGCTGGGTCGCTGCTCACACCGCAAGTGTTTTCAGAAGTTTTTAGGTCGAGCCTGGGCAGCGCATGCACTGCTCTGCGAGCCATGCTGTATTGGAGTATGTACTTGAAGCCCCACCCACTCTCCGCAAATATTTGTCATTGGCTTGTGTCATTGTCGTTCGTAAATGATGGCTTCTGATTCGTTAGTCCCTCCTTAGTACTGCCTTGTCCTCATTTGTAACCTCCCATGAGGACTGGCCCTTTTACTTCGGTTGTTACACGGAACGCCTTCTTTAGTCTGTAAGCACTATTTTCTTTAATGAGTTTCTCTTACTGCAGGAGGGCTGGAGGGTCTCTTGTGCGCAGCTGTGACCTTCGGCTTGTTTATTTAACTCGTAGCAAATGGGGAGCTCTTCAGCGGCCATGGGAGACAGAAGGGGGCAACTCAGCGATGCCTTCAACCATTCAATGATAAACAATGTTTCCCGCAATATTTGATACAGTGCAGAATTTCTAACGAACTACCTACTTTGTTTAGGTAATCTGCATTTTATACACTACAGTACAATACATTATACTGTAGAAGAGCTGCTGCCGGGCATGCTTACATTGTGAGCAGCGTCACGGCAGCAGGGGAATAAACAAGCATCTGCAATGCAATCGGTCTCGCATTTGCGAGAGTTTGTGACAATGCCTTTTATTTATGTTTTAAAAACCAAAACATAAATAAAAGGCATTGTCATTTACAATGCCAATAGCTCAAACACACATAAATGCGAGACCTATTTCATTGCAGATGCTTGTTTATTCCCCTGCTGCCATGACGCTGCTCACAAGGTAAGCATGCCCGGCGGCAGCTCTTCTCCAGTATAATGTATTGTACTGTAGTGTATAAAATGCAGATTACCTAAACAAAGTAGGTAGTTCGTTAGAAATTCTGCACTGTATCAAATATTGCGAGAAACGTTGTTTATCATTGAATATGAGCAATCTTCCATTTTTGTTCTAAGTTATGGCAAGTTGATAAACAGTGCCTTACAAAACAACTAAATAAATAGTTTGTTAATCGAGATGCATACATTCGTTAAGATTTCAAGAAGGTATCTAGACGTGAAACTAATGTGACAGGCATGCTAATACATATACTTTAGTTGGCAGGCAAAGAGTTAAAAGCTAACCAGACTAATGTGTTGACCTGCAGGACATGGATGTCTTTGTAACATCCTCACCACTTTGGCAGACATGACTAAACGAATGTCTGCAGTGTACAATTGAGGTGTGTTTCAGGATGAGCTCACATGAGGTTGTTTGCAAGCAGCAGCATGTTCTTTTCTAGTGCCAGTGCACAGGCAGATTAGACTGTTTTCATGCCTTACGGGATTTGGGCTCTTATGAAAGACATGATTTTTTGGGCTGGCAAAAAAGATTTTTTTAGGGTTGTAACTCCATCGTGGCAAAATATATTTTCTGTGTGGACATCCATAAATATTTTTTTCTTATAATTAAAAATCCAGGTTTGTTGGTAATGTACATAGGATGGAAAATCAACACATTCCGTGTTTAAAAATGCACTGTGTCCTGAGCTGGGACATTAAATAAGGTTGGGAAATTCTGGTCAGAAGGAGAGTGGCCTGCTGCTTACTTAGTTGTGCTGCACCGGGGTGGATGCATGTCATTGTATCCCCTGGCCTCATAAAGTGCTGGTCAAGGATTGAGAGGAGATAGCTGACAAAATTAACATGCGTGACAACCATGTACTTCTCCTACATAGTAGCACTTCCACCACCTAGTCCAGCTACAACTCTTTCTCCTGACATATGTCCGATCGGACTTATATATGCACCCTCATTATGTGCATGTCAGGAAACTAGTTGTTGAGAATGGTGTGGTTTCGCTCCCTTTGATGTCTTTTGTATTGCTATAGGAAGCTGAGTGAACCCTCTTTTCCTGCTTATCACTCCCCTACATTGATTTCTTTGATGGTTATCTCAACCAGCAGCGTAGGTGACACTCTTGTTTTCTGACCCTTGTTGCTGATACTGCAGATTACTCAGTATATACACTCCCTCAGCTCTGTCTATCTCACTATCCATTCATGGCCACTAAAACCTCTCATGGATTTTCTTCTTGTGTGAAATCTACAGGGTATTTTTTTTTCTAAGCATTGACCTGAGGATGATCTTTCATATAATTAAACAAGAGACTGAAATGTTGTCGTCTGCCACTACTTGCTTCTTTGAAACCAGTTTGGATTTTGTCAACACACAATTAATTTCCTTATCAGCAGATTAGGGCCCGGTCGAACTATCTTCTGGTAAGAGTGAACCAACAGTACTTTTTGCCCTTTCTTTGAACTTGATGGGACAATTGTGAGTCATTAGTCTCATGCTGGAATTTGTGTAACCCCTCATTTTTGTTTGTGTCTTTTGTTAGACCTTTTCAATAAAAAAACCATTTGCTTTCTTGCATGCGCCCAAAGGTTGAATTATTTCCTTTATCATTTTGATGTTTAATACTAAGAGATAGCTCAAAGTATATATTTTTGATAAAATCTATTTATATCTCATAAATTAGGGTTTGATTAATCCCCTTGTCCACCTTTTGTTATTTGTTTTATATATACCTAAGCTCTCAAGGGAATACTGTTTTGCCCTTGTTTACTGCAACTGCATATTAGTAGGGCAACACTGTATTTAAAAACAGTTTCATAAATGAGGTGTGTTGGAAATGGCCCTTTTTGCAGGATTATCCCCAAACTTTTTGCTTCTTCCTCCTATTTTTTCCTGACCTGCTGTTGTTGGTTTTAGGACTCTGGATTGGCATATTTGATTTACTGGTAAGCCCCTAGTAAAGTGCACTAAGTGTGCCAGGGCCTGTAAATCAAATGCTACTAGTGGGCCTGCAGCACTGATTGCGCCACCCACATGAGTAGCCCTGAAAAGGTAACTCAGACCTGCCACTGCAGGGCCTGTGCGCAGTTTGAAACTGCCATGTCGACCTGGCAAGTGTTCCTACTTGCCAGGCCCTAACCTTCCCTTTTCTTACATGTGAGTCACCCCTAAGGAAGGCCCAAGTTACCCCTGTGGGCAGGGTGTAGTGTATTTGAAAGGTAGGACATGCCCTGATGTGTATGACATGTCCTGGTTGTGAATTACAGTGCATTTTGTTTTTCACTACTGAAAGGCTATCTGTCCCATAGAATAGAATGGGAGTTTATTTATAACATCTTATAAATATAACTTCCCATTGGGACCAGATACGAAGATAAAGTTTAGTATGCCTGCACTCAGAATGTTAAAATGCATCTTTTAGTGAGGGGGATTTTTACATTCTGTGTTTGAAAATACCACTTTTAGAAAGTAGGTATTTTCTTGCTTAGCCATCCAGTGTGCCTCTGCTAGGATGTGTATTGACTGTCTGGCTTTGGAGTGACGGGCTGGGGATGTGCAGTGGCTCCGGAGAGTCTGGATGAGTAAGGGCTGAGCTGAATAGACCTGGGCTGCATTCAGAGTAGTGGGAGGAGTTTTCACTAGCACCTGAATAGGCCCAGTCTGCATTTAGAGTGGTGAGAGGAGATTTCCCTTGCACCTGAATAGGCCCTGTCTCCACCTCCTGCCGGGAAGCTGGGCTAGAGAGGACCAAACTGGTTTGGAATAAGCACAGACACTCTCTGCCTGAGAGAACAAAGGAGTTTTGAGTATAAGTATTGGGGCCCAGACCCCAGAACTTTAGAACTCGCTGGAATCAAGGAACCTGCCAAATAGAAGAGCTGGAAGAGCTGCCAGGAGGAGTACTGCCCCTTTTGCTGTGTTGTTGCTTTGTTGGGTTGGCCTACAGTTGCTGCTTCTGCCTTGAGCAATAAAAGGATTGGACCGAACTTTCTTTACTTGTGCTGAGTATCTCCAAGGGCTTGAAGTAGAGCTTGCCTCCTGTTCTGAAGTCTCAGGAACTGCAAAGACTTCGCTAACCTCTGGGTACTGCTTCTGGAACCGCTGTTTCAGTTGCCACAGAGAAGGGAAAGGCAACTGACTCCGTCACCGGCTCTGTGTCCTGACGGCACCGCAGAAGGCACCACCCGCATCTCGCACCGCAACCCTGGTCTCACCGACGATGACCGACGCCGCTGCCACCAAGCCGCTGCTTGCACCATGACCTGTGGGCACCGCACTCCGCACCGCCTCGCTTCACTTTGCCATCCTGGACTCACCGACTCCGTCGCTGCTGCTGACTTAGACACCCATGACCGCATCGTGGCTGGGGTCACCACTCGTAAGTCTCACGACGCACCGCCTCATCCCACACTGCAGTCTGGGCCGACCGATGCCAGCTGCCACCAACCGGCTCTGTCGCTTGCACCGCAACCTGCCAGCACTGCATCGAGCACCTCCTCACCCTGCACCGTAAGCCTTGGTCTCACCGATGCCGTCTGGATGATAGTCACCGAGCCGCTGCCTACAACGCATCGAGAGGGCACTGCACCCTGCGCTGCTTCTATTTTGCAGCGCAACCGCAACGGTTGCCACAACCGGCTTGCACCACATGCCAGCCGCAACGAGAAAGGTACTGTTACCGAGTCTGTCCACGCTTTCGCTGGCCCGTACTGACGCGGTCGGCTGGAACTGTTAGACTCTGTTGTTTTCAGCATTGCGGTAGCCCCGGACGGAGTTACTGACTTGTACGAACTGTGTTTTTGAGGTATTTCTGCAATTTTGAGGATATCTTGCAAAGTATATATTTTTAAGTACTGTATGTTGGATTTTAGTTGTCTTTGCCTTGTTTTGGATATATAAAAATATTGGATATTTTTCTAAACTGATGTGGTGTCCTTTTGTAGTGATTTCACTGTATTACTGTTGGTTATGTGCAAATGCTTCACACACTGCTTCTGAGATAAGCCTGACTGCTCATGCCAAGCTACCAACGGGGTGAGCAGGGGTTATTTTAGGAGTGTACTCCCCTTACCCTGACTAGGAAGAAGGGTCCCTACTTGGATAAAGGTACAAACCCTTCCCAACTAGAGACCCCCATTTCTCACTATCTGTGTCAAAAACTGAATTTTTAATTTAGTGGGCACCCCCTACCAATTCAATAAACACGGCCT
Source organism: Calotriton arnoldi (assembly GCA_963921515.1). NCBI lineage: Eukaryota > Metazoa > Chordata > Amphibia > Caudata > Salamandridae > Calotriton > Calotriton arnoldi. The sequence goes on along the minus strand of CAWUFW010006258.1, from coordinate 19,149 downwards.
GGCTAAACTAAAGACAGTCTTTGCTCAACCTGTGGTAGCCGTGGTACAAGCAGCAGGCAATTCCTCAGACAACTGTGTATTTCATTCAAGAACTACCAACAATTTTAAAGTCAAGAAAACAACGCAATACAACTCCAAAACCAGTTTTGGAAAATAGAGAAAAAGTAATGAGAAAATTACACCAAAACAATGAAAATCTGATAAGGGAACCAGAGAAATGAGTTTTTAAAGTTTTTTAGGGAAAAAGCACTAACAAAATGTAAAACGTTAATCTGAACTATCAGTTTGTGGTTGGTAGGAGCCTAGGCGTGATGTCAGGCCGACCCTTATCGACAGGAGTTTGACTACAGAAAGTGGGTCAAAGTTTTTACCTTGGATCTTAGTCTAATTTTTGGAGTTCATAGTCTTCCAGGGAGTCTGGGTCCAAAGCTGAAGCCAGCAAGGGTCCCTCAAAGGTGCATACTTTAGCATCGAACTCACCCTGAAGTTGCTGGTTTTGGTATCATTGCCTCTGAGCAGGACATAGCGAGATTCTGTAGCCCCCGAAGTGGCTTTGCGGCTGAAATAGATTTGTCTCCATGCCCCTTCCAAGGTTTTACCTTCGAACTCGGTCACTTTTTTTGGTTTCACAAAATATACCATCATGGCAAGGCAGGAAGCTGTAGCTGGGTAGGTCTCCATAAGGCCAGATATTTTTTACCATTAGATCTAGCTGAACCAGTTTTCAGCACAGCAAAAATCTCCAAGCAGGACAAAACGTATTTTCTTGCCTGCCAAGGGTGTGGCCTCCATGGGAAAGCCTCAGCACCTTGTCCCATCCTCCAGAGGTGAAAAAAGACTAAATCCCAGTTTTCTCCAACTGTTAGGAAAGTTTTTCCTGATCTCTTCCGCTTCCCTTAGGGCAGGCTTGTAGGATTTAAGCCCCCTCCTGGCAAGGCTCCTGCAAGGTCCGGGAAACATCCATTGCAACTCAGTCATTACATCGCACTGCTTTTACAACGCAACTGTTACAACGCAACTGCCTTTACATCGCATGCCTTTACATCGCATGCCTTTACATCGCATGCCATTACAACGCATGCCATTACAACGCATTCCATTACAACGCATGCCATTACAACGCATCATAAGGTAAGTAATTGAGATTTTTAAGTTTTAGGGTGGGTATGGGTTTTGGGGTAGTTGGGAATAGTAATTTTTACCCCTACGCTATCCAACACTTTCCCTAATGTTGCACTCACTGGAGTGGGAATAGTAATTTTTACCCCTACGCTATCCAACACTTACCATACTGTTGCAATAAAAGTATTATGCGTTGTAATGGTATGCATTGTAATGGAATGCGTTGTAATGGTAGTTCTTAAAAATGCGTTGTAATGGCATGCGATGTAATGGTAGTTGCGATGTAAAAACCGCGTTGTAAAAGCATGCATTGTAATTGTTTGCGTTGTAACGTCATATATTCGCAAGGTCCAGCCCTAAGTTGTCACCAGGGATCTCTTGGAATCAGGAAACCTTTGGTTCTTTGTGTCCCTGGACTAGGCAAACAGAAGTCAACCACTTGTTCTTTGGAGAGCAGTTCCAGCCCACGAGTGCCAGCTGGAATGAGGATTCCTTGTAGATTCTTCTTTCAGCAGTGAGACAGAGACTTCTTTCTTCAAGACGTGGCGGTGAGGTTCCAGTTTTATCCTGTGCACTAGTCAGTTATTGGAGAATTTCTTACACCCAATCTAAACTACTTTCATGCACTATCCCATCTCCTTTTTCAGAAAGAACTTGCCCTCATGTTTTACTGCAAACCTTTCCATGAGCCTAAAAACAAGATTGCTCTCACTGTTGCCACAATGATCTTCACATCAGGTTTAACCTCCTACTGGGGTTGGAGCCAATATGTCTATGAGGGCCTTGTTAATGAGTGGTAGTAGGTCCTGCCAATCCCATTTGACATCTCCAACTAAAAAGAAGAGCTTTTAAATCTGTCCTTTGATCCGCCATCTGTTCCCACCCCCTTTCTGATGGCTGATTCCTACTAAGTTACTACTTGTTGACAATACCCCTGCCTTCCAGGACCCATACACCAATCTATTATCCTCCCAGAGCAGGCTAAGGGTGTGTATTGGGCTTCAGATGTAACTTTGAGATGCAAACCAATCCTAAACTGGTTTTCTCCCGGGCATCAGGAAGTACACTTTATTTTTAAAGTTACTTATTCACTACTTAAGTTATCTAAAATCTCCATTAAATTTGTCTTTTAAACTAAATGAAAAATAACTTTCAATCATGTCTTTAACATTTTTACTGGTGAGCTCTGAATTAATAATTTTAATCTAATCTAGATGTGTGACTGGAAAATGCATCTTTACCTATACAGTATATACAGTTTTTGGACAATTCTTCAGTGTAACTGTGATACATTTTTAGATGTGCTTGGCCCTTAGACAAGCTAACGTTTGAGCCATCTTAACAGCTTGAGCAGTAAAGACAGGCATCCATGCATCTCCCATCACTTCCCTGGAGATAATGTGTATTGGAGAATGTCCAGTCCTGCTAGAGACTGCTGGAATACATTTATTTATTTCAATGTGGGTTTTTGGAATACTTTTCCCAGAAGAATTCATTCACACTAGAATTACTCACTGTTATTTTAAAAAGCTTTATTGATATGGTAAAGCCCTGTTTAGTGCACAGTGTATGAATAAATGCAACTGCAGATATAAACAATATGGTCTGTAAAATAGTCAATACATGTAAAACCGATATAAATTGTCAACATTTTTGCAAAATAGGAGGCATGGCAATCTTTAGATGAATATATGATTGAATCTCTTCTTTCTAGCTTATAGCTCATGTTTACATTAGCAGTAAAATCTTGCAGAACATAGGAGCTGCATAAGATGGTCCACAACACACATACCTCCCCATTATTCAATGTGTTTATGTTTTATAGTCTTCAGCTACTCCAAGAGCAAGGCCAGCCTTCATTTAGATTGTATTGCTGTTGTTTTGAGATGCAAGTAGCTAGCATCAGCAAGCACCAGTGTGCATTTTGACCTTGATGCAGATGACTTATGGGCTAGATTTACTTTCTGGAATGCTGAAACTTCACTCTTGCTGAAAGGCTCTTGCACAGATCTTACATACTGTTTATCAATATTAACATGAAACAAGCAAGCCTCGTGATTTGTGGTGTGTGGTGTGAAGAGAAGCTGTCAGAACCCCTTTCAGAGGACCACGGGGCACGAAGGGGTTACTGGGCCCAACCGTGGAGATTGCCGCCTTTTACTCTTGATATGCTGGGGCCCGACCTACTATGGATCCTGAGTGACTGTGCCAAGTACCCTTTTAGCACTTGACTCTCAGTGGTAGACATGAACGAACAGCCGTATTCCCGGCAGCCCTTTCTGGCAGATGGGGTTGCCCCACCACCGCCACACAAGGGTTTAGCCCTTAACGCATGGCAGTCCTTACAACGGCAGCCCCTCCTGGCATACAGGGTCGCTGCTACAGTGAAGGGCAAGTTTTGGCCCTGATCCCAAGGACATTTTTTTCACGACTGCCCCTCCTGAATCACCGCACATGCTTCGGCCCTTACTGCACAGCACTCGTTTTATGTGGCTATCTTCACAGCAGCCCTCTCCTAGCATACAGGGGTCACCAACTCAGTTCTGAACACGAGCAAAGACCCGACCGGTGCAGTAGCTGTCTCCTCACGAATTGCACTGGGAGTGCACTTGACTGGGCTCCCCACTGGAACTCAGTCCCTCCAATGAACTCCTCTTCCTCACAGGGCACACTTGTCTTGGCAAGCAGGCAGGCACTGGTGTTCAAGGCTCTAGAGTAAGTGGTCTTGGTTTCCCTAGGTGATGATGTCCCCTCACCCAGGAGCGAGACTAGTAGGGCTTGGCTGCAGTAGTCCTGGTCGCAGACAGAAGTCTTGCAGAGCTTCCGCTCCTCACACAGTCTGTCTGGCTGCTCGGCAGATGACAATTTTTGGAGTGTCACCCTCCCCTACATATAGTCCATTTCCAAACACCAGATGTGATGAAGGGTCTGGGTCTTTGCACACTGTGCCACAAGAACCAAGCTATACCTGGTTGATGAGCCCATAACAAGGTTAAAACTGGTCCTGGGTTACTTGTGTTCTGGTTCAGGGAGGACCTGGCTTGGCAGTTTGGGCTGGACTGTTCCCTTTGCAGCAGGGTCAAGACTGATTTGCATACTAAGCAATTTTCTCCAAGCACACAGTGAGTAGACTGACGTCTTTATTTTATTTTACTGATTTGCATATGGCTGGGTCTAAACGGGGGTGGTGTGGTAAGCAAAAGAACAATGGATTTAATCCAGATCCCTTGACTGGGGTGAATGTATGATTTATTCAGCATTCCGTCCATCATTTGTCATGGTGTGCAAAAGAACGATGGACTGGGATGTGGCATGGTTTACCAGTGACTGAGATTATTTCAAGCATTACACCCATCACTTTTTGAATACTTCTAGTATGTCACCCTAAGTGGGAAGGGTGTGCCCAGACGTGGGTCCTGTGCACACTGTGTCACTGGAATCAAGCTATATCCAGCTGATGAGCCCATTACAAGGGTGAAACCAGTTGTGGGTTGCTCATTTTCTGGTTCAGCGAGAACCTGGCTTGGCAGTTTGCACTGGACTGTTCCCATTGGAGAAGGGTTAAGACCGATTTGCATATAGCTGGGTCCAAATCGAGGTGGTATAGTGTGCAAAATAACAATGCCCTACAGCTCTTAGTATATTCTGGGTGCCCAGGCAGAGATGGCCCCTGTGTCATCGTCTGCCACAAGAAAGCAAAGCGCCCCCTGGGAAGGTAGGGTGACGGTGCACTCCACCAGAAGTTTCTTGGCAACAACTTTACTGTATGCTGGAATACACTGCCTGAGCTATAGTGAGCAGTTACGTGGCGGAGCAGGCATATGTTCATGAACCACCGGTCCCTCGATCTGAATGCAGCAGCAGATGCCTCAGTGTGTCAAGCAGTACTGTACAGCCTCTTCCATTGAAGATGAGCCGACTTCCTGCTTCCTAATGGTTTAATATACTGCTTGCTATTCTAATTCAAGCAAGTTAGGAAACAGATGTACCCTTTGTTTTTTAATCTCGGTACAAGCAGCAAGAATCAAGTGTTTGATCCCTCTTTTCAGGAACAATAAAGTTAGATATGTGTTCGAGGCATTAAACTGTTTCTTCTCCCAGGGAACATCTCTGAAATACTTGCATCTGAACAGTATTTACAATGCGGCTGGTCTTCCTAAATGAGATATCCCAAAACTCAAGCTTTTGGAAGGCGAATTGATCATCAGTTGTAATCAATTTTAACAAAATTTTATGTGTCCCTTTACAAACTGATGCTATAACTCTGTTAGTGAAATCTGTACACTCGGGGCATTTTATCTTGGCGGTAGCCATGATGTTATTTATTAAAAATGTGTATTACCTGTGTGGTTCAATTGAGTAATTTACCTGGAACAAATAATTTACACAGACATGCAGTGTGCCCAGTACAGTAAAGTTATATGAAAGAAGACAAGACAAGCTTCAAAGAATACAGGAGGATGTAGGCTTCCGTTTACATTTTCCCAACAGATGTTTTTAAAAGTTATTTCACGACTGCACACCCACAAAAAGTGTATAACAGGCACTAAACATTACAGACTAATTCAATAATTCAGTATATAAAGTAAGAGCTGTGTGGCATCCTGCTTGTGAGGTTACACAGTGATGCCATGGAATGTCAGGGCTATGAGGGTTCACTGGAGGGCGGTTGAGCCAGACAGACAGGGCTGAGCATCTTACTACATCTGCTCCCGGTGGCGTCATTTATAGGTCTATTCAAGTTACAATTAACCCCTCTCCTAATCTACTGGCGTTTTCTGCATATTTCTTCTTGCCAACCTGTGCCACAACAATGGCGACGAGATTTAAAGGACTTAGCAATGCGTAAAGCTGATCTGTTTTACAAGGACATGAGGGGTAAGAGAAAAGAACCTACTTTTCATAACTTAAAAAGGGTGAGTGCTGCGTGTATGTGTGCTTTTCTAATTACGACCCCATCATTGCCTTTCCAACTGGCAACCCTATGATAATTAAGTAGCCCTGCATAAAGAGAAAAACTACTTTTAGGCGTGACATTTCCTTTGTGGTCTTTGGTTGCCAGAAGGTTAGAATGCCGTCACCCCAGTACCCTGCAAGGTTATGTTATTGCTAAGGTGTTGAATTGGAATCTATTCCTGCAAGAGACTTCCAATGAGAAAGGTGCTGAAGCTCACAGGGTTGTTTGAAGTTACATCAAAGTTACCTTCGTGTTTAGTGGAAAGTGATTTCAATGCGAGTTTTTCACCTGTAGAAACCCTGCCCAAGATAATACTGCTGTCTGGCAGTTCAGTGTCGAGTGTTCTATGAGAGGTTTTTTTAAAAGCAGAAGGAAATTTGCTTCTGCTGTGTGATATGACCCATGAGAAGTCGACGACAGTGCTGTGTACCGTTTCACTACTGTATTTGATAACATCCACGAGAAATGGTTAAAGATTGTTACTTTTAGCAGTGATTAATGCGTGCTACGGCTGTTTTACTCTTCTGGCAGTAAAATATCTGCTGGACATTGCACATGAAGAGCATCTTCAGGTACCTCTGGAGTAGGCAGTACGTTCATTTCAAATGTACCAGGGTTCGGTTCGAGTTGACTCTGCAAGACGCTCTGGGGCCGATTCCGATCTCGGTCGGAGGCGCACCCAATACTATTCGGTCGGGAAAAAAGCCATGCGAAAGCCAGTTTCCCGACCGATCCGTACAGCACACCGAACGAGCAAGTACGATGCGCACAACAGCAAAAATTCCGGCCGAGCCGTACTCACCCAAACCAGGTCCTGTTCTCCGACCGAGGCGAATCCGGAAACGCCGAATCGAGTCGCACGGAAGGGAAAATGCAGCCCCGTCCGGCCGGACAAGTACGATGCGCTTCCCGTACGCGCCGAACCCGTCGCTACGCACGGCACGTCAAAGCATCCGGGAGAGGCGCACATAAGCTCCGAATCGCGCCACAACACGATCCACGGCTACGAGACGAACACAGCACAGACGAGGACGACGCGAAGCGACGAGGACGAAGCGAAGCGACGAGGACGAAGCCAAGCGACGAGGACGACGCGAAGCAACGAGAAGGACGAACGACACGAACCAACCATGAATCCCTTCGTCCCGATCATACCAATATTCTACATCTACTACCGGAACAGGCACGGACGCGTACGGCGCAGAAGGTAAGTCAGACACCAACCACAAAACACATACAACACGTACACGACACATCACACACATACACGGGGAATCTGAATATACTTGCAACAGCAGCACCATAGGGGCGGGATGCCCATCACCAATGCCACATATGCACACAGGGGCCTGAATGCGCGCCACCACCCCAACCCAGGGGGCTGGATGCCAACCACCACAACCACCCTTAGCCAGGGGGTGCCAAATGCCCACCACCACTACCACCCTTAGCCAGGGGGCAGGATGCCCACCACTACTACCACCCTCACCCAGGGGGGCAGGATGCCCACCACTACTACCACCCTTAGCCAGGGGGCTGGATGCCTACCACTACTACCACCCTTAGCCAGGGGGCAGGATGCCTACCACTACTACCACCCTCACCCAGGGGGCAGGATGCCCACCACTACTACCACCCTCACCCAGGGGGGCAGGATGCCCACCACTACTACCACCCTTAGCCAGGGGGCAGGATGCCCACCACTACTACCACCCTTAGCCAGGGGGCTGGATGCCTACCACTACTACCACCCTTAGCCAGGGGGCAGGATGCCTACCACTACTACCACCCTTAGCCAGGGGGCTGGATGCCTACCACTACTACCACCCTTAGCCAGGGGGCTGGATGCCTACCACTACTACCACCCTTAGCCAGGGGGCTGGATGCCTACCACTACTACCACCCTTAGCCAGGGGGCAGGATGCCTACCACTACTACCACCCTCACCCAGGGGGGCAGGATGCCCACCACTACTACCACCCTTAGCCAGGGGGCAGGAAGCCCACCACTACTACCACCCTTAGCCAGGGGGGCAGGATGCCCACCACTACTACCACCCTCACCCAGGGGGGCAGGATGCCCACCACTACTACCACCCTCACCCAGGGGGCAGGATGCCCACCACTACTACCACCCTTAGCCAGGGGGCAGGATGCCCACCACTACTACCACCCTCACCCAGGGGGCAGGATGCCCACCACTACTACCACCCTTAGCCAGGGGGCAGGATGCCTACCACTACTACCACCCTTAGCCAGGGGGCAGGATGCCCACCACTACTACCACCCTCACCCAGGGGGGCAGGATGCCCACCACTACTACCACCCTCACCCAGGGGGCAGGATGCCCACCACTACTACCACCCTTAGCCAGGGGGCAGGATGCCCACCACTACTACCACCCTCACCCAGGGGGGCAGGATGCCCACCACTACTACCACCCTCACCCAGGGGGCAGGATGCCCACCACTACTACCACCCTTAGCCAGGGGGCAGGATGCCCACCACTACTACCACCCTCACCCAGGGGGGCAGGATGCCCACCACTACTACCACCCTTAGCCAGGGGGGCTGGATGCCTACCACTACTACCACCCTTAGCCAGGGGGCAGGATGCCCACCACTACTACCACCCTTAGCCAGGGGGCAGGATGCCCACCACTACTACCACCCTCACCCAGGGGGGCAGGATGCCCACCACTACTACCACCCTCACCCAGGGGGCAGGATGCCCACCACTACTACCACCCTTAGCCAGGGGGCAGGATGCCCACCACTACTACCACCCTCACCCAGGGGGGCAGGATGCCCACCACTACTACCACCCTTAGCCAGGGGGCTGGATGCCTACCACTACTACCACCCTTAGCCAGGGGGCAGGATGCCCACCACTACTACCACCCTCACCCAGGGGGGCAGGATGCCCACCACTACTACCACCCTTAGCCAGGGGGCAGGATGCCCACCACTACTACCACCCTTAGCCAGGGGGCTGGATGCCTACCACTACTACCACCCTTAGCCAGGGGGCAGGATGCCTACCACTACTACCACCCTTAGCCAGGGGGCTGGATGCCCACCACTACTACCACCCTCACCCAGGGGGCAGGATGCCCACCACTACTACCACCCTTAGCCAGGGGGGCAGGATGCCCACCACTACTACCACCCTCACCCAGGGGGGCAGGATGCCCACCACTACTACCACCCTCACCCAGGGGGCAGGATGCCCACCACTACTACCACCCTCACCCAGGGGGCAGGATGCCCACCACTACTACCACCCTTAGCCAGGGGGCAGGATGCCCACCACTACTACCACCCTCACCCAGGGGGGCAGGATGCCCACCACTACTACCACCCTCACCCAGGGGGGCAGGATGCCCACCACTACTACCACCCTTAGCCAGGGGGCAGGATGCCCACCACTACTACCACCCTCACCCAGGGGGGCAGGATGCCCACCACTACTACCACCCTTAGCCAGGGGGGCTGGATGCCTACCACTACTACCACCCTTAGCCAGGGGGCAGGATGCCCACCACTACTACCACCCTCACCCAGGGGGCAGGATGCCCACCACTACTACCACCCTTAGCCAGGGGGCAGGATGCCCACCACTACTACCACCCTTAGCCAGGGGGCTGGATGCCTACCACTACTACCACCCTTAGCCAGGGGGCAGGATGCCTACCACTACTACCACCCTTAGCCAGGGGGCTGGATGCCTACCACTACTACCACCCTTAGCCAGGGGGCTGGATGCCTACCACTACTACCACCCTTAGCCAGGGGGCTGGATGCCTACCACTACTACCACCCTTAGCCAGGGGGCAGGATGCCTACCACTACTACCACCCTCACCCAGGGGGGCAGGATGCCCACCACTACTACCACCCTTAGCCAGGGGGCAGGAAGCCTACCACTACTACCACCCTTAGCCAGGGGGCTGGATGCCTACCACTACTACCACCCTTAGCCAGGGGGCAGGATGCCTACCACTACTACCACCCCCACTCATAGGATGGACAATGCATGACACAACAAGCACACCACAACCTAGGGAATGCAAGATTAAGACATCCCCCACCACCATGACAAGCGTGTGAGCAGGCTGTGTCAAATGCCTACAACACCGAACATGACATTGAACATACAATGTGACCCCCTAGCACATGTGCCACACATATATGTGTGTGGCACCCACAATGCAAGCAGCCCATGACCATTGTGGCAATGGGGCCTAAACCCCCATCATCACAGTGACCAAAAGGCAAGTGTGGGGTCCATAGCTGAAGCACATTTTGACCATTGTGGCAATGGGGTCTAAACCCCCATCATCACAGTGACCAAAAGGCAAGTGTGGGGTCCATAGCTGAAGCACATTTTGACCATTGTGGCAATGGGGTCTAAACCCCCATCATCACAGTGACCAAAAGGTAAGTGTGGGGTCCATAGCTGAAGCACATTTTGACCATTGTGGCAATGGGGTCTAAACCCCCATCATCACAGTGACCAAAAGGTAAGTGTGGGGTCCATAGCTGAAGCACATTTTGACCATTGTGGCAATGGGGTCTACACCCTCATCATCACAGTGACCAAAAGGTAATTGTTAACAAAGAAAGAGCTGCAACTGCCAAACTGCATGGATCATTCCTGGTCACAGAACCAAAAACTCATCTGTGGCAAAGTAGTGTATGTGTCCCATTGCAACATAAATTGGGGGAGCCAAATACTGCAGTGCAAATGAAACATTCCTTTGGCCATGTGCAGACAAACAACACCCATGGGGGCTGAGACCGTCAACAGTCATCAATGACACAATGACAGAAGTGACCATCAGAATGCAGAACCACATATTTGCACCAATGGGCACACAAATGCAGATACCCTGTGGAGACAGCAGATGTGAGGTGAACAGATACCATACCATGGCAGCAATGGGACACACAAACCATGATCACTGTGCTGACCGATGACCTAGGAGTCCCAGGGACAGCAGGGGAAACACACCAAACAACATACAGCCAATGGCACACCCAAGATATGCCAATGCAGTGGTGCAGATGCACAAACACAAACAGGCAGACCAACACTGTCATCATACACAGCAGGTGAGGGGTGGGGGTGCCATTGTCCCCAGGCAACAACACAACACATGAGGAGAGCTGAATACCAATCATACAGATGTGCATACACTGCCACACTAAGCTAACTCATGGATCCAAATCCCCTATGTGGGCAAGCAGGCATTGACAGGTGAGAGGGAGCACAAAACACACATGTCACACAGGCACGTAGGAACAACAACTGACACAGCAAGTCACAGACACACCACAGCACCACCCCCAGGGCCCCCACAATGTGGTGACCCTGGGCTGAAGAAAAATACCACTGTGATGACAAAGCTAAATGTCGTTCACACTGTGAACCACAGTCAGGTGTCCTGAGCAACTAACTACCATCACACCTACACAAGCACAAATCAATCAGCATGGCCAGTAAGCCAAGGCCAACATGGAGGCAGGGGACTAGCCGGGCAACAACTCTCATCTGCACACACTCAACACCACACCCCTCGACCTCCAACAATGTGCAGCAGTGAAGTACACATGCACTGGTGACATTGCACATGCACCCATGACTATTCCAGGGTGGTGGGTGGGAACCAAGGTGTAGAAACACATCACACATGGACACTCAACAAGACTCCTGAATGTCTGACACACTGCACACTACTCTGTACATGGACATGACGGCAATACCACACCGACCAATGGGATCCCAGCCACAGTCACACACCAATGAAGAAGCCAAGGTCACCCACAAAGAACACACATAGACAACAACCAACATTGCAGCCCGGACCCTAAGGAGTGCCAGCAGTCACACACACAACGTGTCACAATCACTGAAAGATAACACAAACTGGAAATCACATGACAGGGGCAAACAACAAGTGCCAAAGGGAAACCTGACTGTGACCCATCTGCGTCAGCACACAAACTCTGCCCTGACAGCAAACACACCTATGGGTGACACCCTGATGACCAGTAATGTGCCATGCACCCACATCACAGAGAACACAGGGAGAAGACTTTGGGGGAACATAGCTCAAGTCAGCAAGCATCACAAACAGGTACAACACTAGGGATCACAGCATGCGCAGATGAATGGAAGTGAACACACAGACATGCACATACAACACACACCTTGGGCGCAGGCAATGTCACACGTGTACACACTGCCATGAGGGGACTCCACTCCTGTGTGAGGAAAGCTGTGCCATATGTTGCCTCAGTAGGGCCCCATCATGTCAGCTGAGCACTTGGTCACACAATCAACAATTAGCACCAAATGAGGGCTCCCATCACATCAGCCTGGTCATGGATGTGCCAACGGAATCATCAGCACAGATCCAACACACTTGTATAGCAATGTTGCACTGACTACACGGATGAGTCCCTCCCCATTGATGCCCAAACCTGCATGTCCACTGGAGATGGCAACACGGTCAGGGAAGTAGACAAATGCAACGATGGCAGGCACAACAGATGTGCAGGGGTGGAAGCCACAGATATGAAATTGCCAATGTAAGTAGGAAACCCATTGCCAAATACTGAACACATGACACCCTCAGATGCTGCTATTGATGACATGGATACACCACAGGATAGGACACATTCCCCCTGGACCACATGGGTTCCTGCACAGTAACACTTCATAATCATGAGACCAGATATCACCATCACTGCAGCAAGGGCATGGTTAGCTGCACCAACAACATGTACATCTGAAGCATGAGCACTAGAGAAAAGAAAGTTGCTTTATTCAGCATATGTGTTGAGGCCAAACGAAGTCCTGAAAAAGAGCAAAGGCCAATGGCCAGTCCATTGTCAAAGTTCAAACAGGGTGACACTGGCAGATGTCACCCTACGCATGCCTGCACAATACCAGGGACAATCCACTAGGAGGGGCAACCGGGGGGCAGGCCAGGCACCGCAGGGACAGGATCAGGGCTCACCAGGGGAGTCAGGGAAGGGGTGGTGGGTGCAGGAGAGCCACTGACAACTGCAGTGGAGGTGTCTGACATGGTGTGTGCCGGCACAACTGGGGGCATGACACAGATGTCGTGGGTGCCGGCACAACTGCAGTGGACCCTGCAGATGGGGTGGACAGGTCCGCCACTGCAGTGCCCAAGTCAGACAGGGCGGTAGTGGACTCCACTGCAGTGCCTACCTCCAGGGGAGGAGAATGGGGAACAGGCAAGGTGGGTTGGACAGAGGGGGGACACCCTCACCACATCAGTGGCACAGACAAGCGCAGCGGGGGTGTGGTGCTGGGAGAGCAAGTGGCAGGGGGAGAAGGCCGGAGCATCTTGGGGATGGTATATCTGTGGGTGGGGGAACCTGGGGCAGGGTGTGGTGGGGGCACCTGTGCAGTGGGGGCCTGAGGGATGGAGGACGGAGACCTTGTGCCTGAGCTGCAGGGTGGTGGCGGGGTCTTGCTCTTAGCACTCCGGGGGACTTGCGGGTGGGGGCCTCAGTCCGTCTGCGCCTGGGGGAGGGTGTCCGGGGGCGAGGGGCACTCTGCTCCGTGTGGGTGGGCTTCCTCTTCCCCGGGATGCTGGAGCAGCTTCATCGGTGGGGAAGAGGCCGAGGTCACAGAGGAAGAGCTGCTGTGACTTTGGGGTTGCAGGTGAGGCAAGGGAGGGTGCTTTGGAGGGAGAGGGAACTGAGGACTGCGCAGTGCATGTGGATGCGTGTGTGTGTTCCAGGGCCCCATCCCCTGTGAGTCTGGCTTCAGTCCCCTGAATGTGCGTGCGTGTGCGTTTTGTCATTGGCGTGTGTGTCAGTGTGCTGGATGTGTGTGTGCTGGTGTGTGCCTGTGCCAGTGTGTGTGTGCCTGGGATGGGTAAGGTGCTGGGGAGTGTGGATGGAGCAGAGGCAGGAGGGGTGAGGGACCGTTTGAGGAGGGACACTGCTGCCGTCAGGGAGGAGTCCATGGACCTATTGCCCCTCTGTAGGTCAGACATGCCCGATGAGATGCCCTCCATGAACGACACCAGCTGAGTCAACAGCGCGGTGTGCGCATGGAGGACACTCAGCATGGCTGTCTGCCCTACATGGAGCTGGCGAAGGAGGTACACAGACTCCTCACTCAGGGCAGCAGGGGACACAGGGGCAGGGGGTGCGGTGCCTGGCCCAAAGGAGACACGCTCCCGGACATGGGAGCCTCCACGGACCTGGGGAATGGGAGCCGATGGGAGGGCGGTGGTGGTGCTGGTGGTGGCGGGGACAGCAACACTAGCTGGGGTGTGGTGGCTGCTGACACCCGCCTCCACAAGGGAGTCATCCTCCGAGTTGCTCTGGTCCTCAGCTGAGGTGGATGCTGCTGAGGACTCCTCGGTGTGGCTCCCCTCGCCCTCCGTGCCACTGGGTCCCTCCGACCACTCCTCGGCTGCTGACCCAGTCTGGCTCTCCGGCTCCTCCTGGTCCGTGGAGCTGTCCCCTTCCGTGGCCGTGGATGTATCTGCAAACAATGGGGAAACAGACAGACATCAGTCACCTGCACCAAACGCACACACCACTGTGAGCACAGCACATTACAGAGCAAGCCCTGGCATCATTAGTTGTACATTGCTAAAAGTGCCCTAATTGAACAGGAGAAGTCAATTGTCAGTCTGATGCCAAGCATGGCACTCACATCCCACATGGCCTTGCACCCATCTGTCTGGTGTCTGTTGGATTGCAACACCCCAGTGTTGACACATGCACCAAGTACACAGTAGTTGGACAGTGCAGAGGACACGGTGTGGACACATCACAGCTCTTGCCACTGAGTCAGTACAGGTTTACGGATGTAAGGGATGCCCAGAGTCAAATAGGAAATGCATGTGATGCATACCAGCGACAGACACCATGATGCACCCATGTCCTGATAGCCAGCGCCACTATGGTGTGCATGTAGCACATGTCACTCCCCTGCAGGATCACCAATCAGTAGACACATGCCATGGCGGAGGCATGACTGCAAAGTCATACATCACTGTCTCAGTGATGTATGACTTTGCAGCCAGACAACAACACTCTGCACTGTGTCACAATAGTAGGTCATGGGGAATGCAAGTCCTGGAGCTGCACAAGTGCACATGTACATCCCCCCACAACACATCCTCTTAACCCTCATCTGTCCAGGTCATACCTATTGGACATATGGGAGACCTGTGACACTACCCTCTGAACCTGAGCCCCTCACACTCTGCTGTGCATGGGGAACAGCTGCCTGAACTTCACATTTACATGCCCCAGTCTGCATGGGCAGCTGATCAGACACCTATGTGTCACACAAGTATCGTCTCCTATGGTCACATCTCCAGTGGCATGCTGAGCCCCTACCAAGAAACTCCACAGCAGTCCTGGCGACTAATCCACAGCACACTGACACAGAGGCAGACACCTGAGGGGTCAAATCACTGTGCACAATGTGTCCTCTGATACACGGGAGTGGGAGTACAGAGTGTATTGTATGGCCTGGAGTAGGCATGACTGTCCAGCCCCACATGAATGAGGGATGAGCCCTGGACTGTAGGCAGCTGGCTAAGTATGTGTGACACACGTCATATACATACTCCTGGGGCCCAAACATTGTTCCCACCCGCAGCATGGGTGTGTGCCAGGTACCCCAGCCACATGTGGTGGATCAGCTCAGCAATTGGACCACAGATCAAAGTAACACGCTGAATACATGTCAGAATACAGGCATTGTGTAAGCAATGGACCCACCCATGATGCCCACCACAGAGTCAGGGAAACAGATGCTGTCTCCCACCTTGAGTCAAGCAAACTGCAAGGACACAGTCCTAAGTGACAGAATTCCCTGCATGTAAGGGCCACACCTGGGTATCAGATGAGGAGTGGGCAGTGCACAATAGAGGGACATGGCTCCTGGACAACATGACTGCTGTACTGTGGCAGTTCAACCTGGCCCGAGGAGGGCACATAACATGTTAGACAGAGTACACAGTGCAGTCTTTGACTCACCCCCTCCTTGCTGCTCTCTGGCCTTCAGCTGCCCATCCAGGTCTGGAAAGACCACCGCCAGGATCCTGAGCATGTGGGGGTCAGGGTCCGTGTTCCGCCCCTCCTGCGAGGAGGCGACAGCTTCAGCTGGACCCGTGCAATCCTCCGGGTCCAGCCCCGAAGGTCCTGCCACCTCTTTTGGCAGTTGCGGATCCGGCGCTTGTAGACCCCCACGGACCGGACAGCCCGGACGATGTCCTTCCAGATCTCATGCTTCCGATGGGCAGAAGCCTGTCAGGATGACAAAGTGATAAGGCCATTACTACACATGCAACATATCCGTGCATGACACAGTTGCATATACATGTCGCAATCACAGGGGCACATGGTGTACCCAGGCAGTGCACGGCTGCCCATGGACAGTTTTCCAGAAGTCACTACATGGTATCATAGCATGGGGAGTAAAACCCTGTTCAGAAGCACTGTCACTGCACCATACCTGTCCAGTGCAAGTCACTACACACTATGGGGGGTGACAACTACTCAGTGAGCCTGCTAGCCAGTGGTGTGCTGACTCTCAGCCTTGCTAGTCAGACAAAATGCACATTCAGAAAGGCAGTGCACAGAACACTCACCTGCTCCCCTGGTGTCCCATACAGCTTGCTGTACTGTGGAAGTAGGCTGTCCAGCAGGGCCTGGTTCTCTTCAAGGCTGAAGGCTGGGGCTCTCTCCACAGTACGTGCCATTGCAGGGTCCAGAGGGGCAGAGACAGCAGCAGTGCAGTGGCAGATGTCGTCCTGGAGCATGTAGTGCAGGCAAGTGGGCTCTCAGGGGAACATGCAGCAATATATATGTGCTGGAGAGGCAGATACTGTCCCTTGTGTCCAAAGTGATAGGTCCAAGTCGTTTGCATCTTCTGAATCTGGCCAATCCATGGAATAGCAGCACCAAAACACGCCCACAGCATCCTTCAAAATTTCAACTTCATGACATACATGATTTTGCAACATTGTTGTGGGTGACCAACTGATTTTCCAGCAACCGACTCGTTCGAATATTCGAAAACGCGTCCGTTGCCAGGCAAGCCCATTGTCAATGGGTGCGCACCGATCGGTCCATTGAGGTACAACGCGCACAGGGGTACAACGCGTACCCGCACACATTGAATGCAATGGGCCGGCCGGAGGCACCGATCGGTCCATTGCAGTACAACGCGCACAGGGGTACAACGCGTACCCGCACACATTGAAAGCAATGGGCCGGCCGGAGGCACCGATCGGTCCATTGCTGTTCAACGCGCACAGGGGTACAACGCGTACCCGCACACATTGAATGCAATGGGCCGGCCGGAGGCACCGATCGGTCCATTGCAGTACAACGCGCACAGGGGTACAACGCGTACCGCACACATTGAATGCAATGGGCCGGCCGGAGGCACCGATCGGTCCATTGCAGTACAACGCGCACAGGGGTACAACGCGTACCCGCACACATTGAATGCAATGGGCCGGCCGGAGGCACCGATCGGTCCATTGCAGTACAACGCGCACAGGGGTACAACGCGTACCCGCACACATTGAAAGCAATGGGCCGGCCGGAGGCACCGATCGGTCCATTGCAGTACAACGCGCACAGGGGTACAACGCGTACCCGCACACATTGAATGCAATGGGCCGGCCGGAGGCACCGATCGGTCCATTGCAGTACAACGCGCACAGGGGTACAACGCGTACCCGCACACATTGAAAGCAATGGGCCGGCCGGAGGCACCGATCGGTCCATTGCTGTTCAACGCATCACTGTACATGTGACTGGCATATGTCAGCATGCCTGTCTCAGATGGACATATGCCAGCCACAGATAGCTCCCAGGGAGTGAGGGGCACACCTACATCACGACAGCCTGTCCAAACCTTATCATAAGGCATGTAAGGCTGCATTTCCTATTGTGTGTATGTTGGTGTACATTTTGTCCTGTGGGTGTCACCTGTGGGCAGCCACCCCCAGGCTGTGCACGTGTTAATGGGGACAGGATCCTGGGTGTTACGTGTACGTGACCACTGTGATGTGCAACTGTTCATATCTGTGCATGTGCCATGGTCACATTTCACAGTGGTGTTTGTGTATGTCATGTCACATACCCCGTGAGTCCCATGTGGGACGGTATGTTTGAGCCAGGGTGTCCCAGTGGCACAATAGTGATGGCCCTCCACAGTCTTTGTGCATGTAGTGTTTACAATGTCTCTGATTTCATGTGCACAATGGGAGACAGTCTCCACATCCACGTTGTGTGTGCATGGACTCTGATGTTGTGCGTGTGTGTCACAGACGTCCATGGCTCTCCTGCCATGGCAAGTGTGGCCACTACCTGTGGGGGTCATGTTTGTTTTGTTGTGGTGTACACATGATACTCCAGGTGATGCCAGTGTCCATGTGGCATTACAGGGTCCCTGGGAATGTGCCTGTCGTTGAGCTGTGGTGCCTGGGGCACATCTGTCCTCACATGTCACTGGGGGGTGACTGTGACACAGCATCATGATATCCAATGGGCCAACCTGGGACAAATTGATGCCACCTGTAGGACCGTGTTGACAGATGTTGGCCATGTATGTACCATACATGTCGTTCCGGTACTGCACACTTCATGTAGTTGTGCCTCATGATGATGTATGTTGGGATCTTGAGTGTGTTCAATGCCGCATATGTGGGGTGACTGGCGATCTTGCTTACTTCTCCTCTGCACTGCAGGGGCTCCTGCTGTCCATCGGCCATTCCCAGACCTGGCAACGATGGTGGAACGGGACAGCATCCGACGGTACCGCTTCACCAGGCAGCTGATTGAGGATTTGGCAGTGCAGTTGTCCCCACATTTGCAGCCTGGCCGGCCGTATCCTACAGCGCTGACCCCCAAGGTGAAGGTGATGGCAGCCCTACACTTCTTTGCCACCGGTACCTTCCAACATACTGTGGCGTCTGCTGGTGGGATGTCACAGACCATGTTCAGCCGTGTGCTCCGCGATGTTTTGGCGGCAATGTTGCTCTTCCTGAAC